>ML675647.1:3758505-3776548 GCA_007922155.1 Mesoclemmys tuberculata
CCAAAGGCTGATGCCTAGTGCACTGCTGCAGTGAGTGGGTACAGTGTCTTGGTCATTTCCAGTGAGGAACGCCTCCGAGGAGGTTGTGCTCTAGTGACAGATACTAGATGGGTGGGTTAAAAACTCTACAGAGGGCACAGCCCTTCTTGTAGAATTTCTCTGCGTTCCAGTAGCACAGCGATGTGCTATAATGATTTAGAATAACTTTAAACATGTGGAATATGGCGCAGTGTCTCCTATGGATATGTGTATACACAAGCCACATGGCTTTCAAAGGAAAATGCTCCTAAATCACTTAGGTCTTTTGACCATCCCAGTCTAAGTCTCTCCACTGCCTTCTACGTTTGGGTCATTATCGGACCATATTTCTGGATTGTGCAAAGCTGACCTGTAACAAACATTTGGAATCTCAGCTTGGAGGTCTTTAATAGCACCTTAAATCATCAAACTGAAACCTCTGACATGTTTGAGAAAGAACACAATGAAGGATAAGATTTTCAAAAGTGCCCAAGTCTCATTTTCAAAAGTGACTTAGAGGCAGATTTTCAAAGGCATGGAGGTGCCTAGAGATGCACAGAGGAGCCCAGTGGGATTTTCAGACATGGCTAAGCGGGTTAGGTGACTCACTCCTACTGAAGTCATTGGAAGCTAGGAGCCTCCTCTTGGATCTAGCAATAAACTGGCTAAAAATGATCTGAACTGGACTGGTTAGAAAGTTGCCTCTGGCTCTACAAAGTTTGGAGAGAGATGTAAAATGCACCTCTCAACGTCACTTCTGAAACAGCAGACAATAGAGGGCAACGTGGGCTAGCAAATAGAGCAATTGGCTGAGAAAAGAACAGATTCCCTGGGTGCCTTGGTCACATCTCCTTAGACAAGCAGTTCTCAAACTTTTTAAATGGAACCTGCCCATGGGTGTTTGTTTAACAAACGCGCCCCTTTTTCTCTGGATCACGCCTCCTTTTTCCCCTTCTGAAAGGGGGGGTCCCTTTCAGAGAAAACCAGGGGGGTGCTTCCCGTGTTGTAGGCCCTAACAATGGTGCCCCCCACCTTCCCACCAACAGCCCCCTTTCAGAATAAAAACAGGGCCTACAGTGCGGGAGGCAGGGAGCACTGCAGCAGCAATGTGGGGACTGTGCCAGGCAGCAGCGGTGGGTGGGGGCAGCAGATCCTTCCATCTCCAGGAAGCGTGGAGCTGGAGTGGCTCTGTACCCTGCTCCGCACCCCCTGCCTGAGAGAACCACTGCCTTAGACAAGACCCCATTGTTGAAGCTCCAAGGACGGCACAGCTCCCCTGGCAAGGTGAGGATCGATCTGTCACAAATCCCTTCCAGGCAGCTCCCTATTACTGGAGACCATCTTCCTTCTTCTTTTCTCTGCCTTCCCCCATTGTTGGGGAGCTGTGTGGGCTAAATCCTGATTCCTGCAGCCCCTGACAGAGGCAATGTTCAATGGAAGCAGGAGTTTGGCCTGACGAAGGACGGCTGAACTGGCCAAGTTTCTGCAGGATTTCTAGCCCAAGGGCATTACTCACAAGTACACAATTTCCCCTTGCACCCGT
Source organism: Mesoclemmys tuberculata (assembly GCA_007922155.1). Taxonomy (NCBI): domain Eukaryota; kingdom Metazoa; phylum Chordata; order Testudines; family Chelidae; genus Mesoclemmys; species Mesoclemmys tuberculata. The sequence goes on from ML675647.1 coordinate 3,760,067, forward strand.
GCACAGAGGAGTTTAGGGGAGCGTAAGTTACACTCACGCCCACCTCCAGGCCTCGGTACAGAACCATGGTGGAAAGGGGCTTTGTGCAAATGAGAATCAGGGCCCCGGGCTCGTTGTTAAGAGGCGGCATGTTGTCAGGGTGGTACAGATAAGCCCCTAGAAATCATAACGCTGTTCAAGCACATTTCCCCTGCACAGTTCCTGCAAGGGTCTGTTATATCCCTCCCAGTAACACTGCTTGAGAATGGTACTATGCCCTATTTACTGCTCTAAGCATCGCAGGGACAGTGCTTTACAACGTACAGGGCTGTAAGGAACTGACCAGAGGTGCTGATCCTAAAGGTAGCTGAGCGCCCACCACTTCCCTTGACTTTGCTGAAGTTTGTGGGTGGCTGCCAGGTGCCTCAGCACCATGCAGGATTGGCCACTTACGCTGCATAACGAAATGTCTTCACCCACTCTGGGGGTGGAGCGGGGGCAGCTGTGTAACAGCCCCACAGCAGCACTGCACAGTAGTGACGGGCAGGAAGAGAAAAGAAGTGGCGTATCCAACTGCAGTTGCAGAAGCCATTTTATACTGATGTAAGCAAACCCAAATCAAAACCAGCCCTTTTCCCATAAAAATTGCCCATTTCAATAATCAGGATTTTACAGCAAAGAAATGCTTCTTCTAAAAACATCCAACGAGCCCCAGTGATACCCAAATGGGAAGGTGGCCAAAGCACCAGAGCCAGTTACTTTCCTCTTCCAGAAAGCATCACGGATTGTCAGTGAGTTCAAGTCCCCAGTCGTTCAAGACTTCAGTTTTAAGTTTCAGCGGCAATATGGGCTGTCTTGCAGCCCTGCTGATTTCAATACTCACGGTAACATGGGACCAGATTCAGGCCCTTAGTCATTCAATTTATTGGTATTCATGGAAATGTCAGGCTGTAAGGGACTTCGAAATTTATCAGGTTGAGGACCAAGTAAACCTAGACCGTGCTTGACAAGTGTTTGTCCACCCTGCTGTTAAAAACCTCCAGTGATGGGGATTCCTCAACCTCCCTTGGAAGCCTGCTCCCGTGCTTAACTCCGTTTATAGTTAGAAAGATCTTCCTAATATCTAATCACGACTCCCTTGCTGCAGATTAAGGCCAAGACTTCTTGTCCTGCCTTTAGTGGAGATGGAGAACATTGATCACAGTCCTCTTAAAACAGCCCCTGGCATATTTGAAGATGCGAGCGCAAGAAGTGGTGTGAAACTGACCTTAATGCATTGAACAGGTAAAAAAGGCAACACAAACGTAACTAATGGGGTCGTTGTCTCTTTTTAATGAGTGACAGAATGACAGCTTGGATAACAGCCAGTTGTGATCGAATCAGGCAGCGCATGCTGGCTCAGGCACTAGGAGAGCTCCAGCCATTGACACTGTGTGTTATTGTTGGATGGGGTAGGCGAGCTGGCACATGGGGCCTGTGGATCTCACCCTTGGGGGAAAGCAGCAGTCCGTGGAGGAAGCTCTGGGGTAGCAGGTTCAGCACTGGCCTGGGGAGAGATTCTCCTCCCTCACAGCTCCTCCCGCATCCAGCTTTCCCCTCCGAATCCCGTCGCACGTCCGTGTAACGTTACTGCAAAGGGAGCACGTGCCTGCTGAGCGTCAGGGGAGCTGGGGCTTAAACAGGGGCTGCACGTCCCATCTGATGGCTCCTGCCATCTGGCCTCAACCTTCGTGCAAGGAAGCTGCAGCCGTTCAGCTGCGTTCGGGTCCCTCTGCAGATGGGGGGATGATGATGAAGAAGGTATTACCATAGCAGCCAGGAGCCCCAGTTATGGACCAGGGCCCCATTGTGCTAAGCTCTGCATAAACACAGAACAATTACACAATCCCTGCCCCAAAGAGTTCCCAATCCAATACACAAGGGAAGTGTAAAGTCATCTATACCATGATGCCTTTATATCTCAAATTGAGATTTCCCACCTGATGAGGCTGGACACTCTGGGGATTTTCTAACCTTTATCTTCTAAACAGAGAAGTGAAGAAAATAAAAAGAAAGGAGATTGGGGCAGAAAGAGCCTTCTTCCAGCTGTCTACTTCCGATCAGCAGAGAACCACCCATCAGTTCTCACATGTCGATTCCCCAGCACTAGATAGTTCATGGTTTCACACTTTTCCCTCTCGCCAATCGCTGCATCTTGCGCCCGTTGCGATTCCGTGAATCGAAATCCAGATGAGCGTATAAGATTCCATCCTGTTTGGTGACATTTAATAAAATTAGCCACCTCCTTGTAAAATGAAGTGATACAAGCTGACACAGAACTGAACATCCAAGTGCCGTTAACTTGATGAAGAATTCCCTCTCATCCTCCTGCTTTTCCTAGAAATTGTATCAAAATAGAAACCATGACTGGATTCTCATTTTAAGAACTCACCTGCTGATTATATTTTGTGAGATTCAAACACCATGTAAATGGACTGTCTGAGGACAGGGGTGAAACAAACAAACATTAAACTCAGATCACCCTTTCCAGTAAGTCTTGTTATCCACTTTTTACATATGAGGGACTGAATCACAAAGCTGGTATTCACTTGCCCACTATCCCATGGTATATTATTACCAAAGCTAGCAATATGACTCTGTGCTCCTCTGCTGTTATTCTAACAGCTGGACCTCACTGTCACCTCCTTGTAGATCAGTCAGTTCAAGTGCATCATACATTAAGTTGGTGGATGAATTAGAAATGCCTGAGACAGACACATTGATTTAGACAGAGATGGTTTGTGAAGTGCCCTACCGGGTGTCCCTGTGAAGCTGGAGGTGCTGAGATCCTGGGCTGGAATCCTACAACAAACAACCAAAGATAACAGTAAAAGTTCCTCCCCCACTGACACTCCCCCAGCTGTGTTTTATCGACTAATGGTGCATCTGCGCTGTATGCATGCAGGGCACCACCATGCATGGCAAATGGAGAGGGGCTCATCAGAAATGCTACTGCTCTTTGTGAACTACAGACAAGGTGCGTGGGCCATCGGCAGTAGAGGCCTTTCTGCATCGCGCCCGTAGTCACTGAGAACAAAGCTGTCCTCCCGACACAGGAAACTGAAGATTCAGAACACAAACGTTCTGAGATCAGGCCTGGCAGATGTGACATTTGCAGCGTGTTCATGTGAGGGGTGGGGCAGTTGCAGTGCCCACTAGCAAGCAGGGGAGTAGGATTTCTCTCTGCAGGAGAGTGTCTGGGGCGGGCTGTGTTTATTACCTAGAGTGGAAGGGCAGAGGGTCCAGACGAGACTCAGAGAAACCAACAGCAGAAGTAGACCAGCGCCAGCCGCAAGGGCCGCAATGTGACGTGTGCACGCCTCGACAGGGGCTGCGGAAGAAGCCAGAAAAGAGACACACGTGGCTGACTTGAGCCAAGAGGTTCATGATGCCACCACATCCAGCTCTTCTCTCCTGGACCCCATTTCACTATGGGCCTTAACCCCTGAGGAGCGAGACTACGGGAGCCTTTAGCACCTTTCAGTCTCTCTCCTGTGCCCTTCTCCTCAGGCCACTGATTTCTCCTGTAATGAGAATCTTTTCTGCACCTCCTGCCATCTACAAAATCCTCTCCCTGTAGGTCTCTCCTCACCTCATCACCTCTCCACATCTGACCAGAAAACAGCTCTCCTCTCTCTAGTGCCCCTCTGTTCCCTTCTCCCTCGACATTTAACTCTGTATGGTGCTTCATGCATATGGTTGGTGTGAATGTTTCCACAGGAAATTTCTCTCTTGTGAGCCTTGCAATTCCACGTTATCCTCCCCCAAAATTCTCTGTAGATCTGCCTGCTCCTAAATATTACCCAGCACATCACAACTTTCTCTAATTACAAATGGCATTAAAGTAGCTCTGACCATGGACACTTAGCATTCTATTTTATTACAGTCACAATCACCATAGTGCCTAGGAATCCCAGTGAGTGACTCCTCGGCCCTCTTTGTGCTACAGATCTTAGTCTCCTCTCCTCCCAGAAGTTAATATAAAGTCACTCACCTTCAACATATCTCACAATTTTCTTAACACTCTTGCCAGAAGAGTTGAATTTAACTTCACATGTGAAATTCTTCCCACTGGTCCAGCTCTCCAGGGGGATTCTAATGTGATTTATGAGGATGGAGGAGCCATCTTTGGCTTTCAGTGAATGCATCAATCCCTCTTCCAGCAGATCCCCTGAAACACTCCAGGAAATTTGGACTCGGTTGGAAACTCCATGGACCAGGCAAGCCAGATCAGCTGTTGCAGAGGAGAGGAGGCTGTGGGGAGATGGAGCCAGAGGCAGCACCCAACTGCTGGTGGTGTAGCTGTCTGAACAGAGTAAAGCAGAGAGTTCAGTGCGATGCCCAGCTGAGCCACAGTTTGAGATGAAAGAAGCTCAAATAAAAGAAGCTGTTGTACAACAAGCAAAACTGAAGAATCTGAAAAATCAATGGCTACCCAGCCAAAACTAAACACGTATTTGCACTTAGCAGAAGGAAAACTTTGTGAAATTCTAAAAACTGATGCACTCCTCAGAACATTTCCTAATTTCAAGACATTGTTTCATTCAAATATAGCTCTTAGGTTAAAAATATTCCCAGCCTGCGCCCTGAACAGAACAGACAGAATATCTTCAAGACGACATTTTTACTGATTTCATATTTTTAATTGCGCAAAATACATTTTTTTCTGTTCTTTCAGCAACTACTGTTTTCTTGCTCTTTTTTGGTTTCAGACTGTCTGTCTTTTAACAATTCAAGCTTTGATAAATAGTGAGGCTGTCTTTTGGGATTTTAGCACGCACTTGAAATATGTCTGCACTGTCATTCAATTTCTTTCTTTAACATCCAGTTCTGTTTCCTTACCTCCAACAATCAGCGTGGATCCATTGTCAAAAGTCAAGAAGCTACTGTATGAATCGGTACAGTAATAAACTCCAGAGTCACTCCTTTGGACATTGTACATTTCCAGTGTCAAGCTGTATCCATCAGTTATGCAAGCAACTTTATTTGTATGTTGCTTATCTGAGCATCTCTTAATTAACACTGGTGCCTCATCTCCTCCTCTCCTGTACCACTGCCTTGTCATACCTCCTGCTATAAATTTTTCTTCAGAAGAGCACTGGATCTTTGCTGTCTCATTAATGTTCACAAACAGGAATGTCTGAAGTTGGTGCAGAAATGACTGCACTTGTATCCCTGCAGGTATAAAAGAGGGTTTGTTATTAGAGTCAATTTCAGCAGATTAAGATCGGCCCCAAATAAGTCAGACAGATCAGAATAAAAACAAATGCAACTGGATAATATTTATGCTCTGCTGTCTGAACACTGGAAATTATACCGGCACTGTGCGCTAGTGAATGGAAGAGCATCTCAACGGCAGCAGAACGGTCCTGAGCTACCAGATATCATGAAAGCCAATGTCCTATTGAAAAGGCTCCTCTCCCAATTCCAAAGCTTAACACTATGACTAATGCAAAAGCTTTACCCATGAAAGACAAAAGCAGATATTCAGCCAACAGCATTATTCGAACGAACAATATCCTGAAAGATGAAATCTGAAAGCACATGTCTGGTGCGCTGTTCAGGTGGAGGACTTCTAACACCCGGTCTGTTCTGGTGAGGAACGCCTCCCGGGGGGATGTGCTGTGGTGATAGACGCTTTTAACAGGGTTTTTTGGGTTCTTTTAAAGAATCCTTCAGGGACAAACTATTTCTTACCATCTGTTGCTGCATTTGAATTAAACATGGATATAGTGTTATGATCCAGAATAATAAAATAACCAAGGCATGGCGCAGTGCAGAGTATTCAAGAGATAGCTGAACACAGAATTGTGTCTTCTGGGAGCCCGTACTTTGAATTTCTGATGGGTCAGACCATTGCATACAACGGTGGTTAAAGGTGTGATTGTGTAGGCAGCATTGTACCTGCTGCCTATTGCAAGTGCTTTTCCCAAGGGCTCAGCCCCCGCAATTGGGACCAGATTTTTTAAGAGCGCAGCTCCCCTTAGGCACTTGACTAGCAACAGGATATTCTAGAGGGCTCAGCAAATCCCACTGGCACATTTATGGCTGGATACTCCAGAAATCAGCATCCAACGGGTGTCCAATGCACTGAACACTTGTGAAAATCTGGCCCTTTATGTGGGTGCCAGAAGGTATGTCTACATTGCAAAAAATCCCTGCTGCAGCGAGTCTCAAAGCCCCGGTCAACAGACTTGGGCTCATGCTACGAAGCTAAAAGTAGCAGTGTGGACATTCCCACTTGGGCTGGAGACCAGGCGAGGAAACCTGGTGAGGGGGGAAGGTCTCAGAGCCAGGTCTCCAGCCCGAATGGGAACGTCTCTTCAGCCGTGAACCTGTGTCATTTGACTGGGACTCTGAGACTCACTGCTGTGGCGTAGCCTGAAAGCACACCTACATTGCAGCTGGGAGTGTGGGTAGCCACCCGCTAGCTGAGCGCAGCTAGTGCTCAACAAATAGCAGGGGGCATGGGCTAGCCACGCAAGCACGTACCCAGGAGACGGGGCATAATGCTACTCAGGCAGGTATCCGAGCTGCTACATGTTCCGCTTATTCTTAGTGCCCTCGCTTGAGCAGCTACGCTCCCAGCCGCAGTGTAGACGTACCCTACGTGGGAGCTGGGCGCATCTCAAAATGTGGCCCCAACTGTGGGTGACGAACACTTGAGAAATGGCCTTCGGGGCTAATTTGCGTCTCTGCTGCCTCAGTGTTTTATCCACCCCTGCACCTTATTCCATGACACGAGACTGGACAATTCTTTGGGACCAGATCCTCACCTGGGGTCAATCAGCATCGCTCCACTGAAGCCCAGGAACTGACGCTGATTTGCCGTAGGTGAGGATCTGGCCCTTGGAGGTCTTTAACTGAATCCTGAATCGTTAATTTCTGACACTGCGGCTCGCTTGAGAAATAAGGCAAGGAAATCCCTGGGACTTCATATCCAGAATCCAGAACAGCTCAAGCTTGGTCACCTGCCTCCAAACTGCACTTATTGACCCACATTTTTGCACACCCCAAGCCCCATTGATTTGAGTGGAATAGTGATGGGTGCACAAGAACACAGGATCTGGCCTTGCTAGCCCGGAGTTTGTGGGGCTACAAGGGGCATCCTGGGTTTACTGAATCCTTCACGCAGCACAGTACACCCTCATTAATCCCCTGACTGGGGTGGCTTTGACACTTGCGCATGTTGTCTGCCTCCTCATTCGTAAGAATTCTGAGTTTATCATAAGCAGATCTCGAAGTGTTTTACAAAGGCGGTCGGTATCATTAACCACATTTTACAGATGGGGAAAATGAGACAGGAAGTGACTTACCCACGATAAAGCCAGGAATAGAAGCAAGGTGTCAGGCCTGCGCACTGTCCATAAGGCCACTGCTGCCTAGCGGAGAATTATTCGTCGAAATATTTTCTCAAAGTCTCTGGTTTGCGCCATGAAATTTCATTTGTTTCACACTACCGAAAGGTGAATTCATTTTGGTGTTCGCTTCATGGTCTGCTCTGCTTCTGCTTCGCTCCAGCCATTCGCTCTACAGATGAACTGGGGGAGCAACCTCCATTGCCTGGGTAACTAAAAGCAGGAAACGAGAACGGAAAAAGCAATCAGCCCAAGCTCTTTGCTAGCTGAACAAACAAAACAAAGGTGGCAAAATGAATGGCTTGAAACTGACCTCAGAAGCAAGTGCCACTATCTGAGCAGCCTGCTCTGACCTTCTTTGAAACAATTGTTCCTGTGCTGCAATTCATGTCACTTCCTGGTGGCTGTTTGTCTTGCAACCTGTGGGTTTTTACGATCAGTTTTAATTTGTTTCCATAAAACAAAGTGGAAACCAGATCAATCAATGGAAATGATTAGAGTAGGGTCCTCTTTGGATTTTAATAGCCTTGTAGTGGAGAAAATCAAGTGTAAGGTGAATTTGTACCCAGAAAGTGCATTTAGGGTAAAATGTAGGTCTGCATTGCACACGAAACACGAGTCTGCTCCAATGTGACTATAATTCTGTTATAATTACAGCCAGGGCTACAATGATATCAGGGAACTTATAAATAAACTTCATGGCAGAGGTGTAGGAAAACTATCATCTGTCATGGAAAGGTGGCTATCGGGGGACCTGTGTGTCGGGGTTGAAAGCAAGCTCATCCTGTGCTCTCCATGTAGCGGTGGTTCCTGGTTGCGGGAGCTGGGCCCAGTTCAAGGCATGGTGACCTGGCCCACGTGGTCACTGCACCACTCATGTCTGGCACGTCCGCCTCGTCATAGATGGAGATTTAGGTGCCGAAGGCCAAATTTGATTGACCCCGAGCGAAAGGGGTTACGATGCCAATCAGGAGCTCGGCCCAGCCCCACCAGCCCCAAGCTATAGCTGTGGAGTAGTGTCACCACCATTAACTCTGTGCCAGAATTGCAGCAGCATTAATTCTAGCTAAGCTGATCTGCCTGGTCAATGGGAACTTTGTATGGGATATGCCAATGCACCTGTACTATGCACTTCTATGGCACTAGGCCTCCAGTTCAGAAAAGCTCTTTTAACCTCTGTGTGTACGTATTTAACCTGACTACTCTGTGAGGTACAAAACATTATCTCCATTTTACAGCTGGGGAACTGAGACCCAGAGAGATTTGGGGTAACGTTCAGAAGCCCCAAAGTGACATGGGAGTCAAAGTCTCACTTCCAAAAGGGACAAAGGCCCTTATATCCCTTGGGAGTCGTTGGGATGTAAGTGACCAGCCTAGGTCCCATGTGGAGCCTGTGTCAGAGCAGCGATTTGAATGGAGGAACCGACTGCCTAGCTGACATTCGCACCGTCTTTCCTCTCTTCAGGCATGTGCTGAAGTCCCAATGAACCAGTTAGGCGAGTAAAGGTGTTTGATACCTAGCTCCAGGGAACATTTAATGTGGTGCAATGAGACACGGGTCAGATCCTGGCTCCCACTCTGGTCCCTTTGTGCTGCTCCGGTGAGGCAGAGGGAGCAGGAAACGGCTGCATGTGCCAGAGGGTGTAAAGGCAGCAGAGCCAGTCCTTGCAGCCCAACAGCCCTCGGTGTGTGGCCGGAGAATGCTGCACGTGGGGTATCTCTGGCTTGCAAATGGCTCCTTGAGAGTCATAACCAGCTGGTGCATCTTAGAGCAACCTCAAGGCAGGACTAGCTTATACATGGCCGGAAGATGACCTTAGGATAACAGGAGACTAGGCTCACCAGAGGATCTGGCCCTCATCTGCAGTTGGATTTTATTTAGGCTGAGGTTAGAAAGAGTAACCTGGATGCCAGGTTAATGTGAGATTCGCAACCAAATCCCTGATGGAGCTTTAAACTCCCTGCCTTAATGTCCCAGTAAAGACAAGCCACAGAGATGGCCGCATTCCAGACTGTGCGGGTGAACACTATTTAGAAGGGATGGATTTGAGTCTCTTGGTGGGCACTGCACTTGACTCTCTCTGTAAACAATTTTCCACATTACACTAAGGAACGTGCATTAAGCACATATCTGAAGCAAGTGTCCTGAAAGTACATTTTGCCCCAAATTTTCCCAAAAGGGGTCACTCTACCACTTGCATATTCTATCCCAATCCATTCCTTTCGCAGAGGAACCCACCCTCAGCCCTTTCCTTAATCTATAGTTACAACTAAACACACAAGCTAAATATTATTTTTGTTAATTTCCCCACTTCCATGGTGCCCAATGAACCGGTTTATTGGTTTCCTCCATCCCTTCCTAAAATCTTGGGGAAACCTTGATATCCATGTGATATGCTTCTTGGCAATTGCTATGTTCACATCATATGAACAGAGAAGATAGATAAAGATCAAATATTCTTGCTGGAGGGTTGCAACCTAACATGACTTTTATTCTTTGAAGCCAAAACAATAACATACAGTACCCAAAACCAGAGAGAGATGAAGCAGGCTGCTCCCTGAGGCAGAGAAGCAAAACTCACCCCAGCTTTTCCTAGGTTGGCTCTTTCCAGTTTGACAGCTTCTAGGCCCAGATTGCATGCTTCCCTGCAGACAGCAAGCAGGACCGGGAAAGACCCCTGAAATTCAAAAGGGATAAACCACAACTTTATCAGTTTTCATACATCACAATATTGATACTAATTCCATCTGACCTGACGCCCCCCTGAAACACAGAAAATGTTCCACCTGAATCGCAGTCAAAGAGTGTCTTGTTATGGGCATCCAATTATAACCCAGCAGATTACACCAGACACACCCCAGGCTATTACCCAGTCTGAGTTTAAATTTCTTCTCTAATAGACTTTTAGAGTCAAAGGAATATTCTTCCCCAGCTTTACTCTGCTGACTCTCAGAGTAAGATTTTGAACTGGGTTATCAATACCTCCTGGTCCCCTTCTTGTGTCATGCATGTTGCCCCACAGATCTTTAAGAGGAAATAGAACATTTTCCTCTCCACGTGATAATGATTTTTATCAAGAGATCCATTCGCTAGCAGACGTCTCTCTGTCTCACAGCATCACCTATTCATTACTGAAGAAATGCACAAGATGTCCCACCAGATAGTTGGGATGATTCTAATCTATCTGCAGAGTAAGTCTTTTATCTTGTTTTCAACCACATGGTCATTATTTCATGCTTATTTTCTATCGCACTAAAAACAACTCGCTTGCTGCACAAAGACCGGGAGTTCGAAGAGGCGCTAACATCGATTTGGGAGAGAGAGATAATTCACATCTTTCAGTTCATCAATTGAAATCTCGAGAGGTGATCAAATATTCAGTTTCAAAACAAGCTGAATGCCAGGCACAAACCCCTTGATAATAGTTTCTGATTCTGGACAATATCCTGGATTAGATGCAAAAGTTACCTTTTTTTCTGTGCTGATGTAGAACATATGGGCTCATGTACTGTTCTGCAGAATGAATTAAATAGAATTTGAAACACAAATGGCTAAGTTAATAAACAACTTTTCCATGTACAATTAAGTAAAATACTAGGGTTTTCTTACCACTGATTTGGGCAAGAATAAGTGTATATTTGTAGCCTGGTGATTAGGGAAGGGAACTGGAAGTCTGTGCCGCTGAGCTCTGAACTCGGAGGTTGTTTTTTGTTGTTATATGACATTAATTACCACACAGGTTATTTGAATCCTAACAAAATAAATGGGTGGAAAAAGGGAAAAATTAAAATGAATCTTTCACAAAGAGGTGCATTTTGAGTATTCTTGGATCCTCGGCTCTTTATAGTGTATTGCAAAAACTCAATCTTTTTCCACTGCTCACTGTATTAACACTCCTTTCTCCCCCTGTACAGTGACTGACTCAGAAGAAGGCATACAAATCCTTCAGAGCCCAGCACAGGTGTGGCTGCGGTCCGGGGAGACTGCACAGCTGGAGTGTAAAATATCAGAAGAAGAAGTGAGTGTGATGTGGTACAAGGAACAACAGAGTGGAAGTTTACAGTGGATTCACCAGAGCTCCGAGTTTGCACCTTCGGATGGAAAATATTCGATTAAAGCAAACATTGCGGCAAAGACTTTTTCTCTAATTATCCGTAATGTACAAAGAAATGACTCGGGGGGTTATTACTGTGGCCTCTTTGCCTCCATTTATCTACACCCCAACTTTGGGAATGGGACCAGACTAATTGTCACAGATGAGTTTCCAATGGCTCTGATCAATGATGTGTCAGTGCTAGAAGGTGATGTGAAAAAAATCATCCTATTTTTTGGCAAGATTATGACCGATCCCCCTATTTCAGCTTTAAGTCTTGGTGCAAAGGGGCAGCATGATCCAGGCAGTGAGCCAGGGCATTGGGTTGGAAATCTGGAGACCTGGGTTCTGTTCCTTAATCACTGGGCACTGAGGGCAAGATTTTCAAAAGAAATCACCACCCAACAGCTCCCATTTGGTGCCCAAATGAATGACTGGATTTTTAAAATGCTCCGATCATTACCTAGGTTTTGAAAATCTGGGATCTTTTGGAAAATCTTGTTGTAACAGGGTAAAAACACGTTTGTAAAATTAATGCCCTGAGTCCATCTTGAAAAAAGGTACAAATCCACGTGTGAGGGACTCAGAGACAACAAAAAGAAAAGACCTTGACCAAGAAGTAAACCCATGGTAACAGGAACTTGCACATGTAGCAGTTCCAGATCCAGACATGGGAATTTTGCAGTTGCTTCAAAATTAGCTTTGCAAGTCAGCAGTAAAGTTTTGAGGAGGGGGCTGCTGATAAGATGGTAAAGGAAGGGTCTATCACTGGCTTAGCAGATGCATTGGCTGAAGTAGAGATATAAAGGGGTTGTCAGACCGAGGCTTTTTGGGGAGCCACAAATCAAGGAGTGCACCAGAATTGTACTGCGCAGAGAGTCTGATCAACCGTCTCACCTCTCTCCAGCTCGGGTCACTCAAAATAATAGGGTAGGGTGTCAGAGCTGATAACCCGTGGGGCTTTGTTCTACGGATGGTAATCTGGGTGTGAATACGATAGAGGTTCCACCTAGATGAAAATATAGCATAAAAGTAAGGAGAACCTGGCCATGGTATGTTTGGTTTTTTTGCTGCAGCTGAGTTCATTCATATATGTGGTGAGTAGTGAGTGTGAATGTAAAACCAGTAATAATTCTACTTGTATTCCAAGGATAATTGTTGCTGTAACTCTTAGGGTAACTATTTTATGTACTTACGTTATTGTAATCCGTTGTTTTTTAAGTTTTATTTGTGTATTAAGAATTTGTAAAAGAATAAGAGAAGATAATTTGTGGTAAGGTAAAATCCCCCAATAAATAGTGGATTTAGATTGGATATAGAATGTGTGTTATTGTATAAATGAATGATAGATTTATAAACCGTTGGCCAGGTCTTGGACTAAGACAGGTTCTAGCTGCCCTCATCTGTCCACAAGTTGGTCGGGTGAATAGCAAGGGGGGCCTGTCTGAACCTAGTGACCCAACGGGCAGGCGGAGTGTGTGGACCGAAAGGTCAATTCCTTTTCCCTCCAAACATGAACCCCTGCAGCTCCGTTGCTCAGTAGAGCTGCGACAGCAGGGGACTAACAGCCTATGTGTTTGTCTGTACCTTTCCACCCCCCTCCCGCTAAATAAGCGTTCCGTTATCAGATTCATTCACCTCGGCAGTATTACGAGCTGAAATTGAAACGGTACGGATTCCTCAATAAGTCAAGCCTAAGTTGTATAAGTATGTGCTTGTAAGTGTGTGTTTTAAGAATTAATCCCTTTAGAAAACCCACTATCTTAAGCAAGGAATAGAAAGTCCCATTTCAATTTATAAAACTGACACAGAGCCATAAATTAGCAAAAGTAGACAAGATAAGGAAAACTTTCTCCTCTCCAGCCCCCCCGCCCGTCTAAGGCATGGAAGATAGACGAACTAAAAAGTTTTTTAACCCTTTGTCACCACAAATCTGACCTTGGATTTCCCTGCATCTCAGATTCCTCATCTTTTTATAATGGGAATGATGGGTCTCCTGTGTAAAAGCACCTTGAGGTCTATGGATAAAAAGCACCACATCAATGCTAGGTGTTAATATTTCCCTGCATTCCAGGCAGGCTGTTAAATTAACAATCAGATTTGATATTCACATTTGTAGATAATTCCTTCTGAAACTGCCTGAACCTAGGACGATGGGAGTGTTTCACCTGCTCTGCTATCCTATTAGGACTTGAATATTGATCAGGTTCCTTTCTAGGCATTCACCAAGCTTCATTTAATGATTCTGCCCATGTGTTCATACAGAGGACTATTCCCTGTCTCAAACAGCACAGCGTGAATGCACATAAAAATACGACTAGTAACATCTATATATTTTTGACTCGCACTCTGTGCAAATATTCCGAAGAGTGTCCCTAAAAAGGAAGGCAAGGAATTACTCCAGATGTGACTAGAGGCTGTAACTCAGACTAATGGGATGAATGTAAAAGGAAAATGTAGCCCGACTATTAAGTCCACGTCAGAATGGCTCCTCTTTCAGGCTTTTCACAGCTAGATCTCAAAGCCCCTTGCAAAGGTGACTAAGTAGCATTGGTGAGTAAGTATCATTTCCCCAATTTTACACTTGGGGAAACTGAGGCACAGAGGGGACATGACCTTGTCTCCAAGGTTACAGAGCAAGTCCGAGACAGCGCTGGGAATAGATATCAGACCTCCTGACTCCCAGTCTTGTGCCCTCACCGTCAGACTGGCCAGCTCTTCCCATGCGTTTCGTACTGAACCAAACACACTGTCGGCACTCAGCAAATAATCCACAATGATCATGTCAGGACAAACGTCTGAGCAGCGACAGAGAGGGGGAAGTCTCCCAAAGTGAATGTCCCATATTGTAAGACACTGACAACCGGAACAGACAAGCTATGAGAGATTAAAAACACGCTGCGCTGGCTTGGGCAGGGTAGGATTTGAGAATGAACGAGCTGAGCCAATCGCTTTTCCAGCTCTAGTTTCTGTGAGGCAAACTCTCTTTTTTAGATACCGTCGAGCCGAGACTTTCCATCTTGGAGCCCTCTACCCCGGAGGATGCTGAACTTCCCCCGTCCATTCCTCTGCTCTGCCTGCTCTCTGATTTCACTCCTCCCTGGAGTGCAGTTCTCTGGGACACTGGGGAGGAGGCGTTTGAAGGTCAGATGGACGCTGGAGCCATAGATGGGAAAGGGGTTTTCAGTGTTTGGAGCCTAATGACAATTCCTTCTGAGAGGTGGAACCAGAAGATGACCTGCACTTGCACAGCCAAGGAGAACAGCACCAGGAGACGCATCAGTGCTACAGTCTCCAAGGAAACAGGTCCAGTATCGTATCATCAATCCTAACCTATTTACCTCTCACCAGCGTATCTGGGCACCAACAGTCAGCGACATCTACTGCAAGCTAGAGAAATAGAATCAGACTGGCTGGTTCAGGTGAATGACAACGAATGGGAGCGAGGAGAGGGCGCGTGAGTTGTGGGACAGACAGTTATGTTGTTCTTGTCACCCACCTTTCCCACCTCCAGCCCTTTAAAAACCTTTATTTTTCAACCCTCAGTGGTGAGAAATGGGTTTCTGATCAAGCAGCCAAACTCTTCCCCCGCATGTGAGCAGAGCAAGGATACAGAAGGGTCATTTGGGGTGAGCCAAAAGGGGAATAACTAGGAGCAGTGGGAAGGAAATCAACAAAGGGAAAACAGAATGAATGTCAGGAATAGCTTCCTGACAGTGAGATCCAACAGATAATGGAAGAGATCCCTGGGGCAGGGCTGGAAGCCCCTGTAAACAGGTCTGGACAAGGCACTAGCCATGATAAAAGGAAATAATTCTGCAGTGGTGGAAGTGGCTCCATGGAACAATGTCCAGAGCAGGTCAGCAGGATTAGGGCTGGTCTACACTTTTACTGGGTAACACTGTTGGGCCGTGGTGTGAATTTTTCCAACACAGCTATGCCCATAAAAGCCTTAATGTATTACCGGGATAAAGGTGCCTTACATCAGCACAGCATATTTCAGTTCCTGAGCCAGAAGGAGCTATGCAGACAATGTTACATGGCAAAACTTGGGAAAAAGACATGGGAAAAAAACATGGGAAAAAGACTACCCTTTGTCCATGGTGTTACATGAGACGTAGAGAGAAGCTGCCCGTCTGTTCTGACAGGAGTTTCTTTAAACCCTGCAGAGAGAAGAGATGCGGGAGACTGTATGATTGTCCTTTATGCCGGGCTGCCCTGTATTTTTGTCCTTCTCCTTATCCAGCTGTTCATCTTGCTCTGCAGGAAGTGCCCCACCAGAGGTAAGTCATTCCTACCTCTAACTGCTATAGAGCAGCCACTCCTCACACATCCACGTAACTGTCCCTTTGTCTTTCATCCATCAGGGAAAGCAGTCCAAAGAGGGAATCAGATACCGATGAGACAGATGCCACAGGTAAACTGCTTTTTCCACCACAGATATGTCAGAGAGATGTAATGTAGTAACTAAAGGGGGTTAAAGTCATTGTCCTGGCCAGTTTCCAGCCCTGGTATCTGCACACTGCCCTCTGAATGCTCTGAGGTTTCATCTGAATTTATTCTTTGCTCTTTTAGTGGAAGTGTTATGTGCGGTTGTTAGTACAGAAGAACTGCTGGGTTTCAGCCCAGAAGTGGCTGCAAGTCCAGGATGGTGAAATAGTACAGTGTATATTTCTGTAAGGGATCACCGGAACATCTAGTCCGAAGTCACGTATATCACAAGTCACCAACACCATCTAGCCACACTCGCACTAAACCTAGCACCCGAGACAAAAGATAATAACCGAGGACTGAAGAGAAATCTGCACCATTGAAATATGTTTTTCACATTCTTATAAAACAAAATCTGATCACTTGATGCCCTTTGAACTTCCCAAATGAAATTAATTATGTCTGATCTTTCCTTTCTCTGTTACAGACTGAATATGCGACTCTCACGTACAGTGATAGAAATGCTTCTCTGTAATTAGACTCATAGACTCAGACTCATAGGTCAGAAGGGACCAATATGA
>ML675647.1:3786548-3903013 GCA_007922155.1 Mesoclemmys tuberculata
TGGACCAGGGCCCCATTGTGCTAGGCTCTGCACAAACACAGAACAATGAGACAGTCCCTGCCCCAAAGAGCTTCCAAGCTAATACAGAAGAGAAGTGTAAAGTCTCTATACCATGATGCCTTTATATTCCAAATTGACATTTCCCAGCTGATGAGGCTGGACTCTTTGGGGATTTTCTGAACTTCATATTCTAAGCAGAGAAGTGGAGAAAATAAAAAGAAAGGACTGGGACAGAAAGAACCTTTTTCAAGCTGTCTGCTTCTGGTCAGCAGAGAACCAGGCATCAGTTCCTATGTGAGGATTCCCCGACACTAGATAGTTCACGGTTTTACACTTTTCCCTCTCGCCAATTGCTGCATCTTGCGCCTGTTGCGATTCCGTGAATCAAAATCCAGATGAGCATGTAAGATTCCATCCCATTTGGTGATATTTAATAAAATCGGCTACCTCCTTGTAAAGTGAAGTGGTACAAACATCCAAGTGCATTCTGCCTGATGAAAAAATCCCTCTCATCTCTTATACTTTTGCTTTAACTTTAAATTGGGTGTATTATAAAAAAGGAAGCTATGGCTGGATTCTGACTTTGAGAATGCACCTGCCAGATCCAAACCTGGGTAAATGGACAGTCTACTAATCATGACAGAGAGCTTTGGATCAGGTCATTGCACCTGTCACTAGAAAATCTTCATGTGCTTTACAAATATAATTGCTTTTAAGCGCCAAAAGTGTTCCCACCTCCACATAAAAACCCTGTAAAAGGTACAGTCACAAACAAACAAACAAACAAACATTAATCTTCCCATCATCCTTATGCAGTAAGTCTTGTGACCTACTTCTTACATATGGGAAACTGAGTCACAGAGCACATAATTCACGTTCCCAATATCCCACAGTAAATTAGTACCAAAGCTAGCAATACGGCTCTGTGCTCCGCTTCTGCTACTCCAACAGCTGGACCTCACTGTCACCGTCTCCTTCCAGCAAACTCAGGTTAACTGACCAATACATTAAGTTGGTGGATGAATTAGACATACCTGAGAAAGACACATTGATTTAGACAGATAGCTTGTGAAGTGTCCTACTGGGTGCTACTGTGAAGCCTGAGGTGCTGAGATCCTGGGCTGGAATCCTGGAACAAACAAAGACAACAGTAAAAGTTCCTCCTCCGCTGTCACTCCCCAGCTGCAATTTATCAACTAATGGTGCATCTGAGCTGAATGTGTGCAGGGCACCACCATGCATGGCAAATGGAGAATGCATCAGAAATGCTACTGCTCTTTGTAAACTACAAACAAGGTGCCCGGGCCATTGGCCGTAGAAGCCTTTCTACACCACTCCCTTTGTCACTGAGAACAAAGCTGTCCTCCCGACACAGGAAACTGAAGATTCAGAAAAAAATGTTTTTGAGATCACTCCTGGCAGTTGTGACAGTTGCGGCGTGTTCATGTGTGGGGTGGGACAGTTGCAGTCCCCAGGAGCAAGCAGGGGAATAGGATTTCTCTCTGCAGGAGAGTGTCTGGGGCGGGCTGTGTTTATTACCTAGGGTGGAGGGCAGAGGGTCCAGACCAGACTCAGAGACACCAACAGAAGCAGCAGACCAGCGCCAGTTGCCATGTGCACAATGTGATGTGTGCACGCCTCGACAGGGGCTGTGGAGAAAGCAAAAAAGTCAGACACAAGTGGCTGAGTTCAGCCAAGAGGTTTATGATGCCACCGCATCCAGCTCTTCTCTCCTGATCCCCATTTCACCATAGGCTTTAAGTCCTGAGAAGTGAGACTACAGGAGCCTTCAGCGCCTTTCAGTCTCTCTCCTGTGCCCTTTTCAATAGGCAGATGATTTCTCCTCTAATGAGGATCTTTTCTGCACCTCCTGCCATCTACAAAAGCCTCCCTGCAGGTCTCTCCTCGCCTCATCGCCTCTCCACATCTGACCAGAAATCAGCTCTCCTCTGCCCCTAGTGCTCCTCTGCTCCCCCTAATACCCCGCTGTTCTCTTCTCCCTCTGACACCGGTTGACATTTACCTCCAATGGTGTTTTACAGGTATGGCAGGGGTGGCAGTTTCCATAGATGGTTACAATCAGTGTGACAGCTGCTCATGAAACCAGAGCTACATTGTCTTGGAGTCCCTCTAATGTCTTAGTTTAGCTTTCCCCCAATTCTCCACCAATCTGCCCGCTTTTAATTAGGACACTGGAATATTCCAGCTTTGTGTAATGGAAAATTACATTGCAGCAGCTGTGATTGTGGCTAATTCACACACATTTTACATCTGAGTCTCCCTTCAACTCCAATATCATATCACTCACTTTCAAGATAACTGGCACTTTTCTTCACACTGCTGCCAGAAGAGTTGAATTTGACTTCACACGTGAAATTCTTCCCACTGGCCCAGGTGTCCCTGGGGACGCTAATGTGATTTATGAGCGTTAAAGATCCATCCTCGGCTTTCACTGAGCACGTCAGTCCCTGCTCCTGCAGATCCCCAGAAACACTCCAGGAAATGTGGACTGGGCTGGACACTCCGTGGATGACACAGGCCAGATTCGCTGTCCTGGTGACTTGGATGTCAGGTGGAAATGGGACCAGAAGCACCACCCAGCTGCTGTGGGTATAACTGTCTGAGCAGAAGAAAGTGACAAATTCAGTGTGATAATCAGATAAGCGACAGCCTGATTAAAGATGTTAAACTTTCAGTCTGAAACAAAGTGGGTGATGGAATATCTTTTATTGGACCAACTTCTGTTGGTGAGAGAGACAAGCTTTGTAGCTTACATAGAGTTCTTCCTTCAGGTCTGGGAATTCACTCAGTGTCGTTCCCAGACCTGAAGAAGAGCTCTGCCTAAACTCCAAAGCTTCTCTCACCAATAGATGTAGGTCTAATAAAATATATTTCCTCATCCACCTTGTCTCTCTTTTATCTTAGGACCAATACAGCTACAACACCACATGCAATCATTCACTAAGACGTTAATTCACGGAAAAAAAGTCTGCTGCAGAGAATATTAAATCACCACACCAACATTAACTAGGATACAGAGCAATAAATATCTGCATTACCCAGAAGGGAAATTTTGTCCAAATTTTATATGGAGATTCATTCGTAAGAACATATAATTAACTCAAAATATTATTTCATGCTGTAATGACTCTTCGGTTAGAAATATTCTCTACTTGGGGGACTTCAATAGTCACAGAGAAATTCCAAAGGCTTATTTTCAGCATTTCAAATTTGAAGTTGTTTAGTTATGAAAAATATGCATATTAAATTCTGTCTCTGCCCACAGCGTTCATAGTTCAGTTCAGCTGATCTTTCTAGCTTAAAGTATGCTTTCCCTTTAACAGTTCCTCAGTAGCTATGGTATCTTCTTACCTTTTAATGGGAACATGAAACATGCTTTGTCAATCAGTCATTAATCTCCTTAAACAAGTTGTGGTTCCTTACCTCCAACAATCAGTGTGGATCCATTCCCGAAAAGCAGGTAGTTGCTGTATCTATATGCACAGTAGTAAATGCCAGACTCATTCTTTTGGATGTTGCTGATTTCCAGTGTCGAGCTGCATGTCTCATGTTTGCAAGCAAATTTACTTACATCTTTATCATCCAAACACCTTTTAATGCATGTGGGTGTCTCACCTTCTCTTCTCAAATACCAAAACATAAGTAATCCTTGCAAGTTTTCTTTGGAGGAACAGAGGATCTTTGCGGTGTCACCAACTTCAACAAACTGGATCCGCTGAGTCTGGTACAGAAATAACTTCACTCCTAGGACTGGAGAAATAAAACATTGTTACAGTGAGAATCCAGCGGGTCACCCACTGCCACAGAAGAACTGGAGAGGAATAGAATATACTTCATCTGCTAACATTTATGTTCTGCAACCTCGATGCTAAAAAACCTGCTGAATCTTTGTACCAGTAAATGGAAATGTAATTAAAATCCAGCACAAGTTTCCAAACACATGTATATGTTCAACACTGACATCCTATTGAAGCGGCTGTTTTCTCAGTTCCAAAATTCAATGCAGACGTTTTACCTAAGGAAGATAAAACCAGATACTCGGCAAAGATCATCTTCGTAAAAAGAGGAAAAGACAATCCTGAGACACTAGCCCAAAGGCTGATGCCTAGTGCACTGCTGCAGTGAGTGTATACAGTGTCTTGCTCATTTTCAGTAAGGAACGCCTCTGGGGAGGTTGTGTTCTGGTGACAGATACAGATGGGTGGGTTAAGGACTCTACAGAGGTTTCTTGTAGAATTTCTTTGCATTCCAGTAGCACAGGGATGTGCTATAATAAATTAGAGTAACTTCAAACATCCAGAAAATGGCACAGTGTCTCCTGCGGATAAGCTGTATAAACAAACCTCATGACTTTTCTAAGGAAAATGCTCCTAAATCACTTAGGTCTTTTGACAGTCCCAGTCTAAATGGATGGTGCAAAGCTGACCTGTAACAATCATTTGGAGTCTCATCTCGGAGGACATTAATAGCACTTTAAACCATCAAACTAAAACGTCTGATGTGTTTGAGAAATAGGACAATGAGACCTTTTTCAAAAGCATCCAAGTCCCATTTTCAAAAGTGACAGATTTTCAAAGGCATTTAGTTTGCTATAGTTCCAGAAGGGTAGCTGTGTTAGTCTGTATACAGCAAAAACAACGGGAGTCCTGTAGCACCTTAAAGACTAACACATTTCTGCATGCATCTGACGAAGTGGGTTGCAGCCCATGAAAGCTTATGCCCAGAGAAATTTGTTAGTTTTTAAGGTGCTACAGGACTCTCGTTGTTTCAGATTGCTATAGATGCACAGAGGTGCCCAGTGGGATTTTCAAACATGGCTAAGAGGGTTAGGTGACTCACTCCTACTGAAGGCAATGGAAGTTAAGTGCCATGCCTTGCATTTAGTAATAACCTGGCTAAAAATGAACTGAACAGGACTAGACAGAAAACTATGTTTGGCTTCACAAAGTAGGGAGATAGAAGTAAAGTGCATCTCTCACTAACCCTTCTGGCAGAGCTGACAACAGAGGGCAACATGGGCTAGTGAATAGAGCAATTGGCTCAGAAAATAACAGATTCCCTCGGTGCCTTGGATGGACTGGCCAAAATTCTGCAGGATTTTTAGCTCAAGGGCTTTACTCACAATTACAGAACTCCCCCTTGCACCAATGTAAAGGGGAGTTTAGGGGATCATAAGTTACACTCACACCCACCTCTAGGCTTTGGTACATTATCATGGTGGAAAGGGGCTGAATTTAAATGAGAATCAGGGCCCCGGACTTGCTGTTGAGAGGCTGGACGTTGTGAGCGGTGGTACAGATAAGCCCATAGAAATCATAACGCTGTTCAAGCACAATGTTTCCCCAGCACAGTTCCTGCCAGGGCCTGTTACAACCCCCCAGTAACGCTGCTTGGCAATGCTACAATGCCCTATTTACTGCTCTAAGCATCCAAGCACGATGCTTTATGATGTACAGGGCTAAGGAACTGAACATAGATCATAAGAGCAGCTGAGCACCCACTGCTCCCCTTCACTTTGCTCAGTGTTGGGGGTGTCTCGCAGGTGCTTCGGCACCATGCCGGATTGGGCCCTTATGCTGCATAATAAAATCTCTTCATCCACTGTGGGGGTGGAGGGAGGCAGCTGTGTAATAGCCCCACAGCAACACTGCACAGTAGTTTTGGACAGGAAGTGAAAAGGAGCGACGTTGCCAACTGCAGCTGCAGGAGCTATTTTACGGTGATGTTATTACCAGAAAATAGACAGAAAATGGATTTCCCATCTCACAATTTTTAAGATGGGAAAAATTTCCAAAAAAACCCACCCTCAGATTGGGATGAAAAGTCAAAATCTCAATAATTTTCTTGAACTGAAAATAATTTTTGGTTTGGGTGAATGGAAGCGTTTTGTTCTCACAGTTTTGAAATATTTTCTTTTTTTGAGCTGGGAAGCTGGAATTTTTCCATTTGTAAAATACAGAAATGAAACATTTCAACAATTTTCAAAAACTTTTCCGAAGTAAAAAAATGTTTACCAAAACCAGCCCTTTTCCCATAAAAATTGTCCATTTCAATGAATCGGAATTTTCTAACAAAGAAAAGTTTCTTCTAAAAACCTCCAGCCAGTTCCAGTAATTACCCAGATGGGAGGGTAGCCAAGGCACCAGAGCTAGCTACTCTTCTTTTGCAGAAAGCATCACGGGATCGTCAGTGAGTTCAAGTCCCCAATCATTCAAAACCACAATTTTAAGTTTCAATGCCAATATGGGCCGTCTTCAGCCCCGCTGAGTTTAGTACTTGGTAACATGGGACCAGATTCAGGACTTTGGTCATTCAATTTATTGGCATTTGTGGAAATGTCAGGCTGGAAGGTACCTCAAAAAGTCAACAAGTTCAGGATCAACTAAACCTAGACTGTGCTTGACAAGTGTTTGTCCAACCTGTTGTTAAAAACCTCCAGTGATGGAAATTCCACAGCCTCCCGTGGAAGCCTGCTCCCGTGCTTAACTCCATTTATAGTTAGAAAGATCTTCCTAATATCTAACCACGACTCACTTGCGGCAGATTAAGGCCAAGACTTCTTGTCCTGCCTTTAGTGGACATGAAGAAAATTGATTCCAGTTCTCTTAAAACAGCCCTCCCCATATTTGAAGACGCGTGTGCAACAAGCGGTGTGGAACACGTTTTTTGTATCATCTTTCAAAAGAAACAGATATGAAATGGGATAGAAAGGGCCGGATTCTGCTCTCAGAGATAGCAGTGTAAATGCAGGGTAACTCCACTGAATGCAACAGAGCTCTTCCAGATTTACACTGCTGTAAATAAGAGCTGACTTTGACCTAAAGGATTTAAGAGGCTGCCTTACTTATTACACAATTAGCTGAGTTTGATGCATTGAACAGGTAAAAAGGGCAGCACAAACATAACCAGTGGGGTCACTGTCTCTTTTTAATGAGTGACAGAAGGACAGCTTGAATAGCAATAAATTGTGATCAAAACAGGCAGCGCGCGCAGGCACAAGGAGAGCTCCAGCCATTGATAACGTGTGTTATTGTTGGATGGGGCAGAGGGGCTGCCACATGGGGCCTGTGGATCTAGCCCCTGGGGGAAAGCAGCAGCCTGTGGAGGAAGCACTGGGGTAGCAGGTCCAGCACTGGCCTGGGGAGAGATTCTCTTCCCTCACAGCTCCTCTGCATCCAGCCTTCCCCTCCAAATCCCGTCGCACATCCGTGTAACGTTAGTGCACAGGGAGCACGTGCCTGCTGAGCGTCAGCGGGCTGCACGTCCCCTCTGCAGGCTCCTGCCATCCGGACTCACCCTCTGTGCAAGGAAGCTGCAGCTGTTCAGCTATGCCTGGGTCTCTCTGCAGATGGGGGGATGATGATGATGAAGCAGCCAGAAACCCCAGTTAAGGACCAGGGCCCCGTTGTGCTAAGCTCTGCACAAACACAGCACAATTAGATAGTCCCTGCTCCAAACAGCTTCCCATCCAATACACAAGGGAAGTGTAAAGTCATCTATTCCATGATGCCTTAATATCTCAAATTGACATTTCCCGCCTGATGAGGCTGGACTCTTTGGGGATTTTCTAACCTTTATCTTCTAAGCAGAGAAGTGGAGAAAATAAAAAGAAAGGAGATTGAGACAGAAAGAACCTTCTTCCAGCCGGCTACTTCCAAACAGCAGAGAACCACCCATCAGTTCTCACGTGTGGATTCTCCGGCACTAGATAGTTCATGGTTTTACACGTTTCCCTTTCGCCGATCACTGCATCTTGCGCCTGTTGTGATTCCGTGAATCGAAATCCAGATGAGCGTATAAGATTCCATCCTGTTTGGCGACATTTAGTATAATTAGCCACCTTCTTGTAAAATGAAGTTATACAACCTGAGACAGAACTGAACATCCAAATGCATTTAGTTTGATGAAGAATTCCCTCTCAGCTCTCCTCCTTCTGCTTTTCCTATAAATTGGGTGTTATCAAAATGAAAACATCGCTGGAGTATCACCTGCTGATAATATTTTCTGAGATCTAAACCTCTGTAAATGTAATGTTTACTACTGAGGACAGAGATCCATAGCACCAGTCACTGGAAAATCTTCACGTGCTTTAGAAATATAATTGCTTACAGCTATTTATCTTTGAAGTGCCAAAATGTTCACAGTTCCACACAAAAACCCTGTAAGAGGTACAGTCAGAAACAAACAAACATTAAACTTCCCATCATCCTTGCACAGTAAGTTTTGTTATGTACTTTTTATATATGGGGAACTGAGTCATAGAGCACATAATTCACTTGCCCGCTATCCCACAGAAAATTAGTGCAACTTTACTTACTTGTTGATTATCTGAGCATCTCTTAATTAACATTGGTGCCTCACCTTCTCGTCTCTTGTACCACTGAACTGCTGTATCTATTGCTATAATTTTTCTTTGTAAGAGCACTGGATCTTAGCTGTCTCATTAATGTTCACAAACAGGAACGGCTGAAATTCTTGCAGAAATAACTGCACTTGTCTCACTGTAGGTATAAAAGAGGGTGAGAGAGAGTCAATTTTCAATTTTCAGCAGGTCACAATCTGGCCTAAATAATCAGGATAGTTCAGTCTTATAACAAATGCAATCAGATTAAACTGTGAAAAAGTAAATGGAAGAGCATCTAAACTGCAGCAGAACTGTCCTAAGCTACCAGATATCACAAAAGCCAATGTCCTGTTGAAAAGGCTCCGTTCTCATATTAAAAGCTTAACAGTGTGATTAATGCAAAAGCTTTACCCATGAAAGACAAGAGCAGATATTTGGCGAAGAGCATTATTCTAACAAACAATATCCTGAAAGTGAAATCTAAAAGCACGTCTGGTGCGCTACTTAAATGCAAAAGGTCCAACATCCTGGTAGGTCCTCGTGTGGAACGCCTCCTGAGGGGGTGCTATAGTGATAGATGCTTTTCATAGGGGCTTTTTAAAGCATCCTTTGGGGACTAACGATTTCTTGTTGGCTGTTGCTGCATTTGAATCAAACAGGGATCTATTAGAATGATTCAGAATAACGAAATAACCACCAGGACATGGCACAATATAAAATATGCAAGAGATTGTTCAACACAGAACCATGTCCAGTATATTCACAGCACATACCTTTCTGACGGACAGGCTCCTGCATACAAGTTGGGAGAAGGTGCAATTGCGTGGACAGCATTGTACCTGCTGCCTATTGCAAATGATTTTCCTAAGGGCTCAGCACACAGTAACTCTTATTGGCACACTTAGGGCTGGATTCTCAAGAGGTCAGCATCCAATGGGCATCTAATGAGGCACGCAATTGTAAAACATCTGCCCTTATTGAGATGCCCAAGGATACGTCCACACTGCAGCTGGCATGGTGCATCCTAGCCTGAGAAGCCAGACATGAGCTTGGTCTGCTTGAGCTAGGGCAGCATTGCCAGATTGGTATGAGCGGTGGCTCAGGCTAGCCATGCAAGTGTGTGTCCAGGAGGTCGTCCTGTTGACACCATGGCCATATGGCTATTTTTTAGTGCGCTCGCTTGAGCGGCGACACGCTCAGCTCAGTGTAGACATACCCTAAATGGGCACTGGGCTTTTCTGAAAGTGTGGCCCCAACCACGGGTGATAAACATTTGAGCATGGCCTCCAGGGGCTAACGCATCTCCCAGCTGCCTCAGTATTTTAGCCACCAGTGCACCTTCTTGACACGATATTTGGGAGCAGATGCTTAGCTGGTGTAAGTCAGCATCGCTCCACTGAAGGCAAGGACCATGATTTACACTGGTTGAGCGGATCTGGCTCATGCAGGACATTAAGTGATCCTTGAATGCTCAGAGCGTGGCTCGCTTCAGAAATAAGACAAGGAAATCTAGGGGGCTTCATTTCCAGAATCCAAAACAGCTCAAGCTTTGTCACCTGTCCCCAAACAATGCAGTTTCTGATGCTGCATTTTTGCACACCCCAACCTCCCGTTGATTTGAGTGGAACAGTGCTGGGTGCACAAGAAACGCAGGGTCTGGCCTTGTTAGCCCAGAGTTTTCGGGGCTGTAAGGGGGCTCATGGGTGTACTGCAATGGGTGTACCCATTTTAGAGATGGGGAAACTGAGGCACAGACAGGGGAACTGACTTGCCCAGGATGAGCCTACAGCAGAGACAGGAATAGAACACAAGACTCTCGAGTCTCAGCCCAACGCTGCCTGGTCACCAGAACTAATTATTAATATTGCCTGGTTGATAATTAGTGGCAGGCATTTTCTCAGTGTCTCTGGTTTGTGCCATGAAATTTCGTTTGTCTCACACTGAACGGTAAATTTCAGTTTTTGTAGTCATTTCACAGACTGCTCTGCTTCACCTTTGCTCTAACCATACACTGGCTACAGATGAATTGGGGGGAGCAGTTTACACTTCCTTGGTAACCAAGGGCAGAGGGGCAGAACTGAAAAAAGAAAATCAGCCCCAACACTTTGCGAGGTGAATACACAAAACAAAAGCATCAAAATAAACAGGTAGAAACTGACCACGAAAGCAAGTGCAATTATCCAAGCAACTGGTTTTGATCTTTTTTTAAACAATTGCTCCTTTGCAGCAAACATGGCTGGCTGTCCTGCTGCCTGTGGTTTTTTAAGATCCGTTTCAATTTGCTTGCTTATAAAACATACTGTAGAAATGAAAATATCAATCAATCAAAAGAATTTCAGTAGCTTTTTCTTTGTCCTGAATGTTAATGGTGTTGTATTAGAGAAGACCAAATGTAAAATGAATTTATATCAGTTGAATGTGTTGGGGGCAATAGTCTTTAGGACAAATTTACAAACATGCCAAAATGACTTCGGTGCCTCACTCCCATTTATTCTGAAAACCCCACTAGTCACCTAGCTACATCATTAAGCACCTAAATAGAATTGAAAATCTGGTTCTGGGGAGCCTAAATAGCACTAAAAAATGAATCGATGGGACAGTCTCCCAAGTGCCTACACCACTTTTGAAACTAAGACTTCGACTCCTAAGGGATTTACGTGCTTCTGCCCCCATGTGGCTAGGTTTCTGTTACAATCAGAGTTCAGGCTATGATTTTATCATGAACATTTTTAATAAATTTCTGGGAGGGGTACAGGAAAACAGCCATAAGAAAGGGAGAGAACAGGGAACCTGGGGGGCGGGGAGCTGAGAGCGAGACAACCTTGCACTCATCCTGCACCGTCTGTCTTGGGGGGCTGGATCTGGCTCCAGGCATTGCGATCTGGTCCACAGGGTCACAGTACTTCTAGGTTTGGGGGTGTCTGCCCCTCTGGGGCTCAGACCACGTGGGCCAGGTTTCAAAATCCATTGCTAGGAGCCAGGCCCAGCCTTGCTGGCCAGGACCCGCCGCTGCAGGGATCATGGACTTTACTCAAATTCATGATTGCTGTGAAAACCGCACCAAAATCCTAGCCTGAATTCTAGCTACACTGATTTGCCTGATATATAGGACCTTTGTATGGGGCACAACACCTAGGTATCTGTACCATGCACATCTATGGCACTAGGCCCCCAGTTCAGCAAAGCTCTTTTAATCCATCTGTGTATTTTTTATCCCCACCACTCCGCTGGAGAGTAATTTATCCCCATTTTACAGCTGGCAATGAAGGCCCAGAGAGACTTGGGGTAATATGTTCCAAAGCACCTATGGGATTTGGGGAGAAAATCCCACTTTCAAAAGGGATGAAGGCACTTAACTCTCTTGAGAGTCACTGGGATGAAAGCGACCGGCCTAGGTTACCCATGGAGCCTGTGGTGGGGCAGGGACTGGAACGGAGGACCGCCGAGTGCCTAGCTGACACCTTGACAACCGCACCGTCATTTCTTTCTTTAAGCATGCGCTGAAGTCCCAGTGAACGAGTTAGGCCAGGAGTGGTGTTTGCACCACAGCCAACCTCCCCCTGGAGCTAGGTGTCAATGAGACACGGGTCAGACCCGGTCCCCACTCTGGTCCCTTTGTGCTGCTCCAGTGAGACAGAGGGAGCAGGAAACGGCTGCATGCGGCAGAGGGTGTAAAAGCAGCAGAGCCAGTCCTTGCAGCCTGGGGCATGTGGGGTGTGGCTGGAGAATGCTGCACGTGGGGTATCCCCAGCTGGCAAATGGCTCCTTGGGAGTCATAACCAGCTGGTGCAGTTTAGAGCAGCCTCCAGGCACAGCCAGCTTATATCTGGCTGGAGGATGACTTTGGGACAACAGGAGAGTGGGCACAGCCGAGGATCTGGCCCTGATCTGCAGCTGGATTTTATTTTAGCTGACGTTTGAAGGGCAACTTGGATGCCCAGTTAACGTGTGATTGGCAACCAAATCCCTGATGGAGCTTTTCAACACTCAGCCTTAATATCCCAGCAAATACAAGCTGCAGAGATGGCCGTATTCCAGACCATGTGGGTGAACGCTGTTTAGAAGGGATGGATTTGGAATCTCTCAGTAGGTATTTCACTTGGCTCTCTCGGTAAATAATTTTGAACATTACACTAAGGAACGAGCATTATGCACATATCTGAAATAAGTCTCCAAAAAGGTTATGCCCCATATTTTCCAAAGTGGGTTCTACTTTGCGACTTGCATTTTCTAGCCCAATCCATTCCTTTGCCAGAGGAACCTACTCTCAGCCCTTTCCTTACTCTATAATTATAACAAAACACTCAAGCTAATTTTTTTTTCTAATTTCCACACTTCCATGATGCCCAACGAAACTCGATCCCTTGCTAAAATCTTGCGGAAATCTTGACATTCATGTGATACACTTCTTAGAAATTGCTATGTTCACATCATACAAAGAGAGAAGTTAGATAAACATCAAATATTCTTGCTGGAGGGTTGCAACCTAACATGACTTTTATTCTTTGAAGCCAGAATGATAACACATAGTACCCAAAACCAGAGAGAGATGAAGCAGGCTGCTCCCTGAGGCAGAGAAGCAAAACTCACTCCACCTTTTCCTAGGCTGGCTCTTTCCTGACTGACAGCTGCTAGGCCCAGATTGCATGCTTCCCTACAGACAGCAAGCAGGACCAGGAAAACCCCCTGAAATTCAAAAGGGATAAACCACAACTTTAACAGTTTTCATACATCACAATATTGATACTAATTCCATCTGACCTGACGCCCCCCTGAAACACAGAAAATGTTCCACCTGAATCGCAGTCAAAGAGTGTCTTGTTATGGGCATCCAATTATAACCCAGCAGATTACACCAGACACACCCCAGGCTATTACCCAGTCTGAGTTTAAATTTCTTCTCTAATAGACTTTTAGAGTCAAAGGAATATTCTTCCCCAGCTTTACTCTGCTGACTCTCAGAGTAAGATTTTGAACTGGGTTATCAATACCTCCTGGCCCCCTTCTTGTGTCATGCATGTTGCCCCACAGATCTTTCAGAGGAAATGGAACATTTTCCTCTCCACGTGATAAAGTCTTTCATCAAGAGATCCATTCACTAGCAGACGTCTCTCTGTCTCACAGCATCACCTATTCATTACTGAAGAAATGCACAAGATGTCCCACCAGATTGTTGGGATGATTCTATTCTATCTGCAGAGTAAGTCTTTTATCTTATTTTCTACGACACGGTAAGTATTTCACGCTTATTTTCTATCACACTAAAAACAACTCACTTGCTGCACAAAAACCTTCTGGAGATCGAAGAGGCGCTAACACCAAGTTGGGAGAGAGAGATAATTCACATCTTTCAGTTCATCAACTGAAATCTTGAAAGGTGATCAAATATTCTGTTTTAAAACAACCTGAATGCCAGGCATAAACCCCTTGAAAATAGTTTCTGATTCTGAAGAATATCCTGGATTGGGTGCAAAAGTTATCTTTTTTTTCTTTTCTTCATGCTGATGTAGTACATGCAGGCTGATGTACTTTTCTGCAGAATGATCAAAAAGAGAATTTGAAACACAAATGGATAAGTTAATAAACGACTCTTCCGTGTACAATTTAGCAAAATACAAGGGATTTTTTTACTAATGATTTGGGCAAGAATGAGTGCATATTTGTAGCCTGGTGATTAGGACAGGGAACTGGAAGTCTGTGCGCCTGGGTTCTGAACTCAGAGACTGTTATTTCTTGTTACATTACATTAATTCACAGGCAGGCTATATGAATTCTAACAAAATAAATGGCTGGAAAAAGGGAAGAATTAAAATGAATCTTTCACAAAGTGGTGCATTTTGTGTTTCCTTGGATCCTCGGCTCTTTATAGTGTATTGCAAAACCTCAACCTTTTTCCAGTGCTCACTAACACTCTCCTTTCTCTCTCCGTACAG
The DNA here is from genome assembly GCA_007922155.1 of Mesoclemmys tuberculata. Taxonomy (NCBI): domain Eukaryota; kingdom Metazoa; phylum Chordata; order Testudines; family Chelidae; genus Mesoclemmys; species Mesoclemmys tuberculata. The sequence goes on from ML675647.1 coordinate 3,800,847, forward strand.
TGACTGCATCAGAAAAAGGCATACAAATCCTGCAAAGCCCAGCACAGGTGTGGCTGCAGTCTGGGGAGACTGCCGAGCTGGAGTGTAAAATATCAGAAGACGAAGTGAGTGTGATGTGGTACAAGGAACAACACAGTGGAAGTTTACAGTGGATTTACCAGACTTCCGAGCTTGCATCTTCAGATGGAAAATATTCGAGTAAAGTGAACACTGAGGCAAAGACTTTTTCTCTAATTATCCGTAATGTACAAAGAAATGACTCGGGGGGTTATTACTGTGGCCTCTATGCTTTCATTTATCTACACCCCAACTTCGGGAATGGGACCAGACTAATTGTCACAGGTGAGTTTCAATGGCTCCGATCAATGATGTCCCAGTGCTAGGTGATGTGAAAAAAATCATCCTATTTTTTGGCAAGATTGTGACCGATCCCCCTGTTTCAGCTTTAAGCCATCGGTCTTGGTACAAAGAGGCAGCACAATCCAGGCAGTGAGCCAGGGCATTAGGTGGGAAATCTGGAGACCTGGGTTCTGTTCCTTAATCACCGGGCACTGAGGGCAAGAGTTTCAAAAGAAATCACCCAACAGCTCCCATTTAGGTACTCAAACAAATGACCAGATTTTTAAAATGCTCCGATCAAAATCTAGGTTTTGAAAATCCGGGATCTTTAGGAAAATGTGACCTTGGATTTCCCTGCATCTCAGATTCCTCATCTTTATGATAGAATAATGACTCTCTTGTATAAAAGCACAGAGATCTATGGATAAAAAGCACCAAATCAATGCTAGGTGTTAAAACTTCCCTGCACTCCGGGCAGGCTGTTAAATTAACAATCAGATTTGATATTCACACTTGTAGATGATTCCTTCTGAAACTGCCTGAGCCTAGGATGAGGGAAATGTTTCACCTGATATGCTTTTAAGACTTTAATATTAATCAGGTTCCTTTCCAGACACTCACCAAGCTTCATGAGGTTATTCTGCATATGTGCTCATACCGAGGACTATCATGCTGTACTGCTTGAGACAGAGAAATTGGACATAAAGATACGATGTGTGACTAGTAATAGCTCTATATCTTTGATCCGCACTCTCTGCAAATATTCTGAAGAACGTCTCTAAAAAGGAAGGCAAGGAATTACTGCAGGCAGTACTAGAGGCTGTAACCTAGACTAATGGGATGAATGTAATAGAAACATTTAGCCTGACTATTATGTCTGCGTAAGAATGGCTCCTCTTTCAGGCTTTTCACAGCGAGATCTCAAAGCACCTTGCAAAGGTGACGAAGTAGTATCGGTGAGTAAGTATCATTTCCCCAATTTTACAGTTGGGGAAACTGAGGCACAGAGGGGCAGTGAACTTGTGTTTCCAAGGTTACAGAGCAAGTCAGAGACAGAGCTGGGAATCTGATCCCATCTTGTGTCCTCACTGCTAAACTGACCAGCTTTTCCTATGCGTTTCGACTTGACCCGAACACAGTCGGCATTCAGCAAATAATTCACGTTGATCACGTCAGGACAAACGTCCGAGCGGCGACAGAGAGGGGGAAGTCTCCCAAAGTGGATGACCCATATTGTAAGACACTGACAACTGGAACAGACAAACCTTGAGACATTAAAAACACGCTGCGCTGCCTTGGGCAGGGGTAGGAGATGGGAATGGACTAGTTGAGCCACCGGTTACAGGTTTTTCCAATCTCTGGTTTCTGTGATTCAACTCTCTTTTCAGATGCCTCCGAGCCGAGACTTTCCATCTTGGTGCCCGCTGCCCTGGAGGATGCTGAGGTTCCCCCGTCCATTCCTCTGCTCTGCCTGCTCTCTGATTTCACTCCTCCCTGGAAGACAGTTCTCTGGGACACTGGTGAGGAGGAGTCTGAGGGTCAGATGGACGCTGGAGCCATTGATGGGAAAGGGGTCTTTAGTGTTTGGAGCCTAATGACAATTCCTTCTGAGCGGTGGAACCAAGTGACGAGCTACACTTGCACAGCCAAGGAGGGAAGCACAGGGAGACGTATCAGTGCTTCATTCTCCAAGGAAACAGGTCCAGTATTGTACCGTTAAACCTAACCTATCTACCGGGGCTTTTATACTACACCCCTCACCATGGTATCTGGGCACCAAGAGCCAGCAACACCTACAGCAAGCTAGAGAAAGAGAATCAGACAGGATGGCTCAGGTGAATGATAAGTAATGGGAGTGAGGAGAGGGTGCGTGAGTTGTGGGGCAGATAGTTATGGTCGTTCCCCTGTCACCCACCTTTCCTACCGCAGTCCTTCTGAACATCTTTATTTTTCAACCCTCAGTGGTGAGAAATGGGCTTCTGATCAAATAGCCCGAATCTTCCCCTGTGTGTGAGCAGAGCAAGGATACAGAAGGGTCATTTGGGAGGAGCAAAAGGGGACTAACTAAGAGTATCAGAGAGGAAATCAACAAAGGGAAGGCAGGATGAAAGTCAGGAATAGCTTCCTGACTGAGATCTAACAGATAATGGAAGGGATGCCCAGGGACAGGGCTGGAAGCCCCTGTACATGAGACTGGACAAAGCACTAGCCATTATAACAGGAAATAATTCTGCAATGGCAGAAGTGGCTCCATGGAATGATGTCCAGTGCAAACCAGCAGGATTAGGACTGGTCTATATTTTTACAGGGTAAGTCTTTTGGTCCATGATGTGAATTTTTGCTGACATAGCTATGCCAGGAAAAGCCATAGTGTAGACGCAGTTTTATCGGGATAAAGGCACTTTACACCAGCACAGCTTATTTCAGTCCCTGAGCCAGAAGGAGCTATGTAGACAACGTTACAGTAGCAAAACTTTAAAGTTTTAACTTCAACAACCAAACAAATTCCAAGGGACGCAGAACAGTGTTCTGTTAATTTCCTAAATTTATCATCATTTGCTGGGACAATGGAAACAACTAGAATCTGATCACGAAACTCAAAGATCCACACATTAGAGAAATTGGGAGGGTGGGGAGAAAGAAAAAGACTTTGCATGGCAGATTGTTGGCCACTATGATTTTTGCAAGGCCCCTGTCCTTTGCACATCCCACTCCCTTCACATACAGAAGAAGGGCAACATGCTACAGAACAACATAGAGCACTGGGTGTGCAGGTTTGGGAAAAAGACTACCCTTTGTCCATGGTGTTACATGAGACATAGAGAGAAGCTGCCCGTCTGTTCTGACAGGAGTTTTTTAATGCTCTGCAGAGAGAAGAGATGCAGGAGACTGTATGATTGTCCTCTATGCCGGGCTGCCCTGTATTCTCGTCCTTCTCCTTATCCAGCTGTTGATCTTGCTCTGGAGGAAGTGCCCCATCAGAGGTAACTCATTCCTACCTCTAACTGCTATAGAGCAGCCACTCCTCACACATCCACATAACTGTCCCATTCTCTGTTTCATCCAACAGGGAGAGCTGTGCAAAGAGGGAATCAAATACCTATGCAGCAGATCCCACAGGTAAACTGGCTTTTCGGATTTTGGCAAATCAGAAAGATACAGTGCATGGAATCATAGAAGACTAGGGTAGGAAGGTACCTCAGGAGGTTATCTAGTGCAACCCCCTGCTCATAGCAGGACCAACCCCAACTAAATCATCCCAGCCACTGCATTAACCGCAGGGGATTAGAACCAGCGTCCTGGCCAATTATCTACACATTGCCTCCTGAATTCTCATTTTAATTTACTCCTCTCTGCCCTTCTAGTGGAAGTGTTGTGTAGGGTTATTGGTATGGAAGAACTGCTGGGTTCTACCCCAGAGGTGGCTGCACATCAAGGATAGTGAAATAGTGCGGTGTATATTTCTGTAAAGGACCACCAGGACATGTAATCTGACCTCCTGCATATCACAACACAACACCAACACCAGTCAGACATGCTCACACTAAACCCAGCACCCAGGACAGAAGACAATAACTGAGGACACAAAGGAAATCTGCACCATTCAGATGTGCTCTCCACATTCTTACAACAGAAAGGCCGATCAGCTGATTCCCATTGAACTTCCGCAGTGAAATTCTTTGTTGGGATAAGTTGCTTATGAAACAATCAAGGCCAGTGAGGAATTTCGCAGAGGACGTCAGAACGGCTTGGAACGCTCTCAGTGACTGAACGACAAGGGATCAACTCCTTAGGACACCACTGCAAACCCCACAGTGTATATGCCCTAATTTGACGGAGACAAGAATTTGGCCCAGGGCTGCCGACATAATCCTAGTTTGTAAAACATTTGGTCTAGTCATGCAGTGTTGTGGGAGCTGGGTTGGTCCCAGGATATTAGAGAGAGAAGGTGGTTGAGGTAATATCTTTTATTGGACCAACTTGTGTTGGAGAAAGAGAGAGACACAATCTTTTGAGATTATACAGAAAGCTTGTCTCCCTCACCAACAGAGGTCAGTCCAATAAGATATTACCTCACCCCCTTGTCTGGCTAAGGCACTCTGGAAGGACAGTGCTAATTAAAGCAATGAGATTGTAGAGTCTCATTAAGCACATTACCCTACAGGAGGCAGTGTGGGCTAACAGTGGGTACTGGTCCAGAAGCAAGGATATTTTTTTCCCGCTGGGCAATCCTGACCAAATCACTTTAGCTCTTGGGTTTCTGTTTCCCCTTCCTATTTTGTGGCCTTGTGTATTTTGACTATAAGCTCTTCAGAGCACGGCCTGTCTCTTCCTGTGTGTGCAGTACCCAGCACACAAGGGCCTCTGCCTCCAATGGGGCTTCTAGGTGCTGCTCTAATACAAAGAATTAATAATAAAATCGGTTCTTTCCTTTTTCCGTTTCAGACTGAATATGCGACTCTGCCCTACAACAGAAATGCTCCTCTTTGACTGTTCTCGTCTCACAAAAGTGGTTTCTATTTGTAAAAAAATAGGAGATGCAAAAAGAAAGAACTCTGGAAAGTCTCTTGTTTGTAACGCGTATGACGTGATGGGCGTTTGCTTGAAAAACAACTACTTCCCTGGTCACGTCTCTGCTCCCACAGCATGGCCTGACACCTCCATTCTTCAAACATAAGCCACGTGGGGTCATTAGCGATTTGCCTGCAGGTTCGTGGGGCCCTGGCTTTACCTCTCAGCTCCAACACGCCAGTTCCCCCACCACAGCTCCCTGTCACAGAACTCACTCACTCCAGGGCACCTTCTCCTGGTTGCTCATGGGATTAACTTCGTCCAGCTCCAACGCCCCCTCCCATCATCTCGTTCTCACCACAGTCCGACTCCCTCTCTGAGACTCTGCACCTTTCCTCTGCCTGGCTTGGCTGCTCCCTCCTCCTGCCTTGACTCTCTGCCCAGATCACCGGGCGTTGTCCCTCTCCCAGGACATACTGTCTCAGATGGTCTCCAAACCCATTGCCCTGGACTGTGCCATTTCCCCCATGGCTGGTAGGGGAACCCAGGCCTGCTGTCAACTCCTGGTTTCAGCTCAGGGACCCATGATTCAGCAGCCACAGTCTGTAACATCCCCCCTTGCTAGGGCTTCCCTCAGTCTTCTCCTACTTTGCTCTGATGTCACAGCATCACTCTCCCATCCTCCTAGGTAATCCCCTCCTACAGTGCTTGAATCCACAGGTCTTCTGCTCTTCCCCTGGGTTTCCTTCTTTCCCTCGCACAAACCCAAAAAATGACTGCAACCATCTTCACTACAACCCTGTACTGCTGCCCGCTGTCTTGCTTTATACCACACCCACCAGTTCCTGCGCAGCTGGGCTCCAGCATCATTCAGGGGTTACGTAGGCCACCTAATTCCCCTCGGCTTTGGCCTATCCACTTAACTGGCCCCTTCTCAGCCTCATCCACCCCACACTAGCCTAGAAGGGGTGAAAACCCTAACATCAAGATGGGCAGTCAGTGCTGATTCAGTGCAATAGGATGTAGCTTCACAAACTGAACAGGTGACACCACATCCTGTACCGGAGGATGGTCTCCACCCCTCAGTGGTGGGAGCAATCTAAAGGGATCTCAGCACAAGGGAGGAAGGCATAAGTCGTTTGACCCTGTTTGCCAACATTTACTAACATCAGACACGTCCACGAATGGTCAAACACCCAGACTCCGATAGAGTTGGACACCCCACTCGGTTACATTTTAAACAGACTGTTCAGCGTTATGTACAATTCTCTATGCAAACAGGGCACGTCATTATCACAGACCCCATGACGGGAACTTTGCTCTGAAAGATCAGGACGTCATTGAAAAGGGAGCTTTAGATTCAGACAGTTTCTAATGCAGCCATTAACTCCTCGGACTCTGCTGCTTTTGCTCTTTTACTGAATTTTCAAAGCAGACAGAACGGCCAAATCCAGCCTCAGCAGAATTACAGGGGCATTAGAACGGCTTCCATCCTAAATTCACTGATTTTGAAAACCCAGAGAATGGCTTGTTAGTGCACATTCAAGTTTTTCTTCACCACTTAAATTTACCCAGACCCAGTTTATTCTGCCACTTCAGTGGGAGTTGGGTATTTACAACTGCTCAGTTAACCTGGCCTCTGCTGTGTAATTTACATTGCTGGTTTATATCCCAACTCGGTTTTCCAAGAGATTCCCAGGGACGTTTCACCTGCTTATTTGAGCCAGCAGTTTGCCCTGTGTGACAAAGCATATCATGAATGAAATCAATAGTGTGTTCAGCCACTAGATGCAATAGCTGTTCCAAGCACCGAGCCTGCCTGAATGCAGCACTCTTCTCTAGGGAAGAGTTGCTCTGTTCAGGCGTATGAAGGAATAAATGTCCAATAGGGACAAAGAGAAGCAACTGGTAGAGCTGTTTTCAATTTTTGTGATTGTGAGAGATCAGCCCAAGTGTTAATAGGGCTGTTGATTTGCACTAATTGAGCATCTAGCTCTTGAAGGACTTTCAAAGGATCCTCAATGCTTCAGAATGAGACCAGGAAATCGCTGTGGCCCAATGTCGAGAGTCCAGATCAGCTCAAGCTTTGTCACCTGCCTCCAAATGGCGCAGTTTCTGATCCTGCATTTTGCACCTCCCAACTTCCTGTTGATTTGAGGGCATTGTGGTTGTGCTGCATATGCTTCATGCAGCACGATGCACCATGAATAGTCCTCCAGTTGGGGTGGCCCTGATACCGGGGCATGTTGTTTGGCTCCTCACTATTAATGCTAATAATTCCAGGCTCACCATGAATAGATCCCAATGTGCTTTACAAAGGAGATCAGTAACATTACCCCCATTTTAGAGATGGGGAAACTGAAGCACAGAGTGGGGAAGTGTCTACCCAAGATAAACCAGCAGCAGAGAGGGGAATAGAATCCACGTCTCTGTCCAGTGCTCTATCCATTGGGCCACACTGCACAGTGGATAGTTAGCGGCTGATCTATTTTCTCAGTGTCTCTGGTTTGAGCCGTAACATTTAGTTTGTCTAACACTGTTGAAAGGGAGGTTTCAGTTTTTGCAGTCAAGTCATGGACAGTTCTGCTTCACCTTTGCTCAAGCCATACTCTGGCTACAGATGAATTGAGGGGAGCAGTTTACACTTCCTTGGTAACCAGGCGTGGGGAGTGAGAACTGAAAAACAATGGGTCCAAGCGCTTTGGTAGCTGAACAAACAAAAGAAAAGTGGCAAAACAAGTGGGCTGAAACTGACCACAGCAGCAAATGCAACTATCTATTTTTGAACGACTGGTCCTTTGCAGCAAACAAGGCTTTGTGTCCTGTTGCCTGTGGTTTTTTTAAGCTTGGTTTCAGTTTGATTTCATTTCTATGTTATCTTTTATAAAAACAATCAAATCTATTACGGTAATTTTGCCTTTGTCTTTGCTTTCAATAGTCTTGTATAGGAGAAGATGAAGTGTAAAGTGAATTAATATCTGATACATTGACTGAGGGCAATCGTCTTTAGGGCAAATTTTCAAATGTGCCCAAGTGACTTATGTACCTAACTCCTACTGATTTTAAGCCCCCAAATATCTTGAAATTTGTTTCTCGTGAGCCTCGATCCCGCTGAGAGTCAGTGTGGGACTTAGACTACCGAGTAGCTGAATCAATTTGGAAAATGAGACGGAGGCTATTTAAGTGCTTCTGCCCCTGAGTGACTAGATTTCTGTTATAGCTAGGACTATTATTTGTTAGCCAGTTTTAGGCAGAGGTACAGGAAAATCGCCATAATAAAGGGAGGGAGCAGGGGCTCTGAGTGTCGGGGGCGTTGAAGAGCGAGACCTCTCTGCACTCACCCTGCTCTGGCACCTCCTGTAATCCCAAGAGGCTGGGTCAAGCCTGGGCCATTGCGATCTGGCCCACCTGGTCACAGTGCCACTCAGGATTGGTGCGTCCACCCCTCTGTAGATGGAAACAGGGAGGTAGATGTGCTAAACCTGAGTGGGGAAGAGACCGCAGGGCCAGGCTGCAAGGCACATTGCTAGGGGCTGGGCCCAGCCTCATTGGCCAGGAGCCACCAATGCAAGGATCAAAAGACTTTTACTCAGCTTCATGGTTACCGTGAACACCACACCAAAAATCATAGCCTGAATTCTAGCTAAGCTGATTTGCTCAGTCCATAGGACCTTTGTATGGGATGATGCTGATGTACCTGCACAAAGCCCATCTATGGCACTGACTCCACTTCAGCAAAGGTCTTTTAATTTATGTATGTACTGATTTATCCTCACCACCCCGCTGCAATGTAGGGAGAAATTATCCCCATTTTACAGCTGGGGAATGAGGCCCAGAGAGCATTGCGAATTCCTGGCTGGCACCTTGACAGCCACACCATCCTTCTTCTCTTCAAGCATGTGCTTAATTCCCTCAGGCCAGGAGAGGTGTTTGCACCACATGAAACTTCCCCTGGAGCTAAGTGTCAATGAGACAAGGGCCAGATTCTGGTCCCGACTCTAGTACTTTTATGCTGCACATGGAGGAAGCAGGAACTGGCTGCACATGCCAGGGTGTGTAAAGGCAGCATGTGGGGTGTGGCCAGAGAACGTTGCACACAGGATATCCCCAGCTCACAAATGGCTCCTTGGGAGTCATAACCAGCTGGTGTAGTTTAGAGCAGCCGCCAGTCTGGCCCAGTTTATATCTGGCCGGAAGATCAACATGGGTAACTGGAAACTGGACTCAGCAGAGGATCTGGCCCTGATTTACAGTCGGATTTTATTTAGGTTGAGGTTTTAAACAGGCCACTTGGATGCCCAGTTAATGGGAACTGGGTCACCAAATCCCTGATGGAGCTTTGAACTCTCAGCCTTAATGTTCAAGTAAAGAAAAACCGCAGAGATGACTGCATTCCCGACTGCCTGGGTGAAAACTGTTTAGTGGGGATGGATCTGGAAGCTCTTAGTTGGAATTTCACTTTGTTCTCTCTATAAACGTTTTGCACATCAAACTAAGGAACACGTGCTACGCACATATTTAAAATAATATTGTAAAAGTAGGTTTTGCCCCAATTTATCCCAAGTCAGGTGACTCCAACACACTTTCATATTGTAGCCCCAGCCATTCCTTTCCCAGTTTTTTCCTAAACTGACAGTAGTAACTAAACATACAAGCTAAGTTGTACATTTGTTAATTTACACAACGCTTAAATCATGTGATATGCCTCTTGGTGATTGTTTCTTTCACAGCATACAAATAGAGAAGTTAGATAAAAAAATATCAAATACTCATGCTGGAAGGTTGCAACCTAACACTACTTTCATTCTTAGAATCCAAAATGATAACAACAAGTAACCAAAACCAGAGAGAGACAAAACAGGCTGCTCCTTAAAAGAGAGCAACACAACTTACCTTACATTCTTCTAGATTGGTTCTTTCATGACTGACAGCTGCTAGGCCTAGATTACACACTTACCTACAGACAGGAAGCAAGACCAGAAAAGAACCCTTGAAATTTAAAAGGATAAATCTAAATTTTAACAGTTTTCATAAATCATAGTGAGAGAAGCTATTGCCATTTTATTGATGCCAATCCCATCTGACCTTATAAATCCCTGAAGCACAGAAAATATTCCACCTGAACTGCAGTCAGACGAATGCCCTGTTATGGGCATCCAGTTATAAGAGAAATATTCCATCTGAGACACACGCTATGCTGTTATCCAGTCTGAGTTTGAATTTCTTTTCTATTAGATTTTAGAGTCAAAGGAATTTTTCCCCCTCAAGTCTGCTCTTCTGGCACAAAGAGTAATATTTGGCATGGGGTCCTCAATATCTCTTGGTCCTCTTTTTTTGGTCATGCATGTTGCCCCACAGATCTTTAAGAGGAAATAGAATATTTTCCTCTCCGTGTGACAAAGTCTTTCATCAAGAGATCCATTCGCTAGCAGACGTCTGTCTGTCTCACAACATCACCTATTCACTACTGAAGAAAGGCACAAGATGTCCCACCAGATAGCTGGGATGATTCTATTCTATCTGCAGAGTAAGTATTTTAGCTTGATTTATTTCATATTATTTTCCACCAAGCTAATAACAATTACCTTTTTGCAGAAGGACTTTTTATAATTCCACAGGGTGCTTACATCAGCCTGCTGAGAGAGAAATTCACTTCTTTTAGTTCATCAATTGAAATCTTGAGAGACGATTAAATGTTTTCTATAAAAACTACCTGAATGCTAGAGACAAACACCTTGAAAATAATTTCTGGTTAATATTCTGAATTGGGGTGCAAAATCTATTTTTTTTATGCTGATGTATTATATGTGGGCTGGCATATTTTTCTGCAGAACGATCAAAAGAGAATTTGAAATACAAGTTGCTAAGTTAATAAAAGACTCTCCCATGTACAATTGAGGAAAATGAAAGTTTTTACCACTGATTTGGGTAAGTACAAGTAAGAATGTGTAGCTATATGATTAGGGCAGGGAACTAAAATCCATAGGTTCTAACTCAGAGGTTTGTTTTTGTTGTTACACCACATTAATTGCCATACAGGATACATGAATCCTAAACAAAAAATGGCTAGAAAAAGAGAAAAATTAACATGAATTTTTAATGGTGAAATACATTTTGCTAGTCTTCGTACACTTGCTCTACATAGCATACTGCAAAAGCCGAACCTTTTCCAGTTGCTCACTGTATTAACTCTCTCCGTTCTCCCCCTCCACAGTGACTGCCTCGGAAGAAGGGATACAAATCCTGCAAAGCCCAGCACAGATGTGGCTGACCATTAGAGAGACGGCACAGCTGGACTGTAGACTTTCAAAAGCAAAATGGAGTATGATATGGTACAAACAAAAGCGTGGAGATTTCCAGTGGATTTACCAGACTTCTAGGTATTCAACCTCACCTGGAAAATACTCGAGTAAAGTGAACATTACGGCAAATCAGTTTTCTCTAATTATCAGTAACGTACAAAGAGATGACTCGGGAGTTTATTACTGTGGCCTCTCTGCTTCCACGTATCTACAGCCCGTCTTCGGGAATGGGACCAGACTAATTGTCACAGGTGAGTTTTCAATGGCTCAGAACAATTATAACCTAATGCTAGGAGGTGCTGTGTTTTTGCAAGGCTGCGACTGATTGCCATTTCAGCGTTAAGCCTTGGTATTTGTGGAAAAAGGCAGAATCTTCCAGCAAGTGACCCAGGACATGGGGTGGGGAAGTAGGAGGCTTGGGTTCTGTTCCTAAATCACTGGGCACAGAGGGTGAGATTTTAAAGAGTAATCAGCACCCAACAGCTCCCATTTAGGTGCCCAAATAAATGACTCAATTTTAAAAATGTTCTGATCAAAACCTAGCTCTTGAAAATCTGGGACCTTTTGGAAAATCTGACCTAGGATTTCTCTGCATCTCAGATTCTTCCTCTGTATAATGGGGTTAATGATTCCCCTGTATAAAAACACTTTAAGATCCATGGATAAAAAAGCACCATAGCAGTGCCAGACATTAGTACTTCCCTGTCTTCTGGGTAGTATGTTAAAGTAGCCATCAGATTCGATATTCACATTTGTGATGATTCACACTGAGACTGGCTGAGCCTAGGACGAGGGGTACACTTCGCTGGCCTTGCTATCCTATTAAGACTTTATTGATCAGGTTCCGTTCCAGGCATTCACCAAGCTTCCTGAAATGATTCCATCCATGTGTTCATACAGGGGACTATTCGCTGTCTCAAGCAGCACAACGTGAATTGAACATAAAAATACAATGTACGAGTGGTAATATCTATATATATCTGGTCCACACTCTGTGCAAATATTCCAAAGAGTGTCCCTAAAAAGGAAGGCGAGGGTTTACTCTTAGTAACTCAGACTAAGAAGATGTTTCTAACAATAAGAAAATTTAGACTAAATCAAATATCAAAGAGAGAATGGCTCCTCTATCAGGCTTTTCATCTATAGATCTCAAAGCAACTTGCAAAGGTGATGAAGTAGCATTTCCTTAACATTTTGGTTGGGAAACTGAGCCAGAGATAGGAAGTGAACTTGTCTCCAAGGTCAGACAGCAAGTCAGAGACAGAGCTGGGAATAGTCCTCACACCTCCTCCTGACTCCCGGTGTGGTGTCCTTATCACCGACTGACCAGCTCTTGCTCTGCCTTTGTACGGAACTGAACACGCTGTCAGTAAATAATCCATGAGGGTCAGATTAGGACAAACTTCCTAGCAGTGACAGAAGTCCCCAAGGTGGATGCCCTAGAGTGTAAGACATTGAAAATTGGCATAGACAAAGCATTAGACTTTAAGACATGCAGCACTGGCTGGGACAGAGGTAGGAGCTGGTATGGAGAAGTGGAGCTACTGCTAACCCGCCTTTTCGATCTCTAGTTTCTGTGACTCAAACTCTCTTTTTTCAGATGCCTCTGAGCCGAGACTTTCCATCTTGGTGCCTGCTGCCCCCAAGGATGCTAAGCTGTCCCCCTCCATTCCTCTGCTCTGCCTGCTCTCTGATTTCACTCCTCCCTGGAAGACAGTTCTCTGGGACACTGGTGAGGACAAAGAGTCTGAGGGTCAGATGGATGCTGGAGCCATAGATGGGAAAGGGGTCTTTAGTGTTTGGAGCCTAATGACAATTCCTTCTGAGACACAGAACTTAGAGATGACCTACACTTGTACAGCCAAGGAGAGCAGAACCGGGAGACGCATCAGTGCTACAGTCTCCAAGGAAACAGGTCCAGTATCATATCATCAAATCTAAACTAACTACCTGGGCATTTATACTGCACCCTTCACCATGGTATCTGGGCACCAAGACTCAGCAATATCTATTGCAAGCTAGTGAAATAGACAGAATCAGACAGGGGGATGATAAATAATGGGAGCTAGAAGAGGTTTTGGAAACCAGCGAGAGGGTGCGTGAGTTGTGGGGCAGACGGTTACAGTCACTCCCCTGTCACCCACCTTTCCCACCCCCAGCCCTTTAAAAACCTTTCTGACCATTGAGGGTTGAAAAATACATGGGTTTCTGGTCAAGCAGCCCAAACCTTCCCTTGCATGTGAGTACAGCAAAGTTACAGAAAGGCCATTTGGGGTGAGCCAAAAGGGAATAACTGGGAGTATCAGGGAGGAAATCAACAAAGGGAAGGCAGGATGAATGTCAGGAATAGCTTCCTGACAGTGAGATCTAACAGATAATGGAAGAGATAGATGCCCAGGGGCAGGGCTGGAAGCCCTTGTAAACAGGACCGGACAAAGCACTAGTCATTATAATAGGAAATAATTCTGCAATGGTGGAAGTGGCTCCATGGAACAATGTTCAGAACAGGCAGCAGGAGTGGGGCTGGTCTACACTTTTACTGGGTAACTCTGTTGGGCTGTGGTGTGAATTTTTGCCAGCACAGCTATGCCAGGAAAAGCGTTAGTGTGCACCACAGTCATACCGAGAAAAAGGTGCCTTACACCAGCACAGCTTATTTCAGTCCCTGAGCCAGAAGGAGCTATGCAGACAACGTTATGGTGGCAAAACTCTTAAGCGTAGTCAACCTCTTCTACAGCCAAACAAATTCCATGGGACACAAAAGAGTGTCCAGCCTTCCATTAATTTCCTAAATGCTTCAACATTCCCTTGGAAAAAACGAACCAACTAGAATCTGACTATGAAACTCAAAAGATCCACATGTTGGAGAAACTGGGGGTGGGGAGAAAGAAGAAGACTTTGCATGGCAGATTGTTGGCCACTATGATTTTTGCAAGGCCCCTGTCCTTTGCACATCCCACTCCCTCCACATACAGAAGAAGGGCAACGTGCTACAGAACATACATAGAGCATTGGGTGTGCAGGTTTGGCAAAATGACTACCCTTTGTCCATGGTGTTACATGAGACAGAGAGAAGCTGCCCGTCTGTTCTGACAGGAGTTTTTTAATGCTCTGCAGAGAGAAGAGATGCAGGAGATTGTATGACTGTGCTCTATGCCGGGCTGCCCTGTATTTTCATCCTTCTCCTTACCCCGCTATTGGTCTTGCTCTGGAGGAAGTGCCCCATCAGAGGTAACTCATTCCTACCTCTAACTGCTATAGAGCAGCCCACTCCTCACACATCCACATAACTGTCCTGTTCTCTGTTTCATCCAACAGGGAGAGCTGTGCAAAGAGGGAATCAAATACCTATGCGGCAGATCCCACAGGTAAACTGGCTTTTCAGCTTTTGGCAAATCAGAAAGATACAGTGCATGGAATCATAGAAGACTAGGGTAGGAAGGTACCTCAGGAGGTTATCTAGTGCAACCCCCTGCTCATAGCAGGACCAACCCCAACTAAATCATCCCGGCCACTGCATTAACCGCAGGGGGTTAGAACCAGCGTCCTGGCCAATTATCTACACATTGCCTCCTGAATTCTCATTTTAATTATTTCCTCTCTGCCCTTCTAGTGGAAGTGTTGTGTAGGGTTATTGAGGGTTTTTGAGGATTTCAATAACTCAGTCATGGGTTCGGGGTTGTTATAAATGTGTATGGGTAGGGTTTTGTGGCCTGCCTTGTGCAGGAGGTCAGACTAGATGATCATATTGGTCCCTTCTGACCTATGAGTCTATGAGTCTATGAGTTATTGGTACAGAAAACAGCTGGGTTCCATCCCAGAGCTGGCTGCACGTCAGGGATAGTGAAATAGTGCAGTGTGTATTTCTGTAAGGGACCACCAGGTCATCTAATCTGACCTCTTCCATATCACAATCCACCAACACAATCCAGTCTGACATGCTCACACTAAACCCAGCACCCAGCACTCAGGACAGAAGACAACCACCGAGGACAAAAGGGAAATCTGCACCATTCAGACGTGCTCTCCACATTCTCACAACGGAAAAGCTCATCAGCTGTTTCCCTTAGAACTTTCTCAGTGAAATTCTTTGTTCGGATAAGCTGCTCATGAAACAATCAAGGCCGGTGAGGAATTTCACAGGGGCTACCCTGGCCAAGTCACTTTAACTCTTGGGCTTCTGTTTCCCCTTTCCCATTTTGTGGCCTTGTGTATTTTGACTATAAGCTCTTCAGAGCAGGGCCTGTCTCTTCTTATGTGCGTATGGTACCCAGCACACCAGGGCCTCTGCCTCCAATGGGGCTTCTAGGTGCTGCTCTAATACAAAGAATTAATAATAAAATCGGTTCTTTCCTTTTTCCGTTTCAGACTGAATATGCGACTCTGCCCTACAACAGAAATGCTCCTCTTTGACTGTTCTCGTCTCACAAAAGTGGTTTCAATTTGTAAAAAAATAGGAGATGCAAAAAGAAAGAACTCTGGAAAGTCTCTTGTTTGTAACGCATATGATGAGATGGGCGTTTGCTTGAAAAACAGCTACTTCCCTGGTCACATCTCTGCACCCATTGCGTGGCCTGACACCTCCATTCTTGAAAGCCACGTGGGGTCATTAGCGATTTGCCTGCAGGTTTGTGGGGCCCTGGATTTACCTCTCAGCTCAAACGCATCAGTTCCCCCACCACAGCACCCTGTCACAGAACTCCCTCAACTCCAGGGCACCTTCTCCTGGTTGCTCATGGGATTAGCTCTGTCCAGCTCCAATGCCCCCTCCCATCATTTCGTTCTCACCACAGCCCGACTCCCTCTCTGAGACTCTGCACCTTTCCTCTGCCTGGCTTGGCTGACTCACTGATTTTGAAAACCCAGAGAATGGCTTGTTAGTGCACATTCAAGTTTTTCTTCACCACTTAAATTTACCCAGACCCAGTTTATTCTGCCACTTCAGTGGGAGTTGGGTATTTACAACTGCTCAGTTAACTCTGCTGTGTAATTTACATTACTGGTTTATATCCCAACTCGGTTTTCCAAGAGATTCCCAGGGACGTTTCACCTGCTTATTTGAGCCAGCAGTTTGCCCTGTGTGACAAAGCATATCATGAATGAAATCAATAGTGTGTTCAGCCACTAGATGCAATAGCTGTTCCAAGCACCGAGCCTGCCTGAATGCAGCACTCTTCTCTAGGGAAGAGTTGCTCTGTTCAGGCGTATGAAGGAATAAATGTCCAATAGGGACAAAGAGAAGCAACTGGTAGAGCTGTTTTCCATTTTTGTGAGTGTGAGAGATCAGTCCAAGTGATAATAGGGCTGCTGATTTGCACTAATTGAGCATCTGGCTCTTGAAGGACTTTCAAAGGATCCTCAATGTTTCAGAATGAGACCAGGAAATCGCTGTGGCCCAGTGTCGAGAGTCCAGATCAGCACAAGCTTTGTCACCTGCCCCCAAACGGTGCAGTTTCTGATCCTGCATTTTGCACCTCCAACTTCCCGTTGATTTGAGGGCATCGCGGGTGTGCTGCATATGCTTCATGCAGCACGATGCACCATGATTAGTCCTCCCGTTGGGGTGGCCCTGATACCGGTGCATGTTGTTTGGCTCCTCACTATTAATGCTAATAATTCCAGGATCACCATGAATAGATCCCAATGTGCTTTACAAAGGAGATCAGTAACATCACCCCCATTTTACTGATGGGGAAACTGAGGCACAGAGTGGGGAAGTGACTTACCCAAGATAACCCAGCAGCAGAGAGGGGAATAGAATCCACGTCTCTGTCCAGTGCTCCATCCATTGGGCCACACTGCACAGTGGATAATTAGCGGCTGATCTATTTTCTCAACGTCTCTGGTTTGCGCCATAACATTTAGTTAGTCTAACACTGTTGAAAGGGAGGTTTCAGTTTTTGCAGTCATGTCATGGACAGTTCTGCTTCACCTTTGCTCAAGCCATATTCTGGCTACAGATGAATTGAGGGGAGCAGTTTACACTTCCTTGGTAACCAGGCGTGGGGAGTGAGAACTGAAAAACAATGGGTCCAAGCGCTTTGGTAGCTGAACAAACAAAAGAAAAGTGGCAAAACAAGTGGGCTGAAACTGACCACAGCAGCAAATGCAACTATCTGAGCAGCCAGTTCTGATCTATTTTTGAACCACTTGTCCTTTGCAGCAAACAAGGCTTTGTGTCCTGTTGCCTGTGGTTTTTTTAAGCTTGGTTTCAGTTTGATTTCATTTCTATGTTATCTTTTATAAAAGCAATTAAAACTATTAAAGTAACTTCGGCTTTGTCTTTGCTTTCAATAGTCTTGTATAGGAGACAATGAAGTGTAAAGAGAGTTCATATCTGATAAGTGTGACTGGGGGGCAATCGTCTTTAGGGCAAATTTTCCAATGTGCCCAAGTGACTTAGGTACCTAACTCCTACTGATTTTGAAAACCTCACTAGGCAACTAAATGCACGTTTAAGCCCCTAAATATCTTGAAATTTGTTTCTCATGAGCCTCAGTCCCACTGAGAGTCAGTGTGGGACTTAGACTACCAAGTAGCTGAATCAATTCTGAAAATGAGACTGAGGCTCCCAAGTAATTTATATGCTTCTGCCCCAATGTGGCTAGATTTCTGCCCTAGTTAGGATGACAATTTGTTAGCCAATTTTAGGCAGAGGTCAGGAAAACCGCCATAAGAAAGGGAGGGCGCAGGAGCCTTTGAGTGTCAGGCGGTTGAAGAGTGAAACCACCCTGTACTCACCCTGCAGTGGCACTTCCTGTCCCCCCAGGGGACAGGTCAAGCCTGGGGCATTGCGATCTGGCCCACCTGGTCACAGGGCCACTCAGGTTTGCTGTGCCTGCTCTTCTTTAGATGGAAACGGAAGGGCACATGTGTAGGTGCCAAATTTGAGTGGGGAAGAGACCGCAGGCCTGGGTTGCAAGGCACATTGCTAGGAGCTGGGCCCAGCTTCACTGGCCATGAGCTGCCAATGCAGGGATCACCGACTTTCCTCAGATTCATGGTTACCGTGAACACCACACCAATATCATAGCCTGAATTCTAGCTAAGCTGATTTGCTCGGTCCATAGGACCTTTGTATGGGACGATGCTGATGTACCTGCACAAAGCACATCTATGGCACTAGGCCCCCACTTCAGCAAAGATCTTTTAATTTATCTATCTAATGATTTATCCTCACCACCCCGCTGCAAAGTAAGGAGAAATTATCCTTATTTATTATCCTGGGGAATGAGGTCCAGAGAGCATTGCGAATCCCTGGCTAGCACCTTGACAGCCACACCATCCTTCCTCTCTTCAAGCATGTGCTTAATTCCCTTAGGACAGGAGAGGTGTTTGCACCACATGAAACTTTCCTGGAGTTAAAGGCCAATGGAACTAGGGTCAAACCCTGGTCCCTTTGTGCTCCTCCAGTGACACAGAGGGAGCAGGAATTGGCTGCACACACCAGGGTGTGTAAAGGCAGCAGAATAGTTTTTGCTGATCTTGCAGCCCATGGCATATGGGGTGTGGCTGGAGAATGCTGCACACAGGGTATCCCCAGTTAACAAATGGCTCCTTGGGAGTCATAACCAGCTGGTGTAGTTTAGAGCAGCTGCCAGTCTGGGCCAATTAATATCTGGCCTGAAGGTCAACATGGGAATTGGAAACTGGGCTTAGCAGAGGATCTGGCCCTGATTTACAGTCAGATTTTATTTAGGCTGAGGTTTTAAGAGGGCCACTTGGATGCCCAGTTAATGGGAACTGGGTCACCAAATCCCTGATGGAGCTTTGAACTCTCAGCCTTAATGTTCAAGTAAAGACAAACCGCAGAGATGACAGCATTCCCGACTGCCTGGGTGAAAACCGTTTAGTGGGGATGGATCTGGAATCTCTTAGTTGGAATTTCCCTTTGTTCTCTCTATAAACGTTTTGCGCATCACACTAAGGAACATGAGCTATGCCCGTATCTGAAATGATATCATAAAAGTAGGCTTTGCCCCAAATTATCCCAAGTGAGGTGACTCTAACACACTTTCATATTGTAGCCCCAGCCATTCCTTTCGTAGTGGTATTGACCTCCAGTCCTTTCCTAAACTGACATTAATAACTAAACATACAAGCTTAACTGTATGTTTGCTAATTTGCATAGTGTCCAATTAACCTGCTTGTTGGTTTCCTCTATCCTCTGCTTAAATCTCGTGATATGCCTCTTGGTGATTGTTACTTTCTCAGCATACAAATGGAGAAGTTAGATAAAAAACATCCAATTTCGTTCATAGAATCCAGAACAAAAACAAAAAATAACCAAAACCAGAGAGAGACAAAGCAGGCTGCTTCTTAAAAGAGGGACGCACAACTCAGCCTACATTGTTCTAGGCTAGCTCTTTCCAGACTGACAGCTGCTAGGCCTAGATTACACACTTACCTACAGACAGGAAGCAGGACCAGGAAACAATCCCTGTAATTTAAAGGGATAAATCAAATTTTAACACCGTTTTCATAAACCATAGTGAAAGAAGCTATTGCCATTTTATTGATGCTAATCCCATCTGACTTTATAAATCCCTAAAGCACAGATAATATTCCACCTGACTGCAGTCAGAAGAAAGTCTTTGTTATGGGCATCCAGTTATGAGAGAAATATTCCATCTGAGACACACACTATGCTGTTATCCAGTCTGAGTTTGAATTTCTTTTCTATTAGATTTTAGAGTCAAAGGAATTTTTTCCCCTCAAGTCTGCTCTGCTGGCACAAAGAGTAATATTTGGCATGGGGTCCTCAATATCTCTTGGTCCTCTTTTTTTGGTCATGCATGTTTCCCCACAGATCTTTAAGAGGAAATAGAACATTTTCCTCTCCACATGACAAAGTCTTTCATCAAGAGATCCATTCGCTAGCAGACGTCTGTCTGTCTCACAGCATCACCTATTCACTACTGAAGAAAGGCACAAGATGTCCCACCAGATAGCTGGGATGATTCTATTCTATCTGCAGAGTAAGTATTTTAGTTTGATTTATTTCATATTATTTTCCACCATGCTAATAACAATTACCTTTTTGTAGAAGGACCTTTTGCAATTCCATGGGGTGCTTACATCAGCCTGCTGAGAGAGAAATTCACTTCTTTTAGTTCATCAATTGAAATCTTGAGAGACGATTAAATGTTTTCTATAAAAACTACCTGAATGCTAGAGACAAACACCTTGAAAATAATTTCTGATTAATATTCTGAATTGGGGTGCAAAATCTATTTTTTTATGCTGATTTGTTACATAAAGGCGGATGTATTTTTCTGCAGAATGATCAAAAAGAAAATTTGAAATACAAGTTGCTAAGTTAATAAAAGACTCTCCCATGTACAATTTAGTAAAATTAAAGTTCCTTTACCATTGATTTGGGTAAGTACAAGTGGGAATGTGTAGCCTTGTGATTAGGGCAGGGACATGGAGGTCTCTACCCATAGGTTTTAAACTTGGAGGTTTGTTTTTGTTGTTACACTACATTAAATTCCCACACAGGCTACATGAAACCTAACCAGAAAATGGCTAGAAACAGAGAAAAATTAAAAAGAATTTTTAATGGCAAAGTACATTTTCTATTCTTCGATCACTTCCTCTACATAGTTTATTGCAAAAGCCGAACCTTCTCCAGTTGCTCACTGTATTAACACTCTCCTTTCTCCCCCTCCACAGTGACTGCCTCGGAAGAAGAGATACAAATCCTGCAAAGCCCAGCACAGATGTGGCTGACCACTGGAGAGACGGCACAGCTGGACTGTAGCCTTTCAAAAAAAGAATGGAGTGTGATGTGGTACAAAGAACGGAGCGGAAATTTCCAGTGGATTTACCAGAGTTCTCAGTATGCACTTTCAACTGGAAAATACTCGAGTAAAGTGTACGCTATAGCAAATCACTTTTCTCTAATCATCAGTAACGTACAAAGAGATGACTCGGGAGTTTATTACTGTGGCCCCTCTGCTTCTGTGGATCTACAGCCCAACTTCGGGAATGGGACCAGACTAATTGTCACAGGTGAGTTTCCAATGGCCGAGAACAATGATAACCTAATGCTAGGAGATGCTGTCTCTTTTTTTGCAAGGCTGTGACTCATCGTCATTTCAGTGTTCAGTCTTAGGTATTTGTGGAAGAAGGCAGCATGTTCTAGGCAGTGACCCGGGACATGGGGTGGGGAAGTAGGAGGCTTGGGTTCTGTTCCTGAATCACTCGGCACAGAGGGTGAGATTTTTAAGAGAAATCTGCACCCAACAGCTCTGATTTGGGTGCCCAAATAAATGACTGGTTATTTACAATGCTCCTATCAAAACCTAGCTTTTGAAAATCTGGAACATTTTGGAAAATCTGACCTTGGATTTCCCTGCCTCTCCGATTCCTCGTCTGTCTAAGGGGGATGACGATTCTCCTGTGTAAAAGCCCTTTAAGATCCATGGATAAAAATGTACTGTAGAAGTGCTAGGCTTTAGTAATTCCCTGCCTCCGGGGTGGTATGTTAAATTAGCAATCAGATTTGATATTCACACTTGTGATGATTCCTATTGAAGCTGCCTGAGTTTAGGACAGGGGGTATGTTTCACTTGCCCTACTGTCCTACTAAGACTTAAATATTGGCCAGGTTCTTTTCTAGGCATTCACCAAGCTTCATGAAATGATTCTGCCCATACGTTCATACAGGGGACTATTCGCTGTCTCAAGCAGCAGAGCATGAATTGAACATAAAAATACAATGTACGAGTGGTAATATCTATATATATTTGAGCCACATTCTGTGCAAATATTCCAAACTAACGGCTGTACTCAGACTAATGGGATGTTTGTAAAAATAGGAAAATTTAGACTAACTATAATATCAAAGAAAGAATGGCTCCTCTATCCTCCATAGATCTCAAAGCAATTTCCAAAGGTGACTAAGTAGCATTTCCTTAACATTTTGTTTGGGGAAACTGAGCCAGAGATAGGAAGCGAATTTACAAGACAGAGACAGAGCTGGGAATAGTTCTCACACCTCCTCCTGACTCCCGGTCTGGTGTCCTTAACACCAACTGACCAGCTCTTCCTCTGCCTTTGTACGGAACTGAACACGCTGTCAGTAAATCATCCATGATGGTCAGATTAGTGACAGAAGTCCCCAAGGTGGATGCCCTAGAGTGTAAGACATTGAAAATTGGCATAGACAAAGCATTAGACTTTAAGACATGCAGCACTGGCTGGGACTGAGGTAGGAGCTGGGTATGGAGTATCCGAGCTACTGCTAACCCGCCTTTTCGATCTCTAGTTTCTGTGACTCAAACTCTCTTTTTTTAGATGCTTCCGAGTCGAGACTTTCCATCTTGGTGCCCGCTGCCCTGGAGGATGATGAGCTTCCCCCGTCCATTCCTCTGCTCTGCCTGCTCTCTGATTTGACTCCTCCCTGGACGACAGTTCTCTGGGACACTGGTGAGGACAAAGAGTCTGAGGGTCAGATGGACGCTGGAGCCATAGATGGGAAAGGGGTCTTTAGTGTTTGGAGCCTAATGACAATTCCTTCTGAGAGGTGGAACCTGGAGACGACCTACACTTGCACAGCCAAGGAGAGCAGAACCGGGAGACGCATCAGTGCTACAGTCTCCAAGGAAACAGGTCCAGTATCATTAAACCTAACCTACCTACTGAGGCTTTTATATTACATCCCCACTCCCCATGGTATCTGGGCACCAAGAATCAGCAACATCTATTGCAAGCTAGAGAAATAAACAGAATCAGACAGGATGATTGAGGTGAATAATTGATGGGAGTGAGGAGAGGTTTTGGAAACAATTGAGAGGGTGCCTGAGTTGTGTGGCAGACAGTTATGGTCCTTCCATTGTCATCCACCTTTCCCACCTCCAGCCCTTTATAAACCTTTATTTTTCAACCCTCAGTGGTGAAAAATGTGTTCCTGATCAAACAGCCCGAATCTTCCCCTGCGTGTGAGCAGGGCAAGGATACAGAAGGGTTGTTTGAGAGGAGCAAAAGGGGACTAACCAGGAGCAATGGGAAGGAAATCAACAAAGAGAACACAGGATGAATGTCAGGAATAGCTTCCTGACTGTGAGATCTAACAGATAATGGAACAGATGCCCAGAGGCAGGACCGGAAGCCCCTGTAGACAGGACTGGACAAAGCAGTATCCATTATAACATGAAATTATTCTGCAAATAACCATACAGAATGATTGGGTTAGTTGTTACCATTCAAGAAAGAGATCTTGGAGTTAATGCGGATAATTCTCTGAAAACATCCACTCAATGTGCAAAGACAGTCAAAAAGCTAACAGAATATTGGGAATCATTAGGAAGCAGATAGATAATAAGACAGAAAATATTGTATTGCCTCTTTATAAATCCATGGTATGCCCACCTCTTGAATAGTGTGTGCAGATCTGGTCAACCATCTCAAAAAAGATACACTGGAATTGGAAAACATAAAAAAAAGGGCAAATAAAATGCTTAGGGGTAAGGAAAACCTTCCATGTGAGGAGAGATTAATAAGACTGGATTTTCAGCTTGGAAAAGAGAGGACTAAGGCGGTTATGATAGAGTTCTATAAAATCATGACTGGTGTGAAGAAAGTAAGTAAGAAAGTGTTATTTACTCCTTGTCATAACACAAAAAACAAGGGTTACCAAATGAAATTAATATGCGGCAGGTTTAAAACCAACAAAAGGAAGTATTTCTTCACACAATGCACAATCAACCTGTGGAACTCCTTGTCAGAGGATGTTGTGAAGGCCAAAGCTATAACGGGGTTGAAAGAAGAGCTAGATAAGTTCCTGGAGGATAGGTCCATCAATGGCTATTAGCCAGGATAGGCAGGGATTCCTGTTTGCCAGAGGATTCCCTCTGAAACACCTGGCATTCCCTCTGTATTCCCTCTGAAACACCTGGCATGGACCATTGTCGGAAAACAGGATATTAGGCTAGATGGACTATTGGTCTGACCCAGTATGGCAGTTCTTATGTTCTTATGAATTGGAGGTCAGGCATACAGGAGGGCAGCATGTTACAGAGCACAGAGTAATGAGTGGGCAGCTCTGCGGAAAAGACCTCTCTTTGCCCATGTTGCTACATGGGACATAGAAATCAGGGCCCACCTGCTTCAATAGTGTTGTATACTCAGCATGTCTTTTCTCTGCAGGAGACTGTATGATTGTGTTCTATGCTGGCGTGCCCTGTATTTTCATCCTTCTCCTAATCCAGCTGTTCATCTTGCTCTGGAGAAAGTGCCCCACCAGAGGTAACTCAACCATAACCCTGTCAGCTATAAAGCAGCCACTCCTCACACACCCACATAACTGTCCCTTTGTGTTTCATCTACCAGGGAAAGAAGTCCAAAGAGGGAATCAGATACCGATGAGACAAATGCCACAGGTAAACTGCTTTTTCCACCACTGACATGTCAGAGAGATGTAATGAAGTAACAACAGGGGGTTAAGAACCAGTGTCCTGGCCAATTTTCAACCTTAGCATCTACACATTGCTTCCTGAATACTGTGAGGTATCATTTGAATTTATTCTTCTCTGTCCTTCTAGTGGAAGTGTTATGTACGGTTGTTAGTACAGAAGAACTGCTGGGTTTCAACCCAGAGGTTGCTGCAAGTCAAAGATAGTGAAATAGTATAGCGTATATTTTTGTAAGGGACCACCAGAACATCTAGTCCAAACCCACGTATGTCACAAGCCACCAACACCATTTAGCCACATGCACACTAAACCCGCCACTTGAGACAAAAAACAACCACGGACTGAAGAGAAATCCGCACCACTGAAATATGTTTTTCACATTCTTATAAAACAAAACCTGATCAGTTGATGCCCTTTGAACTTCCCAAATAAAATTAATTATGTCTGATCTTTCCTTTTTCTGTTACAGACTGAATATGCGACTCTCACGTGCAGTAATAGAAATGCTCCTCTGTAATTGACAGTGTCACAAAAATGATTTATGTTTTATTAAAACAAGAGATGCAGAAAGAATAAAAGAAAAAGTGAGAGAAATACAGAAAGTCTCATGTTTGTAACATGCTATGATGTGATGGGGGTTTCCTTGAAACACCACCTCTTACATGGTCATTTCTCTGAACCCATATTCTGTGTTGACACCTCCATTCTTGCAAAAAACCCGTACAGGATGATCAGGCATTTGGATTTCCCTATTGATTGAAAGGTGCCACTTCCTACACCATAGCGCCTCACTATCACCAGGATGAGAATTTGATGCTGATGGAGGGTGAAAGTGTCACCTACTGAATGAGTGAAGCTACTTTCTATAGTAGAGGAAGTTTCCCATCGAAGCACTGAACCCGTGTGGATGGAGCAATCTAAAGAGATCCCAGTCCAAGGCAGGTAGAGCTGTGGCTTTGGGGTCACTACTTAGATCAGAATCAGGCCTGAATTTTCACATTATTATTGTCACTGGTGGTGAGCCACAGGGCTGGCTTAGCATCCAGTGACAGAACATGGAGATTAAGGGTCCGACTGTCACACCTGTACCCACGCCGGTGAGAAGTGATGGATGTGAGCACTCCCGAGAACGTCAGTGGGACTCCCGCTGTGAATAACGGCTCACCAGTGGGAGTGAGAGGTTCATTGCCTGGCCCTAAATTAAATACAAAGGGCCGTCTTCTGCTCTCAGTGATGCCCTGTAAACCTAGAGTAACTCCACTGCCTTCAGCCAAGTTCCTCTGGATGTACACCCGTGTCAGTGAGAGCAGTATCTGGCCCAAAGACTGCAAGAAGTCACTTGTCGTATACCATGTACTGAGTTTCATGCATCTCAGCTGCTGAAGAGAGGAACGGGAACACGAGGGAGGAGGGTGGCGTACTTTTACAATAAGCAACATTCAGAATTACAGCTTCAAAATGAGGAGCTGGCATCAAAACTAGCAGCACAGGCAGGCTCCGGGGCTAGGGAGCCCCTTCCCTCTGAGTCCTGCCTGCAAAGCCTCTCGTCTGGCGACATCCCCGAGCCAGGCTCTGCCCCTCGATCTCCTCAGTCGCTCACCAAGCTCAGCCCTGGCGTGACCCAGCCAGTGTCCGCTCCCCAGCGCTGGGCCCTGGCTCCCCGTCAGCGTGGCTGGCTTGCGCTGCTCTGGCTACCAGTTCCGGGCTGCTCTAGCTCCAGCTCCGCTTGGGCCCGGCACTCCCCTTAACTCTGCCCGACTTTCTGGCTCAGGTAGCTCCAGCTCACACAGAGGACGGGCCCCCGGGGGCGCCAGGCTCTCTCATAGGCCTGCCCGCCCTGTCAATCCGACTGACTGGAGCGTTGGCCTCTCCTCATTGGCCCTAAGCGCTGTCAATCTCAGGATCTTGATTTCTCATCAGCCCCTTCCCTCCCCTCTCATCCACGGACAGCCCCCTTCCATGCATGTGGACATCTGTCACATCGCAGCAGGGAATCTCCCCCCTCCACGGGTTTGGTTCTTTTTGTGACTTCCTGCTCTTTATGGTTTAGGCGGACAAGTGAGGTTACTTTTGAGTTATATTTTGCAACTGAGCCACATGCGGCAGCAGTAAAGATCAGTAAGAAGCAGTAAAAACAAACCGCCAGCTTTTAAAGAAAGACACCGCCTTACAAAATGGCTGCTGTCACTGAGGTCAGCAGTGACACAGCTGTGAGATTCCTGGTCGGATCCCCTTGTGGGTTATGATTTTTCCTCTCCGTCAGCCAGTGCATCCTGATCTGGTTGTGATTCCTTGAATCAAACTTCACTGTGGCATAAACATGTAGAGCCTGTCTGACGACATTTCATAACGAGTCACCTCCATGGTAGATCAAAGGACTGTTCAAGTGGGACACAGTTTCAGACAGGTTACTAAACTTTATTTAACACTCCTCTTGCAAACACAGCACATAAACCATCCAGGAAACCTTGCTTTTAAGAGTTCAGCACATGGCTGAAAAAGGAGTTTAGGACTCAGTTTTTAATGCACCTTTTAATTCCTCTGAGGGTACAGTTCTCGCTCCTTTATTGAATTCCTAAAAGACAGAATGGGCCAAATTAATCCATGGTGTAAATCCAGCTCCGGAAGAATTACAGGGGTATTAGAACGGTCTGCATCCTAAACTCACTCATTCTGCACACTCAGCAAATGGTAGCATTATGTGGAGAGGGTGGATCACAAACTTCTGCAATTGGGTATGAGTGCACCCTTCAATTAACATAGCTCTCAGGATGAGATAATCGGAAGGCCCCCACCTATGACAAAAGGGGGTTATGAACCCACATTGAAGTTTGGACTAAGTGGGTGGAGACGTTTTACTGAGTATTGCTTGTGCGATGTGTGTGCAGGAAGAATACACAGAAACTGAGAACGGATGAGAAGAGAGAGAGGCAGAGGCAAAGAGCAAGAAAGCCACACAGCAGCGTGTGGGCAGCGTGACCCTGAAGAAAGCGAAAGAGTGTTTTTGGGACTGTTGTTAGCTAAAGAGGTTTGGAGCTGTAAGCTAGGAAACTGCCCCTTTTGTTCTTGGGTCCTCAAGCATTCGGAGAAGCAGGACTTGGATGCAATCTTGCTTATTTACAAGAAATGGACAAAGGAAATACTAGAGTCCAGCAATTTCTGCTTCCAGCTGGAGCATCCCTAAAGCCCTGAAACCTAACTAGCCGCTTAAGTCAAAGAGTGGCAACAGGTACATTAGTGCAAGTTAAAATATTTCACCCCCTGCACCAATTTATACCCAGGATCAGGTTATCCTGCCACTTCAATGGGAGTTGTGCATTTACAATGCATGGGATAACCAGACTGCTGCTGTTTAATTTATATAATTGTTTACATCAACTGAATTCGCCCATTGACTCAGTTTCACCTGCTTATTTCAGGCAGAAATTGGCCCAAGGGTGATAAAGCAAGGGTGATAAAGGGTGACGACTGATATAAATTGTGTCAGTCGTCAGATGCAACAGTGATTCCCTGGCTGCATGTAGGGCTTTCCTCTACAGAAGAGTTGCTGAGCGGTAGGAAGGAATAAATGTTCAGCAGGGCCAAGCGGAAGTGACCGATGGAACTGTTTTCAGTGCATGTCTGTGTGAAAAGTCAGCCCAAACGTTAATAGGGCTGCTGAGCAGATAGGGTCTCTCCATCTACGTGATGTGTTGATTACCTGGATTGGAACAGCCGTGAATCCAGGCCAGACTCAGAGATACCATCAACCCCACCAGGAAAACTGCCACCGCATGACGCAGTATCCATGGCCCGCACCAGTCGGGACGGACTGTGGAGGAAACAGACTGCAGTTGATCAGGAACTGGGACAGCCATGCTCCTTTTTGGGAAACCCTCTGACTTCATTCCTGGTCCATGGAAGTCAATGGGGTTTTTGTCATTGACTACAATGGGGCCAGAATTCCACCCCTGTAGTTTACAAGTCAAAGGATCGTAGCAACGTCGGGCTGGAAGGGGCCTCAAAAGGTCATCAAGTCCAAGCCCCTCCACTGAGGCACGACCAAGTAAACCTAGACCATCCCTGACAGGTGTGTGTCTAACCTGTTCTTAAAAACCTCCAGTGACGGGGCACCACCTCCCTAGGAAACATGTTCAAGTTTTTGACTACCCTCATGGCTGGAAAGTTTTTCCTATTAACTAACCTAAGTCTCCCTTTCTGCAGACTAAGCCCATTGCTTCTTGTCCTACCCGCAGGGGACATGGCGAACAATCAATCACCCTCCTCTTTATAACAACTCTTAACACAGGGGTAGTCAATTAATTTTTGGGAAGGTCCAAATTTCTTGGTCAAGGCATAGTCAAGGTCCAGACTCTGGAGAAACACTTTTCACACCACAATAACAATAATTATAATAAGTAAATAAAAAGATTTTGCAGCCCATTCAAAAGCTTCTGGTGGGCCAAATTTGGCCATGGTCTGCCTATCAATTACCCTTGCCTTATCATATCCAAAGACTTATCAGGTCCCACATCAATCTTTTTTTCTCAAGACTAAGTAAGTCCAGGTTTTTTTTTAACCTTTCCTCACAGGTCAGGCTTTCTAAACCTCCTATCATATTTGTCGCTCTTCTCTGAACACTCCAATTTGTTCACATCTCTCTCAAAGCGTGGTGCTCAGTACGGGACACAGTATTCCAGCTGCGACCTCACCAGTTCCAAGGACAACAGGAAAATAACCTGCCACATCTCACATACCACACTCCTGTTAATACACCCCAGAATGGCATGTGTCTTTTCTGAAACAGCATCACATTGTTGATTTATTCCATCTGTCATCCACCGCAACACCCCAGATCCTTTTCTATGATACTGTCGCCTAGCCAGTTATTCCCCATTTTGTATTTGTGCATTTGATTTTACCTTCCTCAGTGCACTCCTTAGCATTTGCCTTTATTGTATTAGCCTTCTGGAATGTATTTAGGTAAATATCTATTGTCTCGTACTTCCTAGAAGTGCCAATGTTTTAGCAACACTAGCAGCAACTTTGCCAAGTTTGTGTACCATACAGTGAACTTGTAAGCATCTACTTTAATACATGGCCTGACTTTGAGTCACAGCCTCCAGTTCAAGCCTCAGGTCTTCCCCCAGGCCCAGTGCTCCAAGGTCTCTCTACCACACTAGTGTGAATTTCATCAAGTCCTTCTCACTTAAATACATACAATTTATCTAAATATTCTTTAACCTGTTCTTTCCTTATTCTGGCTTGAGAGCCTTCCTCCTCTTCTGTTAATATGAATTGCATTAAGCAACTGGTGACAATTAACCTTTCCAGTGAAGACTGAAGCAAAAAAAAAAAACACCAAAAAACCATTAAACACTTCAGCCTTCTCTCTGTGTCATCTGTTACTTACTCTCCTTGTCTGTTAAGTAAAGTCATAGTTTCTTTTAGTTCCAGAAGCAAATATAAAATCACTCACGTTCAATATATCTGGCACTTTTCTTAACACTGTTGCCAGAAGAGTTGAAATTGACTTCGCATGTGAAAACCTTCGCACTGGTCCAGGTGTTCGTGGGGATGCTAATGTGATTTATGAGTATTAAGGTTCCATCCTTTGCTTTCAGTGATCGCATCAGCCCCTGTTTCTGCCGATCCCCAGAAATATTCCAGGAAATTTGGACTGGGTTGGAAATTCCGCGGACCATGCAAGCCAGATCAGCCGTCCCGGTGGAGATGAGGCTATGGGAAAATGGAACCAGAAGCAAAACCCAGCTACTGGAGGTATAGCTGTCTGAGCAGAATAAAGCAGAGAATGTATTGATCCATTCTGTGTCTGACTCACAACAGACCTGCCAGCTGTTTATTATCTAATTAAGGTGCCAATTTACTTTGTTACAATTGTACACTTCCGCTGAAGTCAATACAATTACAGCGATGTAACTGACTGGCCATTACGAATCTTAATCTCATGAAAAGGGGATTAATTCAAATAAAAAATTCTGCAAAAAGAAAAGTTCAAATGTTACGAAACATATTTGTGGCAGTTCAGTTAAAAACATCCCCAATTTGGCAGCAATAAATAATGATGAGAGTAAACTAAATTATTTTGAGATCTACGGGGGGAAAACACTAAATATGAGGGAGGTGGGTTTATTATATTATTAATTATTATTATTATTATTATTATTCAGGATCTTTTTTTTAAAAAAGCCTGTCATCTTTGACCATTAAAGGAACATTTTTAACTGAGTTCCCCAAAAATGCAGAATCTGCTTCTTAGCAGTTCCGTTTAGTTGTTATTTTTCAGCTTGGTTTCCCCCTTTTCAGCCATTTCAACTTTGAAAATTGGACCATGTTGTTCCATTTTCCGGTTTTGTTTTGCTTTTTAAAAGCATCTCTGCACTGTCTTTCACTTTTCCCCTTGAGTTACACCATTGTCTTTCCTTACCTCCTACAATCAGTGTGGATCCATTGCCAAAAGTCAGATAGCCACTGGATTTAACTGCACAGTAATAGTCACCCGACTCGCTCCGCTGGACGTTGTAGATTTCCAGGGTCAAGCCGTGTGTCTCAGGTTTGCAAGCAAACTTCCTTACATTTTGATCATCTAAGCATTTCTTAATGCAGACGGGCACCTCACCTCCTCTTCTCCTGTACCAGTAAACTGAAAAGCTACCTCCTTCCAATTTTTCTGTGGAAGAACAGTGGATCTTTGCTGTAGCACTAATTTCAACAAACAGGAATCGTTGAGTCTGGTACAGAGATAATTGTGCTCCCAACACTGAAGAAATAAAATAGATTATTTCAGAGAAGACTAACACGGCTGCCCCTCTGGAACTTTTCACCATGGAAGGCACTGAATTTAGCTGTATGAAATGGAAATCTACAAAAATAGGTTATGTTGTTATTATCAGCTATCATTGGCTCTCTCTCTGCCATAGACAAATGGGATAGTTCAGGAATAAAACTTATTCAGCCTGATAATACTTATGCTCTGTAAAAGTGGCTGCAACTTAACCATTAGAAACCCTACTAAAACTAATACAAGTGAATGGACGTACACCTAAACTGCAGCAAAACGCTCTTAAGCTACCAGAAAATAGTACCCCCAAAGCCTACAGCTTATTGCACTGGCTATTTTCTCAATGCTGTTCAGTAACACAAGTTTTACCTTGCAAAAGAGAAGAGAGAATCAGATATTTGGCAAAGAGCATGTTTGTACCAAACACAACAAAAGTCTGAACCGCTGCTTCAGTGAAGGGTCATTTCTGATGAAGAACACGGCTCGGGCGTGCAGTGGTGTAGATGGATATCAACTGACTAGGGTTGGGGGAGGAGGAACTCACAGAGGATGATGTACTTCTTGCAGACTGTTGATGAATTAATATCACCCTATAGTATATCGGGGTGTAACATTTTCCACAGCACCTAAGTTGCATTGATTTTCTATGGTATTTAGGTTAATTCCAATACCTTTGAAAATTTGGCCCATAATGATTGTAAGTTTAAATACCTGGGACATGTCCAAATATAGGACAACATAGAACAAAGTAGTCTGCAAAACACAGAATGCAGTAACGATTTCTAAAGGGTCAGAATAGTCCGCAACATTGGTTAATGTGCCGCTGTGCCAAGGTACAATATATCCAGCACACAGCATGAAAAAAACAAGGGCATTAATTCTCTCACCCACCGTCCCTCTGCTGTATTTCTTGACAGCATGACTCTTAACTGGTAACAACTGTTTGGAGTCCAGGCTTGGAGGACTTTATACGCTACTTAAATCACCAAAGTGAAAACAGCAGTTTTGTTTCAGAAAGGAGAGAACTAACTCCTCCCTTTAGGAATTTCCAGAATATGGAAAAGTATCGGACTTTGCCATCTACCAGCAATCTTCTTACTCTGCGGGTTGGATCCAGTCCTGAAACCTGTGCATACCCAAAACACCCATTGTGGCATTGATCTGTGCATACAAGGCATTCAGGACTGGACCTTTTTGGTGTAGCGTTTATGAGGCTGCAGAGGTGTCATGGGTTTTACGAGAACCTGCTATGCCATCACACGTGTCCTGACTGATGTGCGTAATGGCGGGGACCCAATCCCACAGCACCCCCCTGGCTGTCCATTGGAGAATCATGGCTGCATCCCTGCCTCAGTTTCTTTAGTCCATTCTGGGATGGAACCTGTATCACTCAGCCTTCCTTTGCAACTCCAGCCGGATCACTTGAGTCTCTCTCCTTTGGGGGCTCTAAGGGGATTTCACCCCACAGTTCTACTGGTCCCAGGTGGGCCTCCAGTCAGCCGTCCCAGGAATCCAGCTCTTGCTTCTGGGCTTCTCCTACCCCCATTTCTGGTGCAGCCCTTTTACAGGTTTCTTCTCTCCCTTCTTCAGCAGGGCAGAAGTAAAGGAAATTAAAGCAGGGACAAAAAATAAAGTTAGTGCTGCCACCTTAGTTGGGGTCTCGTCAGTTTCTATCCCCTTCCCTGAAGAGATGGTGGGGGACTCAGACCTGCCCTGTCCTTTGGGTACCAGACCCGGGATCCTATGTTAGGCAGTCAAAAAGACTTGATTTTGTTTAAATCTCCTATTGCCTCCCATGGCTGCTTCCTATTTCTGTGCCTGACAGGCACCTTCTGGCTGGTAAGCTTCCCTGATCCCTTCTGGCAGGGAACTGGTTTGCCTGAGCAACTTTTTCCCATCTACCCCTGTGGAGCTCCTGCTCTGTCCCTCTCTGGATACGTCTACACTGCGATAAAACACCTCTGGGGCCAAGTCTCAGATTCCAGCTCAACTGAAATGGGCTTGCAGGGCTCGGCCTGCAGAGCTAGACAATCTCAGTGTAGACACTCGGGCTGGAGCCCAGGCTCTGAAACCCTGCAAGAGGGGAAGGTCTCCAAGCCCAAGTGTCCACACTGAGATTTTACAACCTTGCAGCCCGAGCCCTGCAAGCCCATGTCAGCTGACCTGAGCCAGCCACGCAGTGTAGACGTACCGAGGGTCTTGCTGGCAACTGCTCCACTCCAGCTGGGTTGCAGCTTTTATTAAACCTGCCAGTTAGCTGCAGCTGGGGAAGTGATTGCTCTCTGTCTTAACCCTGGCGTGTCTGCTGCCTTGTAGAGTCTATACACTCAGTCACAAGTGAGGGGGAGGAGCATTAATGCCTCTGCCTGTTATCTGGCTCTTCAGTTATTATTGATCTTCTTTCTGGATATCTCCCTTTTTGTGCCATGGCATTTGGTCTGTTGGTTGTTTAACCCACCTCTTGTTTTCACTGTCTGTCCCAGACCCAGTGAATTATGACAATCTGGTCTAGGGTTGGTGAGTGTGTGTGTCACTACAGCCAGTTCATCATCCGAGAGGAAGGGTAAAGCCTCCTACCAAACTCTAAAGTGGCAAAAAGCAATTTCTCACCGCTGGTGCTACTCAGGAATAGCAAATTAGGAATATTGACTATCCCAGCAGGACCTTGAGCTGATGGGAGATTTTCCATTGCAACTGTTTTCAGTGAAAAAGTGGATCTGAAACAAAATGACCTTTTTTGCTGAAAATATCTGATTTCCTCGGAAAATTGCGAGTATTTGTTGAAAACTCAAAAACCAAAAAATGTTAGGGTTTTTTTTCTACAAAATGTCAAAACGTTCTGTGGAAAAACAGCCCATTTAGGACCAGTTCTTCTCTGCAGCACCTGGACAAAGGCAGGCAGGTGCCCATGCTGCAAGGGGAAGTCAGGACCTCTGTCAGTGTAAGCTATGGCTAAATCAAGCTCGTTGGTTAAAAAATTGGACCCCACTTTATAACTCTATGTTACACCACAAGGGAACTTTCATGGGAAGGTCATTATTCTCAATGGTTTAAAGAGGTTTTCTGGGTAATATCAGTAATACTGATAAGGAATGATTTAAATGGGATGCATTTGGATGACAGCAAGAGACATGTAAACCATTTGCATTAAATTAGAGCTAGACACAAACTGAAACTCCCCTGAAGTTTGAAAACCTTTGGTTAAGTTGAGAAAATTGTTTCCTGCCTCTCTGCTCTGAGCTAAAACCAAAAACAGATAAACCATTGAGATAGTCACAGTGTTTCCAGTCCAGCTCAAGCAAGGAGCTGAAAGTTTCTTGGGATCAGACGTTTGGGTCCGATTTTTCAACCCTATTTCCAAACTCAGGGCCTAGAGCCTGTTGCTTCACTAGGCAAAATTCCCACTGTTGTAGGTGGGAATTTTGCTTGAGCGAGGACTGGAGAATCACAACCCAAAGCATTTCAGAGGCATATCTCAGCTTATCCTCCAAATCTCTTAAGGGTCCATTGTCACTATTGGGGAAAATGTGTGCCACAGGGGACAGAGACTGCAAAGAGTAGTGTACCATATTGTGCTATTTTCTCATGAAAGGAATGATATGGCCCACTGAGACCTCACAAATACAACCATAGGTCCTGATCCTGCAAATTATGCCAGGGCTTAACTTTATTCCCATTAAGAGTGCCACTGAAATCAATGGGTTTACTTATGGGACTACAGTTAGCACATATCTGTATTAATGTTTGCAGGATTAGAGCCATAGATCTACAATGCTTCTTAACGCCTTTTTGTGCAGCTGGGCACAAATGATCTTCAGATGATAAAAGAGATAACAAGGAGATATATTTAGATCTACATTACAAAAACATATATGCTATCCTTTTCCCCCCTGTGGTTCAGTAAGTGAGAAAGTTCATTAACAAAAGCCGGTTCTTCTGTGGTCAAACCGTTCGACAAGTGACTACAGACAACAAGAAAATAAAGTGTTTTGCTATCTGACAAACAAAACAAGAGTGGCAAAGGTAATGAGTTGAAGCTGACCACAGGCAGATGCAAATACCCCAGCAATCAGCTGTGAGCTTTTGCAAATGATTTTAACGCTCACTACACTGATACCCCATTCCCTCCGAAAAAGCCCAACTAAACAAACAAGCAAAATGAAAAGCCCCTCTAACTGAAAAAGCAAAACCAACCAAAGAAACCTTGCAAAGCCCTCAAAACATTACACTGAAACAAATCAGCCTAACTAAATAAACAAACCAAAAAGTAAAATCATAAAATCTAAAAATGAAAAACAAAATCCCAACCCCAAGTTCAGTTATGTCTAAGAGAGAGGCGAGCCAGAGACTTCTTAAAGCTCACTAAGGACTTTGCTATTACTATTTCTTTTACTTGTCAGGTACTTAGATTCTGCAGCTGTGGCTGGCATTATAAATTCTGGAAATAGATGACTGATCTATGCTAAAAATACCCAAAATTCTGGACTGCCGCCTGTATCAATTTTTACACTACAGTGACATGCACTTCAAAGGGAGTCCCAAGTGCAGAAAGATAGATGGAAATGGATAGCCTCATAGAAATGTTTTTCAAATGTAAAGAAAAGAGGTGTGGAACAAGCCCTTTTCTCTTCTGGAAGATGCTCTTTGGGAGTGAGAGTATTTATTAGTTACAGTGAACACTGACTAACTGAAAACACAACAATCCTTTCTGAGATCATTTGAATTATCGTTTAACAACAGGGTTTTGCACAGTAAACTCCTGTGTATCGACTTGAAGAATGTACTCACAAAAATTCAGTCCAAGACTGCTTTTCTAAAATTGTTTAGGACAGTTTAGATCCTGGGTTAGGTGTTTTTTATCATAGAAATAAAAATCCAACGCCTACGATAGCTTTAAACTTTGTCTTAATATTTAACATTCAATGGATTTTCATTAGTGAAGATCAATTTTATAATGAGTGTATGTAAAAAAAAAATGTGACTGGGTAAAATCATCTCAATTTCCTTTAGTGAAATTAATAGGGACCAAGTAGATAAACAGTAGCCTGGGAGCACTCTATGGTTTTGTTAAAGCTTTGTAAAAGTTAAAGATTTATATTTTAAATACAAATAAGTAAATTCAGTAGCAGCGAAAGGGTCAGGTAGACAGCACAGGAAAGAATAAAGAACAGGTACAACACAATCAACAGCATTGCAATCTTGTCCCAGACAGCCCTGCCAAGATGCCTGAATTGCTTCTCTGTTACAATTACAGCAAGGGTTATTTGCTTGATCCACCAGAATTTCAGACGCACACGTCAACATCACATCATTAACATACCTGTACCATAAATAGCTATAGTGCTACAGAAGTAACAAATAAAATAGTAATTGTATTATCATTGGGATAAAATGGTCTCTGCTTTGCCTAGCTTTTGGTGTTTAGGGTATAGCATCTCTGCGGGTTCGTACCACATCGGGGTGATACACGATCAATGTACAGGCGGTTGGCTAGATGAGAAAAGTTCGGAAATTATTTTTACAAAACATTCAGATTGATTTAGCCAATGTTTGATAAGGAGATTGGCAAATATGTTAAATTCTCAGATTGTCACGTGTTTTTAAGCCATCACCACACTACCAAATAGCTGCATTAAAAAAAAGAATATTGAAGCCGAGTAGTTCATCCTCAATTCGACTGATCACATTTATAAAATGTAAAACGCACCAGAAATATTTAAAATTAAAACTTGCCTATTAACCACGCACAGCTACTTCCTACAACCTCTTATATTTCTAAGCACAAGGACAGATGCAACAGAAAAGCTTTCAGGTAGTAGCCATCTCCTTAATTTCCTGGGTGTTGAAATAGCCGTGGTCTCCTATATAAGACATTAGCCACTAAGATCTGTGTGGTTATTTGTGCCATATTAAACTTCCCATGGAGATAGACATCAATGAGACATGATTTCTAAATGATTTCTTAAAATATTCAAATATGTAAGATAACCGTCTTTCCAAATACTTGAGTGAAAGAAAGGAGTTGAGATATCTCAGTGTGTAGTTCAATTCTTTTTCTTTCTAAATTATTCTGAATATTATTGCAAGGAACATGCATTAGGTACCGAGCTGTGTGAATCTAAAACGTTATGTCTCAAAGACCTCACCAGGAGTAAACTTACCATGCTTCTATTTTCTAGACCCATCCATTCCTTTCCCACAGGGCCTCTTCCCAAAATGTTTATTTCATCTACAACAGTAACTCAACAAGCAAGCTAATATATTTTGTACATTTCCCCCACTTCCATAGTGCACAATGAGCCTCTTCAATGATTTCTTCTATCCTTTGTTAAAATATCCAGGGGAATCGTTAGGGCCATGGAGGCACACCTTATTCTCTTTTTATTGGGGCTGACATCCCCCAAATGTCTGAAACCCTGAAGCACAGAAAATAATCCTCATAAGTTTTAGTCCAAAGAAGGGCTTGCTCCATCCACCAATTATATGAAAGATTCCACTTGAAATACATACTCTGCTGCAAAATAGTCAGAGCTTGAATTTCTTGTTTAATGAATTTTAGAGGCAATTGTATATTATTTCCCATATTTGCCCTGCTGGCTGTCACAGTAAGATTTTGAATGGGGTTATGAATATCTCTTGGCCCTCTCCTTTGTCATGCATGTTGCCCCACCGACCTTTAAGAGGAAATATGACATCTTCCTCTTCACGTGATAAAGTCTTTCATCAAGAGATCCATTAACTAGCAGGCATTAACCTGTCTCACAGCATCAACTTTGCATTACTGAAGAAAGCCAGAAAATGTGTTACCAGACAGTTGCAATGATTCTATTCTATCTGCAGCGTGAGTATTTTAGCCTGATTTTTCATGCTTATTTTCTACCTTACTACAAAAAATTACTTTCATGTGCAAAGATCTTCTGAAATACGGGTAACACTAAAAAGGACTGATGGGGAGAGCTAAACAGTTATATGTTTTAGTTCACCAACTGATATCCTAAGAGATGTAATGAAATAATGTGTTGCGCTAACCACAACACATTGAATATAGTTTCAGATTTTGGATACTGTAATGGATTATTGTTCAAAGTCCAGTTCTCTTTTATGCTCATGTATTTTAAATAGGCTTCCAGGGGCATTACTTTTTTATTGGTAATCAAAAAGGTGATTTTAAGCCTAAATGTCTAAAATAATAAAGCACTTCCTTTATTAATAATTAATTGTGTCAAGTGCTTCACCGTCTTTGGATGAAAGGTGATGTTGATGTGCAAAAGGATTGATGAGTGTCCGTGTGCACAGAGTAATTATTTTTTGTGTTACAGCTACGCTACACATGACAATATGGCAAAAATACTATACTATAAATAAAATTTTGAGCAACGTCTGCTTATTTTAAAATATATCAGTTTTCCTGTACTGTATAGGAATCCTAAGAAAATCTTAAGAAAATAAATTACTTACATCATCCCAGGTTTTTAAAACAACGGACATTTTTTTTTGGAGCAGATGATGTGTTTTATAGAGTATATTGCAAAGGGTGGATCTGTTACAAATGATTATTGTATTCTTGTTTTTGTGTTCCTCTTTTCAGTGACTGCTTCACAGGAAGGGATATCGATCGAACAGAGCCCAGCAGAAATCCTGCTGGCCCCTGGAAAAACTGCGCAGATAGACTGTAAGCTTTCAACAAGGAGAGAGCACGTGCTCTGGTACAAAGAACTTCAGAATGGAAGCTTGCATGGGATTTACCAGAGTTACGAGTATGCTGCACTTCCACACGAAAAATACTCCAGCAAAGTGAACACTGCAGCAAACATGCTTTCTCTGATTATCCGTAACGTACAAAGAGAGGACTCGGGGGTGTATTTTTGTGGCCTAGCTGCTTATGTATATCCGAACTTTGGGAGCGGGACCAGGCTAATCGTCACAGGTAAGTTGCCAGGGGGTTGGAATAATGGCATTCCAGTGGTCTGAGGTGTTCGGGGCAGTCGGAACTAGGCATTTTAGCACCTGGGACGAGCAAGCATATTTGCACCCCCTATTGGTTTGTTTTGTCTCCCCTTGGCGGCTGGGGTTGCTGCAGGGATGACCCAGGCTTTGGCTCCAGGGCTGATCCCTGAAAGCGGCCCCAGCCCTTTGCGCAGCGAGCCGCAGCCGAGCAGGGCTGGGGCAGGAAGAGCCCGGCTCAGTCAGGTTTCTCCTGGCCATGCCGCGTCCTGCTGCTCCCGGGAATCTCCTGGCCAGGCTCCGGCAGGGATAAAAGTGGCTGAGGGATGCTGCAGTGGTTCAGAGCTGAGCCAAGCTTCCAAACCCAGATCCCCAAGCTTCAATCACTGCCGCAACCTGGACAAGGAGCCGCCCCCAGAACTTTGCCCCTGGCAGCCCTCGGCTGCGGCTGCTGATCTGCGCTGCCCTGTGCCGGGGCAAGGGACTTCCTGTGCCGGGGATAGGGTGACCAGATGTCCCGATTTTATAGGGACAGTCCCAATCCTCAGGGCTTCTTATATAGGCCCCTGTTGTCCGCCCTCCCACCCTCTGTCTTGAATTTTTAACAGTTGCTCTCTGGTTACCCCAGCTTCCAGACCACGGCAAGCAGCTGCATTCCCTGCTCGGGCAGTTCCTGTAACAGGGCCACCTGGGGGTCTGAAAGCTGGGGGAGACAGGACCCACCTCAGGAGAGGGGAACTGAGGGGCTCCAGGGGAAGGAGAGGGACAAAGGGCAACTCAGGGGAGATGGGGGGGGCAGTGACTGCAG
This sequence comes from Mesoclemmys tuberculata, assembly GCA_007922155.1. NCBI lineage: Eukaryota > Metazoa > Chordata > Testudines > Chelidae > Mesoclemmys > Mesoclemmys tuberculata. Next base: position 3,840,951 of record ML675647.1, read on the forward strand.
GCCCGTGTGGGGAGGGGGAGCTGAGAAGCTCAGAGCTGTGGTCAAAAGGAAGCCTAGGGGACAGGTATGGGGAGACCTTCAGGGTCCGTGGACGGCTTGGCAGAGTCTTTGGGGCCCTCGTGGGAAGGGAGACGATAAGGCAGGAGGCACCTTGATCTTTCTTTTCCTCTCCATTGTTTCTAACACCCCTCTCTCCCCCCCCCCGTGGCTCTGCACCCTGGGGGGCTGCCCGGCTTGCCCAGTCCTGACTACGGCCCTGGTTCTGAGACAGAATCTTGCAATTGTGATTATCTCACACACATGTGCGCACGCACCATTTCGGTTTTAAGTCATCAGTGTTTATGCAGAGAGGTAGAACAATCCGGGTAGTGGATACTGGATGACGTAGTTTCTCAACCTGGGGTACGCGTACCCCTGGGGGAACGCGAGACACAGGCAGGGGGTACCCAGGGGGAAAAAAAAGAGTGAAGAGGCGGGCAGCAGCCACCTCGGCTTCTGGAGAAGGCAGACGCAGGCCCCACTTCCCACCTAGTCACAGCTCCCAGCTGGGAGGCGGGCGGCAGCTGCCAGCCTCTGGGGGAGAGGCGCGGCAGCCACCCACTTTCTTTCCAGACCCAGCTCTTAGCTGGGAGGCGGGCAGCAGCCGCCTGCAACTTGTCCAGGTGGCAGCCTCCCTCCCCGGCCCAAAGCTCAGTGCCCAGAAAACTTGACAAATACGACAGCCCCCGATTTTACCAGTTACCCCCTTTTCCTGTCTCTCTCACCCCTGCCTCTTCTCCAATCTATGGCAAAAAATTTGGCGTGGCGCTTTATGTTCCCCAGCATTGGCGTGCCACTCAAAGCCTCCTAGCTTTGGCCAACATCATCTCTAGCCCCGGTACATACTTGAGTTGCGCACCCCTGGTGTAAAGGTGGTAACTCTACCGACACTAGATCTAACGTCTGTCATATCATGGTCTTGTATACTCAGCCCTTCTTCCAACATATAGCTCACATTAGTCTGTAAACATAAAATCCCATGGAAAATTGAGTGTTGGGGTGCTTATTAAAATTTTCAGAAGTTAGGGGGTACTTGCTACTTAAAAGGTTGAGAAACACTGCTGTATTATAACCCTGAATCATGAATTGTCTACCACTCTCCAGCTAAAATGGGGCATTGACTTACTTCCCTTTGTAGAGTGCTTTGAGATTTAACTATTGCTGAGAAGTATATCAGCGCTAGCTACTATTAGCATCCTTCCTTCTGATTTTCGTGCTCACTGATCACACCTAGCGAAAGCTGACTGAGCCCGGGACATGACGCATCCTCCTGCTGTCCTTATAACACTTTATTAACCTGACTCTATACTAGGCATTCACCGAGCTTCATGAACGGATTCCAGCTGAATGGTTTGCATGGGGAAACATTTTTTGCTCTAGAAGTTCAACGGGAGTTGAACGTAAGAATATAATGTATTAAAGATGTGTCTAATTTTCGAATCTCCACCCTCTGCAAGAATTCAGAATCCTGAGAACATCAAGGAGTGAGGGGAATAGATTGGGGTGGTATGAAGGAGTGTAAATGGGATGAAATTAATAAAAGAAATCCTCCTCCTTGCAAGGAAAGTCCCATAATTTAAGACATGTAAAACTAGGTTAGACAACACGCTAGATATTTAAATTTTATCTACTGGCTGGGGAAAGGATAAGAGCTGGGTATGGACTAGCTGAGCTACTGCTAAGAGGTCTTTCTGACCTCTAGTTTCTGTGACTCAACTCTCTTTGAGATGCCTCCAAGCCGAGACTTTCCAGCCTGGTGCCCTCAGCCCCAGAGGATGCACAGCTTCCCCGGTCCTTCCTCTGTTCTACCTGCTCTCTGATTTCACTCCTTCATGGAGTGCAGTTCTCTGGGACCCTGGTGAGGAGTCGTCTGAGGGTCAGCTGGATGTGGATGTAGGACTAGCAACATCTATATATTTTTGATCCAAACACTGTGCAAATATTCCAAAGAGTGTCCCTATAAAGGAAGGCCAGGAATTACTCCAGATGCTACTAGAGGCTGTAACTCAGACTAATGGGATGAATGTAAAAAGAAAATGTAGCCTGACTATTATATCTACGTCAGAATTGTTCCTCTTTCAGGCTTTTCACAGCTAGATCTCAAAGTCCCTTGCAAAAGTGACTAAGTAGCATTGGTGAGTAAGTATCATTTCCCCAATTTTACAGTTAGAGAAACTGAGGCACAGAAGAGCTGTGACCTTGTCTCCAAGGTTACAGAGCAAGTCAGAGACAGAGCTGGGAATAGATATCAGACCTCCTGACTCCAGTCTTGTGTCCTCACCGCTAAACTGACCAGCTCTTCCTATGGCTGGGTCTACACTGACGGCAGCAAATTCGCCGCCGTCACATCGATGGCTCTGGATCGACCGAGTGGCATGTATAGACGCGCTCAGTCGATCCAGGAAGCGATGCAGGAAAACCACCCCGGTAAGTGGAGTAGCGCTGTGTCGAAGGGAGCGCTGTTCCCTTCGACACAGCGCAGTATGGACGCCGCGCGGAGGAGACGCTGCAAAGTCAACGGGTGATACGCAAGTGATTTACGTCACTTGCGTATCTCCCGTCAACTGCCACTGAATCGCAAAGTTAAGTGTAGACCGGGCCTAAGTGTTTCGCACGGAACCCAACACGTTGTCGGCACTCAGCAAATAATTCACGATGATCATGTCAGGACAAACTTCTGAGCAGCGACGGAAAGGGGGAAGTCTCCCAAAGTGGATGCCTCATATTGTAAGACACTGACAACTGAAACAGACAAACCATGAGACATTAAAAGCACACTGCGCTGGCTGGGACGGGGTAGGAGATGGGAATGGACTAGCTGAGCCAATCGCTTTTCCAATCTCTAGTTTCTGTGACTCAAACTCTCTTTTCTAGATGCCTCCGAGCCGAGACTTTCCATCCTGGTGCCCTCTGCCCCCGAGGATGCTGAGGTGTCCCCCTCCATTCCTCTGCTCTGCCTGCTGTCTGATTTCACTCCTCTCTGGAAGACAGTTCTCTGGGACACTGGTGAGGACGAAGAGTCTGAGGGTCAGATGGACGCTGGAGCCATAGATGGGAAAGGGGTCTTTAGTGTTTGGAGCCTAATGACAATTCCTTCTGAGAGGTGGAACCTGGAGATAACCTACACTTGTACAGCCAAGGAGAGCAGCAGCGGGAGACGCATCAATGCTACAGTCTCCAAGAAAACAGGTCCAGTATCGTATCCTATCTAACCTGTTCGATCTCCTGAGACATTTATATTCTGTTCCTCATCATGGTGTCTGTTGACAACTTCAACTCAAGTCAGGACAAATACACAGATTTAAAGGGTTACCGCTGAGCTAAATAACTAAAATGAGAAGTGGGGACTAGGTATAAAAAATGCCTAGAGGACCTGAATTGTGGGAGAGACAAGGTGGGTGGGGTAATATCTTTTATTGGAACAACAGAGTCCAATATCTCTAATATCCTGGGAACCACATAGATATATCACTGAACTGTGAGAGAATGTTATGGTAAGCTCCTCATCACCTGCTTTTCCTCACTCTCTCTCAGTACCATTTTTAGTCAATGAACGATGTTAAGCTGCAGGATCTCTGGCAAAAACGTACCCTAGATATTTCTCCTTATGGGCCCGTCTGAAAGCCTATTGAAGTCAATGGAAAGTTTCCCATTGACTTCAGTCACTCTTGGATCAGGCCCTATTTGAGCATTGCTTCTACAAGCGTTTGAAGAGCGTTAATTCCAAGGAGACAGAATGGTTAGGGTGCTCTGAGATGGAATAATTAGGACAACAGGAGTGAACAAAGCAAAGGAAAATGTAGGATGAATAACCAGGATTCCTGGTAGTGAGGTCTACTTGGTTGTGGGATTGTCTCTCAAGTGAAAGTTTATTTAAAGTTGGACTGCCTAAAGCACTAGCCATGATACTGTGGGGGGGGGGTGAATTATATGAGATCTACAATAACAAGTCTTTGCTACTCCTAATATCTATGAGTATAAGACGTTCCCTAAAATGAATGATTTTCATTCTAATTCTGTTTAGCTCACCTTCATCATCACCGGCACAGAGATTCTGAGACTGGATCAGTGACTCTCAGGCTGAAATAAATCACCCCCTGATAAAATAATTTACAGTACAGGCAAGCAGAATTAAGAAACAAAAAGACTTAGCTTACCTCAGGCTACCAATGGCTCCAATCCAGCACCACGTGGTCAACTGGCCCCACTGGCTCCCCCTCCAGGTGGGGTGCGTGACAATGACGTGAAAAGGTGGGCTTCCGGGGGAAAGCCCTCACTTCTGTCCACAGCATCCTGTGAGAAGCAGATTACACGGACCCATTCTTTTTAATGGAATTTTTCCAGTAGCAATGCTTTGCTCAGCACTTAACATTATTCTCTTCTCTCTGCAGACAAGGCCTTGAACGGACACTGCAATTATGTGTTGTATGTTGGGCTGTTTTGTATTTTCATCCTTCTCGTCATTCAGCTGTTGATCCTGCTCCTCAGAAAGTGTTTCGCCAGAGGTAACTTGTTTATAACTGTATCTGCTAGGAAGCAGCCATTCATCACGTAGTTCTGTAACTGTCCTTTTGTTTTCTTCCAGCAGGGAGAACTGTGCAAACAGGGAATCAAATACCCATGAGGCAGATTGCACAGGTAACATGCTTTTTCAGCCACTAGGACATCAGAAAGATATAGTAAATTAATAGGATGTTAAACCAGTGTCCAGGCCAAATTCAGACATTCTGACTACCTGATTTCCTCTGAAGTTTCATGTGAGAAAGCTATTCTTCATTTCCCTCCTAGTGTAGAAAACAACTGCTTTGTAGGGTTGCCAGTGCAGAATTTCTATTGTATTACCACGTGCCTGCCTGAGGAAGCTACCCGTCAGTGGTGGATGAAGAAATGCTTTATATGGCTCTTTGTGAGTTTTACATGGACCCTCCGTGCCTCCACCCCCACCCCAAAAAAAATTTGAACAACTGGTCACATTCATCTAAACGTTGCTCTGAGTTACATGGATATAAATCGAGAGCTGGTCCCGTTGGCAATGGAATTACTCAGACCCACATTGGTCTGGCAGAATTTGGCCTAAATATTTCTCATTCTCTCATAACTCAAAAGCAGGCCAACTGATGGCCTGCAAATTCTTTTTATAAAATTACCTTTGGACCCAGACTAGACGTTAAAACATTTAATCTTTCTAGGAATTTTGAGAAGGAAAGAAGAGTGAAAATAGGAATTTAGAATGGCATGGCTCTAACTTCAGAGGCGGTCTAATTCTTGTAGCAGATTCACTGATGCAACTCCAATCCCACTGTCTGTCTTGTGGTAACTGCAATGAAAATTTAGCTTGTAGTTACTACTGTAATCTTTGGGGTCGCAGTTTGCTGTCATTTGCAACAGTCCATTGACTTCAGTAAAGTTACTGTGGATTTACAGCAGTGGAGATGAGATCAGAATCTAAGGCCTTTTCTGTAAAACACCTCTACACGAAATTCTGCTCTCACACTGACATAAAACTGAAGTAATTCCATTGACTTCAGAGGAGTTAGTCTCATTTTACAACAGTGCAAGTGAAAGCAGATTTTGGTTTCTTCTCTTGTTACCTAACAAGCAGTACTAGCTAAATGTATGAGGTTACAGATTCCCATTAAAAATATTAATATTTGGTCTTTCCTTTTTCTGTTCCAGACCGAGTATGCAGCTGTGAGATACAATAAATGAGAAGTTCCTTTTTAACTGGCATGGTTCGACCAAATTAAAAGAAACAAACAAACAAAAAAACCACAAAGCAAGAAGGAAAAATGAAAGCAAAAGAGACATTCTGAGAGACTTGTGTTGGCACTTTACTAATTACTAAAATATGAAGCGGTTGGGCTTGAAATACAACTTGTTATAAATATATGTCTCCAAATCCTTTTTGACATCACATATTTGAAGAAATTGTTTTCTCTTTCGTTACTGTTACTTGCTCAGTTATCCTCACGTCCTGCATCATTGATGTCAATCGGAGCTTCGCCAATGACTGCTATAAACATAGGATTAAGCCTTTAAAGAGGGTTGTTATAAGATTTACATAAGGGATTTGATCCTGTGTTCCTTATGCACCCCAAAGTCCCACTGAAGTAAATGGGAGCTTGGGGCACACAAGAAAATAGAATGAGGCTTCAAGATTTGATTTGTTTAATTAACTTTGCATAATCTCCAGTTACCATCATTTAAAAAAATAAGATCTATTACATGTTTTGCATTTGTATTTTATTTTTTTGGAATTACTCTTCAACATTAGTTCCTTTTCTGTGATGGTGACATGGCTGGCATTAGATGGTGATGTGACTGTACAGCATTCCACTCAAACGTGTGAAACATTTGATTATTTTTGTAAGTGTTTTAAGCAAACAAAAAAGCAGACCAAAAGAGAAGTTGGTTCCGTTTGGACAATTACTGAATGTGCGGAACCAGGGACCGGATTGTTTATAATGGGGGATGAATTTTGAACATTACACTTACAAATACACACACACACACAAAATGTATGGGCAAAATCTGGCCAATTTCCATGTGGTATGGGATTTTTATATCTAATTTTTGCTAAGTGGTTGCCTTCAATGTACAGAAGGACTGAAACCCTGCATGCTCATCCGTACCAGCTGTTTGTATGTGGTTTGGCTGAATGCATCAAATCATAGGCGAAATGCATCTACCTGTGGGGTGGGTGTTGCTGCACTGCCATCTAGTGGTAAAGAGACAACGGGTCTTATTCCCAGTTACACTGAGACCCTTTTACACTGCTCTGGCGGTAACCCATCACAAGTCCCCTTCATGTTGCAACACTGCTGTACAGGGGCCTTGATGTGCATGAGGATCAGGATCAGAGTTCTCTCTTTATAACTGACCTCAGTCTGACAAAGGAAAATCCCTTAAAGGGTCCTGCTAGGATTTTAGCACTCTGTTGATCTGACACTCTAGAGACTGGAGTGTTGTATTTATCAGAGGCATGTTATAATGAAAAGCAGGGAGGGGTATCCTGTGGCCAACGAGGAATGGAATGTTAATAAAACCATTGTTTGACTGTTACAGTATCAAACAATTAATTGTGGTCCAAGATTTCGTGACAAGATATCGTTAGTGATTCCCATTATAACCATCACGAAGACCATTCTTTAACACTCAGAAAACAATTAAAGCATTTGAAGCTCAAAGATTTACCGGTAAGTAAAAACCAATTTTTACCATTTCTTACTCCTTTTCCTGTTAGTTATACAGAGTGTTTTCAAAGAGGAAAATCCTTTAGCAGGTTTTTTTAGATGGCATAAAATGTGATAGCAATTGTTCTTGTTGGGAAAGAGAAAAAGTCCCATTTAGACAGTCTTGACCTGCTGCTGTTTTAGTTGAAGGTCAATTCTTTTCCCTTTAAAACAAAGGAAGACACACACACACACACGGAAAATAAAGAACAAAGAAAATCCATCTTCTGTCTGGGTCTTTCTTACTTGCAAACTAGCTGTTGGATAAATCACATCCTGAAAGCTGCCAAGGTTGAACCAGAATTGGGCTAAAAGCACTGTTTATAGGGCATCGCTAGGGTGCCTCCTCCTGGCTGCCAAGAGGATTAGGTCCTTCCACGTCCGACGCCCTTTTCCTCACAATATGGCTCCTCTCTTTCTCTGGAACTTGGGGTATTCCTTCTTTATGATTCAGCCCTCCAGCCAGGTCACTATAGTCCGCCCCTTCCAGGGTATCAAAGTTGTTGTGTATTTTGTGTCTTGCCTAATTGCATAGGTTGCCATAGCAACAGAGCTTAGCTTGTTGCCATAGCAATAGAGTTAGACTATTAGGGGATAGCCCAGCCAGTCCTGGCTGGTTTTAGTGTTAGTCCAATAAAGACTGCATCTCTCTGTGATCCTGTGCTGATTTCTCTCTGAATACAAGCAATTAAAAGGAATTCAACATCACAAAAGTCCCACTGGATGATCTGTCTCAGGCAGTCATCTGGTCCACCGCTCAAACTGTCCCACTTCCCTAAGTCTCCTTGCACCCAGATCTTGTTCCTGTTTCCTCTGGACTCCTTCCTACTTCTCTGCTCTTATCTTCTAGTCTCTCCAACTCTCTGGGTGTACCAGCCCAAACTGCCTCATCCCAGGCAGTGACTGCACATTACCTAATATCGTAGCTCCAAATACACCACCCTTCTCACAGGGAGTCACTGCAGACTGTTTCTATTTTAGCCTCTTTCTTTTTCTCTTTTTTATGGTGAAGCAAACTTGACTGAATAGTCTATAGTCACCACCAATTATAACTCCTCAATACTTAGTGGTTTACATCCTCTCACTCTGCCCTGTGTCTTTCAGATAATGTAACAGCACCTTTTTAGTAATACTCCTGGGGATGTACTCTTGCTGATATTTACAGCTTTCTCAATTTTTCACATACAAAATCATTCACTGAGTATTGTTTCCATCATGTTTACCCCAACTACGTAACAGCGCGTGACTCTCTTCAATGAACTGTCTTTTAATCTAGAAGAAAACTTCACTGTGGTTTACCCTTACTCACAGCTGAGAAAGTGTCTGCTAAAACTTCTGCTTTTTCATTACCAAAACTTCTAATTGTGTTGTCAGTCCCAATAAAAAGACCTGGGATGTGGCTACTCTCAAGTCCGGTCTACACTTACCTCCCGGATTCGGCAGCAGTCGACAGGAGATATGAAAGTGATGTAAATCACTTGCGTATCTTCCGTCGACTTTGCTACGTCTCTTCCGCGTACTGTCCACACTGCGCTGCACTTACCGGGGTGGTTTTCCTGCACCGATTTCTGGATCGACTGCGGGTCTACACAGACTGCTCAGTCAATCCAGAGACATCGAACTGACGGCGGCAAATTTTCCACCGTCAGTGTGGGCCCAGCCTCAGTATGCATTCCATTCATTCTTCTCATTTGCCTGTATACTTCTGATGTCTTGGTATATTGTTTGTTTACCCACGGTACTTCCCCCAGCTCTCTTTGATTTAATTCTTTATGCTATTGCCTTACTTCTTGTGTACTTCATTAAATCATCACTGTTCATTGTATTTTTCACTTTTTTTAGAGGCTTCCTTCCTTGCTTTAACTGCCATTTCGCTGCCATCCTCGTCTCACTACGGAAGGGAGTTCAGACACTTTCTGTTGACAATGTCCCGGCTTTATACAAGCAGCATCTGTTTCTTCTCAGCTGGGCTCCACTGTCAATCAGTCTTTCAATCCCTGGCTCTTCCCCATGTGCTCTGCTTTGTGTGGGGTGGATATCCCATCACATATAGCTTATCTTTCTGGTCATAGGCTCACAACAATATTGGAAAATCTGGATTTGTTTTGGGTGGCTAGCCAGACTCTGATTAGACATGAGTCAAAGTTGGGATGGCAAGTGGCATTATAAGGAGGGATTTCAAGTTCACATCTCACGTGTCCAGGAATTAGTCAAAGCAGATGGAGTTGGTGACTGTCCTGGGGTGATATCTGATTCCCTCTCTCTGACTTGGTCTGATCAGGACAACATTTGGGATCTGCATAATGAAGGCCCAGTGGTGTGATAATGGATCCCAGGGCCTCAGCAGATCGTAGCAGCAGTGTAAAATAAAATGGATAGCTAGTCAGTTGGTTGCTTTGGTGACACCCGCCGATAAGCATCATCCAGAGGAGTGTCAATCTTATCCCATCAAAATCAGTAAAAAATAAAACACCCAACCACAAAAACCCAACACAACACTTCTAGTAATATAAATATTTCCTCCCATATCTGCTCATTGCTATGTCAACATGTAACCTCACCAGTAACCTTGCTTTCTCCCCTTTGAGTTTGCTTCTCATTTACACTAAGGTCCCTGTGCACCTCTCTGGGAGCTAAACGAAGATGTAAATGTATTTCATGCCAGAGTAGTAAAAGGGGCCTTGGTGTAAATGACACTCAGCCCATACTGTTTACACCGGTCTTTCTGTTTCCAGCTTTTTCTTACTTTTATATAACAAGTCAAGCTGGTGTTTTATTTTCCACTGCTTCCAAAGTGGCAACCCAGAATGTGCCTTTGACCTATTCCCTGAAAGTTAAAGTTCCCAACTTCCGTTGAAACAAGAGGACAAAAACAGAGAACGCTCGCAAAACATCTGCCTGGGGTGGCTGGTTCCAGTTCAAACTCTGAAACTCATTGGCCAACCCAATGTCCCCCCGGCCCTCCTGTCAATGGGGGAGAAAATTTGTAATTTAGATAAGCATCCTGCAAGCACGTAGTTAGAAAGAAGGATTCACACCCTTTCATACCCACACAAGATTGTGGCAATGCTTGATAACTGAATGGGACAAATGGGGGCGGTGGTGGAGGGAGTAACAGAAGTGGTCTGAGCGTGCAATGTTTAGATACCATCCTGGACATGGATGTGATAAATAGCGGTGTCTTGGTGATTCAGCCATGAATTTCTTCTCATTTTGGCTGTGTCATAACATTGTGGTTAGCTGACTCCTGCGTGAGACTGAACAGGAGACACAGAAGAAGACACAGAAGAAAAAGTCACAGTCATGGGAAGAGAAGCGCATTCTTTCTATGACCAGAGAGCAATCTATCCTCCAACTGTTTCCAAATGGTCTCGAAATGACACTAGTCTGGTCACCTGGTCAGACCCATGTGAAGGAGAGGATGAGTTATGTGCGCAGTAGGGAAGTTGCAGTATCCATTCGCTAGGGGTCTCCGAAAAGGAATTGGGATCAGAAGCTGCCCTCAGTGATTCACAGGTAGAGTTGGTGGAAAATGCAGAAAAATCTGGAAAAACCAAAGAAATCTCTTGAAATTATGGGCCAAGGTAAACAGCATGTTGCAGTCCTAGTTTGCAAATGATAATGGCAGCCATATATGTATAGGGAAAATGAAAGAAAACAACATTCCTGAGCTGGAAAGTTATTTTTATAATTAGTTAAAAAAATAGCACTTTTCATCCAAAGGATCTAATCATTTCTTCCAAATTTGCACAGACAGCACCATTGATACAGCCTCATCCGGGACAGAGGACACAGCATCCAAGAAGTACTTGTTACAAAAGAATGAGGGAAAGTGAAACTTTAATCAGACACAGTGGTAAACCCCTTCTCTTATGGAAAGTACCACGATTTCGGTAAGCATACAGGATCTTGTTTTTTAAAGACTCCTCTGGAAAGACCAGCAAACTGCATCTCAATGATCTGCCTCACTGTTAGCTTGATTCTCTCAAAACTGTTGTGTGTTATCATGTCCTAACAAGAAGTGGAAGTCTTGTTTCAGAAACAGAGAAAGACCATTTAGATAGGGGAAATACTTCGGGCTTCCTTCCTACACATAACGTGTTCTGTGGAAATTAACAGAGCCCACCTCTTGTCCCTGTTATTATCTAAATCATCAAACAATGTCCTTCCTCAGCTATTTCCTCAGGAAAATTGTAATGTAATCCACTTGGGCTTGATTCATTGTTAACTTAGAATAGTCTCATTTACTCACCCATCCAATGTTTAATTTCCCTTTAAGCTTTTTTCCCTCTATTAAAGCTGGGATATGACGTTCAGCTTCCTAAAGCAAAGGGTTCTCAACATCATCATCTACACATGCATTTCCTCATATCCTCAGCCGAAAATTAAACCTACCACCACTACAGTCAGTTAAGGCAAAAGGGATGATGATGTAAACTAGCATTCCTGATGCATGTTCTAAGTACTGGACTACTGGCTCACATGAAGATAAACCAGGGACGCCTGGAAGGTGGAGAATGAAACATTTTGGCTGGCCCATTCATGTAAGAGATTAATTCCGCCTGCTATTCTGAGCCATTTTCTACAGCTTGAACTGTGAAACAAAGTTAACAAAGATAGAGTGAAGAAAAAAACAACAAAAAAACAAGAAACTGTTAGAAATAACCAAACAGGTTGTCCCGGGGGTGGACTGGGGAGACAGAACCTGCTCGTTCCACCTTGACGACGCAAGTGAGCAATGAGGGGATTACTTTACAATTCTTTTATCCATAACAGCATGTAAATGTATCCATTTCCAGCACTCCCCATAGACCCTTATTTGGTTACATTGACACCTATAAAATGAATATTAACAACTACATAATAAATATAATTATACCCGCCCCTGTTTGTTGTTTACAAGATTACCATATAGAGGGCAGGCACTCCATTCTGGGACAGAATGAATTTTTTGGCTTGTTTCTATTCCTGGAAAAGACTATATCCCCACCATCCACTCCACAGCTGTCTTCTGCTCCGGCTTAATACAGAGACAAAACATGCAACTTCCTCATTATTCAATGAAGCTCAGTGCAGTCAGTTCCTGACAGAGGGCCTCTTTACTGTTCATCTCTCTGGCATGTAGGTTAAGAAATACTCACACAACGAAATCTACAGTGAGAACCATCCATGGAAAAACCTGAAAGTCGTTTCTGAAAAGGAATCACAAGGATCTGAGATGAAGACCCTAGGTCCTTTGGTCTACTACCCTGCTTGTTTCCTATAGTATGTTTTCCAGCACTTTGTGCATTCTGATTTTCAACAGGAATAAAGACTACAACTAAAGCATGGTCTACATGTAAAATATAGATCATCATAGCTATGTCACTCAGGAGTGTTTATTCTCCTGAGAGCCGTAGCTTTGCCAGCCCGAATCCTGGTGTAAATGCAGCAAGGCTGACAGACACTGATTGGGCAAATGGACTGTAAAAATGTCCACACTACAGCGGAATAGTGTAGCATTCATAGTGTAGGCAACCCCTAAAAAAACCAAGAAACTAAACCCAAGAAAACAGAAGTGGGTTTGAATGCCAGACGTCTTTTACAGTTAAATCAGAAGCAGCACTTTAAATCTGCAGCCACGTGCTGTAATTATCTGAGAGGTCACAAGCAAAGCAGGGTACTTGAATTTGGGAGACCTCCAAGGAAAACCCAGGTTGATGCAAGAAGTGGCACCTATGATTTTCAGTATTTAACTAACGCCGCCCACGTGCAGTGTAAGGAGACGCTGTGGCAGCTGCAGGTACTCTCTTTTAGACACGTAAAATTAAGGTCCTGAGTCTTGTGGTCCTTAAATACAACCTAGGTTGCTTTGCAAAACATGGCATGTTAACCTCGTTATTCTGGCCTAATTCCAATAAGGAAAATTTGAGTTCTGCCTGCCTCGGTCACCCCTTCCTCTTACAGTTCAACTGGATATAGTAGTATTTATTCCATTCCATCTAGCTATATTAGGGTCTTAAACTGCCACCCATCACATCTTCAACATAAAAATCAATAGCGATAGCAAATTGCCTAATGGACTTCGCAGCATTTCTGGCACTACTCCCTTTACAGGATCAAAGCTCTGCTTGAGGTAGGGTTTTTGTGTCTCATATTTACTTATTTGTGGATCAGTGAGTATTCATTTCCTCTTCGCCTTAACAGTAGTTCCATGTTGCGGCATACTGTTAAACTGCTGTCATGTTCTACTCTAACGGTGGATGAAGTTAACCCTGCGTGAAATGTGTACATGAGCTGAAGTTTTATAATGCTCTGGGATTCATTTGGATGCAAGGCTCTAACTACGTCAATTAGTAGTTTAAAAATCTCACTTTTCTAACCCCAGTCCTTAACGTGTAACAACAGCAAAAGGAGGAGAAAAACATTGTGCAGCCCCTTGCTGACATCTGTTTCTTTTTGCATTCCTCCTTCTACATCCACACACATGCCCTCTCACTCCACCACTCTTGATAACCATTTTGTCCTCGCTTATGTACTTTCTTCCTTGCTGCCCCTTATGCATGGAATGACCTCTGCACAGCTGTTTCTCATATCTCCCTCGCTTAGTTCAGACCCCTTCCCACAAATCACTTCCATTTCTCATCTATGAGAAATGAGAGAACAGGGAACGTGGGAAACAAAAAAGAGAAATTATAATGCAGTCCAGAAGACAGACATGACTGACTAATCTTGGCAATCTCACAAACTCATCCTCAGTCCCCTCATCCTTTCTCCCGCTTTCCACTCACATGTTTAGTCTGTTTGTGCCCCTGACTTGTTACGATGCATTACATTTATGCTTTTGGTAATAGGGGCTGCATTTGTACATGTTTCTTGTGGGGTGTGCTTAAAAATATATTTGATGGGAAAAGTCAAGGTCACAAGTGAAGATCAAGAAACGTAGACATTGGAGAATCTGACGTACTAAGTTCCTCAGCAGCACTGACTGTCTTATTATTTCACAACGCTTCACAGGGCTTTGTGAATAAGTAGGGACCCGAGTTGCAGAAGGGATATTCTCTCCAGTTTCTTCCCTTCGTGGTTGCCGTCTCTCAAATGTTCGGGAAGTTAAACATCTCCTAAGGAAGACTTTTCCCACCTTCTTGTTTAAAATTGTTGTTCTTTTCATAAAGAAAAGGCGAGGCACTTATCCATACAAACTACACTACTGCAAACACTCCCGTGACACACCAAGTAAGCTCTAAAGATATAATACTGCTTTGAAAGTGCCTCACATCTGGGGATCTCCACACACTTTCCAAAAATTAAATAAGCTTCATAATACCCGTGGGAGTGCTGTTATTCCCATTTTACGGATGGAGAAACTGAGGCACAAGAAGGTGAAATTAATTAGCTGAAGTAAAGAAGAGTCAATAGGAGAACCAAGAACTGAATCCAGGAGTTCTGAGTCCCAGGCTCCAGAACTTTCTTGGTCATCTGACTGGTAATTGCAACGCCTCATTTAGACGGAGCCGTGCAAGAAACAGGACTACATTTCCTGAAGTGTTCTACAGTTACAACTGAACTGAACCTTGTCCACTTTTGCTAGCTCACGGATGCTAGAATACCAAACAATAATGCTAACTGTGTTTGCCAAGAGACAGATTGATACAGGGCGTGAAGTTGGTAATCATACTTGTGTTCCAAAGGAACCCTTCCTGCAAATTAAAAGCTTCAAGCAGTGCCATTCCTGGAATCATGCAGTGGATTTTCCCTCGGTTTCCACTTGTAGTTATCAAAATGTTAACAGGATGAGCTGCAGCTGATTTTTCAGTACAGTGTATGGTATATATAAATAATCTCCTGGGGGGAAAAAAATTGGGCAAAACCGTCCTGCCTTTTCTTATAACATGAGGAGGTCACTTGTTCCAACCCCTTGAGCAGTGTCGTTTCCTGTTACACTCCAAGCAACTGTGTTGGTTCCTCTCAGAAAATTGCAGAATAAGACATGACTAAGAAGCAGTCAGTGGGCTGTACCAACTGTTGCAGAATGGGCTTTTCACTAACAGCAGCCTTGGTTCTCCAGACTTTATTGGGTAAATATTTTACTTTAACTTTTCTGTGGATTGCAGTTAATTCAGTGATTCTGTTAATGGTACTGATCCAGAAATAATACCTATCAGGTGCTTATTAAAGAATATTGCTTTTTCTGCAGCTAGTATTCATGTGTTTGGACTCTTATTATGATTTGGCCATGTAATTAGTATAACAATCAAGAGGAGAGGGCAAGGTGAATAAACCAGTGATCACAAACAACCTGAGTAAGGTGCAATGGATGTATGCTTATGGGTACAGTTTTATATGATACAATACTTTCCATGTAAAATTGTATCCTAAAATACTTTACAGAACTGCAGGCAGCTGCATCTGACACCTGCTTATGTCTGGACAGGAGAGACTTGATTATTATTCTAGGAGAGAGGAGATGATTGTGGACAAGGATTCCAGAAGAGGAGAAGCAGAGGCAATGATGCAAGTGTTCTCATTAGGTGTCCCAAAGGACACACGCATGGTCTTCAGAAGGTGTTCTGACACACGTGGAGGGGAAGATCTCCTGGCTAATGCTTTGCTTCTGAAGGATGAAGCAGAATAGATGCTGTCTGAAAGCCACTACTTTGCTCTATTACCTGAATGTGAAATGGAACCTTTCAAAACTGAGAGGAAACGTATTAAGTAGAAAAATCTACTGCAGCCAAACTGCCATATGGTAGGATCCCTTAGACCGCTCATTTTAAGCGAGGTGAGGCTGGTGCAATTCTTGATGGGAGCCCTTCAAGCTCCATTTCCTGTAAGAAGCAGTTTCAGAAAGTCCATAGGTGTCACTTAACCCTCTAGATCAGCATAGCACCAAAGCCCTATGCTGGCGAAAGAAGACAGTGTGCTGCATGGCCTGTCATCCTTTCAAATCAGATGTGAAGCCAATGTCTCTTAAACTTGATTCACTAAGACCCTGTGAAACCTTTCTGTGAGAGTGAGGGTGTTGTTAACCCTAGGGTGCTGGCCTAACTCCATCGGACATAATTATATTCTGTCTACCTAAATACCTCAATTAGTTTCTAATACGAAAAACATTCTTTTCTTCCTAATCTGTTTGATGGCGTTCCTGTTAAAACAGCTGCCACATTTCATCCCAGAGATGTTTGCTTTTCAATGATGGGCTGGGCACAACTATTAATAAGTTTGTGTAAAAATTGGTTGGTAAACTCCATGAGACACTTTATCATCATTCTGGACATATGCTATAGAGACATCTCATCATTTTCAGGGTTGGGTTTTTTTCCCTACAACTCGAAATATTAAAACTAACTTTGCTTCACCTACACAATTCAGTAGCTTTTCAGCATGTTTTTAATTATATTGTGTGCACAAAGAAAAAAAAATGATATTTTAATTACATACTTTCAACTTCCTGTTTTCAAATGTATTTACTCTGCTTGAGAAAATGTCAAACAAGCTGTTACAAGCACGGATGTCAGACCCAGCTTATGGGGAATTCCCAGAAGGAAATTACCAGTTTTTTTCTCTTTTCCTTACCCTTCAACAGCTAATTAACAAACAACCAATACACTTAATTTATTATGACACAAACAATACTAGGTGATATCCACAGTTCCAATATAATGTTATTAAAAGAATTGATTGGATTGGAACAATGCTTTTGAAGAGGGACTGCTAGAGAATATGGAAGAATTTATCATTTATGGACAGAAGTTAAAGTGCAAACTATAAAAGCAAAGAGGACAGCACATTTTCACAGGAAACAATTATTTAGGGTTTTATTTACATTTGAACTGGAGCGGGGTACAAGTTACACAATTCAGATGCAGGCTTCGGTCTAGATTCCAAGCTTCCCCCTGTTCTGGGATGCTTTGGAAAAACTGGGCTCTAATTTGGCCCACAGAGAAATCTAGATCTGAGTTTGGATTCACTTTTCTAGCAACTTTACAGGTTGGGTTTATTTAGATTTGGGCTTCTAGTTCAGCCCACTTTATAGACTGACTATAAAATTCAGGCCTGGATTTCAAACCCCTCTAAAGTTTGAGAGTGTCAAAATGTGGAGTGCCAGTTCACACCAATCTAAACTATGGAATAAATACGTAGACTATTAATAATCTTAATCCTAAATAGTGTAATAAAAGTGAAGACAATCTAGACATAAAACTCAAGATGATGTTCTTCAAGTGCCTATTTTAATAGCATATCCATTTGCCTAATGAGTAAGGGAACACTAGGTCTATAGCCCAATAAAATGAAATAGCAAGAACATCACGACAGATACCAGAGGCAGGCCAAACACCAATAACTCTCCTACCAAAGTTCTTTACAAAACATGCAGAAATCAATTTATCTAGTAGGTAAGTAGATAACTCTCTCTTACAAAACAATGAACAACCACTGGGGATGAAGAGAAAAAATACAGACCAAAGACACTGAAACACTCTAATATTGATAAATAAAAGTCCAGATTGGGATCTATTTATGGTGGCATTCCTATGCGTGGCAGTAACTGTTTACACGAATGAGTCTTTCCCAGAAATGCAACTGCCTTGCAATATTACAGTCTTAAAAGGGGTTTAAACTCAGACGTTTGAAAAAGTGAATTGACGGATATTTAGCCATTTCTCCTTTCTTGAGTCTTTAACGCAGTACAATTTCAGCAAGACTAGAGATTTAGAAAGTTCATTCCAATCAGAAGTTTAACCTCATTTTAGGAAGCTTAAGATAAAAAAAGTGAGGAGGGCTAGATCTTTTTTTAAGAGAAAGCAGTAATAAATATTCAAAATCCTGTTTATGGTGTCTCTATACGAAGGTAATGGGAGAATATTTTAAAATTCATAGATGTGTCAGAGAAATTGATATCCGCGTTAAACATTTCGGCCCATAGAAGAGTACAAAAAACTTAAGCATTGCCTAGCATGGATCAACAGCTCCAAATACATAGCTTTAGAGGAAAATATGAGCTCTCACACACAACTCTAGGTCAATTTGTAATATGATGCCTTTCATCCAGGCTCTCAAAGCCAATTATGTGCCACTCTGTGACCCTTTGCTCCCGCTAGGGAGCCATTACCACCACAAATCCCATTAAATCAACGTTACAACAGTCATGTGAGTAGCTGTTCACCAGTGGGAGTGAGGCGTTCACAGTCTGACCCTATGAGAATCTCAATTCTCAGGATGTACAAAGACAGGCTTGTATTGCTTTTTGCACTAATGTGCTGTTTTCCCTCCACCCCACCAGGAAATGCTGCTGGAGAAGGACAGGAATTGGATGGCAATGTTTTCTATTGGAACTACACATTTTCTATCTATGGTGAGAGAACGTACAGTACTGCATTTTGATCACGTTGTGTAAAATATGTAAACTGGTCAGAAATGTGTCAAGATCGTCTAATCTGAATTTAAGCTTTTTCTTGCATCTCTTTTAGAAAAGCCAAATGTTTTTTGTGTTTTCAAATTTCTTTTGACATGTATTATTCACAACTTACGTGCTGTCCAAAGAAGAGGCACAGATTTTACAGTATGACTGCAAGGGAGTCTAAGCAGCTCCGCTCGCTACCCTGGCACCAGGTCACAGTGTTACAGGGGGCTGAACCTCTAGCGACCCCCACTGATCACTTCTCGGGCCCTATGATGGCCTGTTTCTGGCTACATCTTCTATGGACTAGCCCTTCGGCCAGGTCACCTCTTGTTCAGTCCCAGAAGGGGACAGAACTGGAAAAAGTCCAACAAGAGAATCCACACCATCATCCAAACAAAATGTCCTTCTGCCCCTTCTGGACTATGCTAAAGTTCCCTGCTCTCTACCCCTACTTCCAAGGACTGCAGAATTTCTGCTCTGCTTCTTTGGCAGAGCGCTACATCCCAGGCCTTTTCCCTGGAGACTTCCTAGTTGGCTTTCTTCCTCGTGCGTTCGCCCACTGCCTTACCACCTCTCTCTCTTCTCCAGGGACTCTGGCAGCTTCTTCTAGAGACCTCCCTGCTTCAAGCTCTCACAGGCCCTATCTCCAGGTCTCCCACATAACCCTAACCTACTCTCTGTGGTTCTTCACAGCTTGCCTTCACCAAAGAAAGGGAACTCTCCTAGCCCCTCTCTCCTGGGTCTCCTTCCTCACTGAGTTCTCTTCCCTCTCTGTGTAGTCCTCCCTAACCCATAGCACAGTCACTTCTCCTCTGGGGAATTTGGAGGTTAGTTTAGGTTAGTTTATGCATTTCTTTTTTTACCATTGCTCCATTGTGTCATCCTGTTTCTCCCGCCTCCCCCATGGAAGCCTCTCCAGATGCCCTGACACGCCACGGGAGCCAGTGGCATGACACCCAGCTGGTCTGCCACGCCCAGACAACCTCTGTACATGTTCATGCTTCATACCACCCACGTCCTCACCCTCGTATCCTACCCTGGTGCCGAGTGGCAGGACCTGCTGTCACCTGAAGAGGATAAGGCACCCAGGTGGGTCAGTCAGTTAACCCAAAACAGACAGAACGGATCACGTTGGCAACACAGGTCTCTCTGCTGATCCTCTAGGCAGAGCAGGTGTCTCTCTGCTCCTGAGCTCTTTTCCCCAGTTCATCACTAGATGTCAGGGGAGAGTTCATTCAGACCCTGCTTCCACATAAAGGTACCTGCCGAATGCACAAACGTGCATCCCGTGTGCAAGAGGTGCAGATGGTGCCCCTCAGCTCGGATGGGTGACATTCAAATCTGGCTGTTCAAATATATACCCTCGAACAACTTCACAATTTTATTTTGTTTTCTCTATATCCCCATCCTAACATACACTCTGACCCCAGGAATGCGGTTTTAAAATACGCCAGGATAAAAACACTCTGCCATAGAACAGTTACAGCTGCTGAAGTATTCCAACAAGGGAAATCCGGTTATGAGGACACACTGCACAGAAAGCAGTCAGCAACTCACGGGAAACCCAGCCACCATCCAAGCCCATTCAATACATGTCTATCACGCTTCCCGGAAGGTCTGTCAGCATTTACCCAGGTGTGACGTATCAGCCCGTACAATTGTGAATATAATTATTGATGCAGATATCAAGTTAAACATCGACATTTTCTTTTGATTTGGAAAATAAAATATTTAAACTGATCCTGCATATGCTGATAAATAGCTAAATACCAATATTTACATGTGTCCAGAAAAAAAAGTTTTGAATTTTCTGATCAACTTTCTTAGTCTAAAGTGTTATTAGAAAACGTTACAGGATGTGAAACAAAGACTGCCCTTCTACTCTTCTGTCTTCCCGGACGTGCTCTTATCCTCAACTCCCACTTTACAAAGCTAATTTGGTTTGAGGTCTCCTTGTGTTTTCCAAAGTTCAAAATGTTTGACTTGCATAGAGCACAAAGTAGGCTGGGAGAGATGTTCATTTGTTCTGATGCGTGACTTTAAACAGAACATAGAAACTCTGGGTATGTGAGAGGCACCTTCAATAACTCAATATATTTGCACAAGATTCAAACAGACTAATCCAAAACCATTTTGTCATTTAGATAATTACTCGTACGATTATTCTACAGAATTATACAACACAGATTATACTGAACAAGAAACTATACCTGGAAAGGTAAGTTATATAGTTTCTTTCCTGTTTCCCAAAACACAAAAATGCAATTATTATTTGCAGTAAAGGCTGTTGCAGTGCGGTGGAGAGGTTTCTTTTTAAATGGTCAAATAATTTATTTTTAAAATATACTAAGAAAATCATCAAAAAATGATTCAAGGAGGTGGATACTCTCCTGCGTGCAGAGGGCCAGCATAAAGGTTATGTATCACTTAAGCCCCCTTGAGTCCCATTTTGAAGATCACTGTGGAGGGGTGGGCCATCCCTCCCTGTCCAGCAGAGGTTGGCCCAACCCGGGTTAGGGGAACAGTCCCCGGGCTCAGGCGGGGCAGCCCTAAGGCAATACCCTGAGCCCCAACGGGCAGTGAACAGTTCAGAGGCCCCGGCGGGGCGGCACACAGTCTACAGCCACTCAGGGGGGAATCAGGGAAGGGGGACACAGGCCCACCCAACTCCAATGCGTCCCAGCCCAGGTCCCTATCCGTGGCAGAGGGGTATGCCACGGAGTCAGCGGGGTTCCAACTGCAACACGCTGACTCACCGTCTGGTCCCCCAATCTCCGGACCGGGTAACCCCTCTCCTGGGCTACTTCCTGCCCCCCTCCCCTCGGGTACCTGGTGTGCCGCCGTCCACTCGTCCTCGTCGGGGTACCTGTCCAGGGGCAGGTTGCAGAACCCCTCGATCACCAAGGGCAACTCCTCTGGGACTGGCTCTGGTATGGCCAACTCCTCCTTGGCCGGCAGCTCCTCTAGGTCTTGGCCCTTCTGGGTCAGCTGGTCCAGCAGGGTGTTTGGGTCCAGCAGTACCTCGGAGTACCAGGCCGACCGTTGTTCAGTGTCCAGCACCCGGATCCAGGCCCCAGCCTGCTCGCCCGGGTACCAGACCGCAGGGCAGCTCTGGAGGGCGGAGAGGCACGTCCTTCCCCTCCGGAAGCTGGTCCCTGACTGAGCTCCTGGGCCTCTTTTATACTTCCTGTCCCACCCCCTCGCTTCCGAGTGGGTGGACTGGCAGTCTCTGGCTCCGCCCCCACAGGCTCGGCCTGTTTCTCCCTGTCAGTGTTGGAGGGAGGCCACGCCTCCTCACTACAATCACCCTAATATTATATATTTAACTTTAACTACGGTCTATAGATAGGGGTGTCACAGGGAAGTTGGCCCCCTTAGGGCAGTCAGGGCCACAGCCTACCCGTGACAGGATCTGCTAATGAGAATGAACCAACCCCAATTCATCTGCCTAAATTCCTGGCCAGCACCTAATTAAGGAACATCTAGGCCTTATGAAGGGTTATGTGGGCCCAGGCAGGAGAGAACACAGAGAGGGAGTACCTGGGGAAAGAGCTCCACAGGGGAGCTGGCTAAAAAGCTATTTCCAGTGGGGTCTACCTAGAGAACAGAGGTCCCTGAGAAGAGGAACTGTCCCCAGAAGGCAGAAAGAGGAAATCTTCTAGGGTGAGGGCTTCTCTGGGAGAGCGAGTGAGAGAGCTTACAGGGAAAGGAAACCAAGGCAGAACACTCCTTGGAGGAAGAGGCTGGAGGGAGCTATGATACCAAGCCCCAGTAAAACCTGGTCCCAATAGACAGACTTCACCAGCCAGCAGCTGGAGCCCCAGATCAAAGGCATTATATGCTGCTCCGAGGAAGGGCTGTCATAGTTTGTCCTCAGTGGGGACCTTGACCCGAGAGACCCTTCCTCACAGGATGACAAGAGACCTGACTCCAGAAGAGGGGTTTGGGTCAAGAGGACCTCACTGGTAAGGGACCTGAACATAAGTGGGGTAGATGGACAAAGGTTAATTCAGTCTCTTTCCCCTCCAGCTAGAATGCTGGGTTGGAGCCCTATTTGTGTAAATGAGCCACCTTTTTGTTCAATAAATCCAACCCCTGAAGGGACACTGTTCAATATACATAAGCCTCATTGGACTTATTGAAAGCCCGAGGGGTAACTGAGGCACAGACATAACTGAAGCACTGCACCGTGCCACCAGGAGGTGCTTCAGGGGGTGAGGGCCCCCATTACAGGGGGTTTGTTTACAAAAACATTGACCAAATTCTTGATTCAAAAATGTAAAATCCAATACATGTGGCCAAAAAAATATTCACCAAATACTTAAACTGAAATCCATAATGAGCATGCTGTAGACCTGGTTATTTTTGCAGTTAATGCAGAAGAAGCCAATGTCAAGAAAAATATTTACTGTAATAATCGAAGACTAACAAACTCACCCAAAACTAGGGTCACCCCTGGTTATCTAACAGAGAACCGATTCAGTTTTATCTTGTCATATCATGGATTAGTTCTGAAGCACGCCAGCATGACAGACTGATGGCTAGAGTGTTGTTAGTCAAACCAAGTGCATTGGAGAGACCATGTGGGTGAGGTAGTATCTTTTATTGGACCATCTGACAGAAGTTGGCCAATAAAAGATGTTACCTCACCCACTATGTCTCTCTAGTATCCTGGAACCAACACAGCTACAACTACACTGCATAAAGTACGAAGTGCATGATTACTGAAGAGCTCTAGAGCAGGAGGATAAGAAAAGGATATGTCACCTCTCCAAGTTTCTACTAATCTGTTGATATTCCCTCTCAATACCGCTGCTAGGCTCAACAGCCTTGCCACTTTTAAAGAGAGTGTACAGACGTCTGCTAATGACTCTCCAAAGTAGCTGAAACTCTCTCCCCAGTTATGTCCTATAGACACTACAAGGGGCGAGAAACATTAACTCTAGCTTTGATGCAATGGTATTCAGAATGACTGATTTTGTGAACTTTACAGGATGTGACAGAGTCTGCAGGATCATCATGTCAAGGCCATCTTCCCTTCTTCATTGTCCTTCTCCATCTTCTAGGTTTTTTGTTACAACAATTCACAATTCTTCTGTAGAAGGTACTGAGGTTCTGTATTGTTACGTGGGTATTCATAGGCCATCATTGTTGATTTCTTGATCCAGCAAACCGTTCGCTAGTTTCCAAGGCAGCAGAAAGCTGCATGCTATAACTCCAAGAGGAAATTACTGCTCATTCTGAGCACCCAAATATGTGCTAGGAATTGCAAAGCAAAAGGAAAGGACTCTGTCCCTGCTCCACAAAGCTTGCAATGTAAAAACCAGACAGGACACTTAGTGAGAGCCAAAGTTAGACAAAAAAGGTGAAAAGAAAAACGGAAATGAGTACAATAATTAGACCATGCAATAACTCGGTAAGACATGGAAACACCTTGGTATATCTATTCATTTCAGTTCTGGGGGTAGTTGGCTATTCTTTCATAAGTGACATGGCAGAAGTAAGTTCTTCGAAGGGACATGAATAAGGCTGGCGTGATGGCTTGACAAAAGAAGCCACAAAAGCTGGGGAACGGGAGAAGGAAATGAAGGGGGAATCAAGGCTGACATCAATGATAGAATAGAAAGAATGCAGAGGAACGCACAGCTGAAGATGAAAGCAAAGGCAAAAACCTTGAAATTGATACTTAGTGCAAAGGAGAGCTGGCTGATGGATATGAATTAGGGGATGAGAAGCTCAAAATGACAGGTGAAAGAGATGATTTGGTGGCAGAGTTTTGGATGGATTGAGGAGGGACAAGCAAGCATCCAGAAGACCAAAGAAAAGGCGACAATAGGCAATGTCACAGCTTAGCAGGGTATAGACAAGTGATTTAAGATAAAATTTTCAAAACTGCCTAAGTGATTTGTGAGCCTAATTCACATTGACTTTTGGGACAAAAACTTTTGTTCTAGCTCCACTGAGTCCAATGGACCATTTACACTAGTCGACGATTTGCCTCTGAGATTTCACTAGAGTCATGATTCAAGGCTCTTCCAAACACACAGTGACTATACGTAAATCTCATCCTCCAAAAATAACCAATTTTCATTAGATCCTAGCAAATGGTTTCTGACATAAAATGTTGACTTCTTTTTATCAGAGCAATTTTATTGTCCTTTGCTATTCTTTGACCTGTGCTCAGTTCCACTAAATCTGGTTTGATGTTTGTTCCTAGAATGTATTAGGTTCTGGATACAGTTATGCAAACTGTTCATAATAAAATCCAAGTTTCATTGACTTCAAAGGACAATTTATACCAGCTTATGATCTGTCCCTTAATTTACACTGTAAATTAAAAATAGATGGAAAGTTACCATGACAACTTGTTTATTTTTTTCCCCTTTATTTCAGATGTGAACAGCTTTGCTTTGAATTAGAACATTCCGCAAGGAGGGGAAAAAAAGAACACTTCCACACTTGTAAATTACTTCCCCTACAGTGAATCAGTCATCTATTTTTAGTGCAGTTTATGTATTTATGTAGAAATACAAAGATGTAAAATACATGTAGCAGCTGTTTTCTCATAAACAGTATAAATTGCATTAATGTTGACTCGCTCTTCATATCCTCTGTATTTCTTCCTCTCACATTTTCTGATTACCATTCACTGGGTTCTATTGTAAAGATGAAATACGTGCAAATAAAATGAAGCATTTGCTGCTCGCTCTGGATCTTTTAGCGCTATTTGATGTTCTGACATCACTGGATCAGCTGATGATATCTCCCTAGAATGCAAAGGGAACTATACTAGCCTCTGGATCTACTCCTGAATGGTTTCAGCTGCATTCAGAAAAGGTCTGCTTTACAGACACTTGAAACAAACAAGATGTAAAGAGGACTATGGCGTAAGGGTACTTACCCATCCAAATTGCAGTGCCTCCCCATAAATAATTACCTCCACCTCATTACATTTAAAATGGATGTTGCCCGCTGGCCCTGCTTATATGCCTATGTTCCTAATCTCTCAAGATGCCTATTGGTCATAAATCCTGCAAACTCTCACTCACTAGAGTAGTCTTGGAAGTAGATAGATCAGAAATAGAGGGGGCTGAGACACAGGTGACAAAATGATTCGAGATTTCTATATGAGGAAAGACTGAAAACATTGGTTCTGCTTTGGACAAGAGAAGAATAAGAAGGGACGTGACTGAGACATACAAAATAAAAGGTTGTAGAGCAGGTCATACAGGAACTCCTGTGTATCTTTTCCCATAGTATAAGATCAAGGGAACATTCAGTGAAACTGAAATGCAACCAATATAAAACTGGCAAAAGACAATAGGTTTTACATAATACATAATTAATGTGTGGAACTTAGTGCCACAAGATCTCTCAAGAGATTCTCTCCCGTGGTGATTGGCTGTCTGCTCCGACCCTTCCCATGCCCTTCCTCTGTCTCTTCACCTTAGCCTCACTCCACAACTGCCCCACATTGCCTCCCCCTTTCTTGTCCCTCTTGTCATCGGCTCTATTCTCAGCACTCCTCTCTTCCCTTGTCTTTCTATTTTGCTATTTCCTGACTAATTGAACACACCCACTCTAAAAAAAAAAACAAAAAAAACCCTAACATAATGTTGGCCACAATCACATGGCTCACACTGCTTCCAAGTTATACCCCCCCACCCCCCGTGCTTAATTTGTAATGAAGGAGGTGCTGGGGCTCAAGCAATATTTTTACTTTCATAACTGATGCCGGAAGCCCAGAGGTGCCAGGGCTATGAATTGTCAAGCCTAGAGGAGCTGGGTGTCTCAGCCCCGGCAAGCCCTGGCACAAATTAAGCATTTCTTTCCCCTACCTCATGTCTGCCTCATCTATTTAGTTTGTGAGCTCTTCAGGGCAGTGACTGTCTATTACTTTGTGTTTGTACACAAGGAGACTCCTTTCTTGGCTGGTCCCCAGACTCTACAGTAATAAACATGATTAATAGTATCATTGGGGTCAAGAGGTTAGTAGGATTAAAAAAATGGAAATTTGCTTGTATAATGAGGACTTCCACAGTTATTTTACACAGGATGCTTTTTTTAAAGGATCTAAATCCTCTTTTAGGCCATAAACCAGCCACTAACAGACTGGAGTTAGGAAGAAATTTCCCATCTAGGAAGGTTATTGCGTAATTGTCCCTAACAATTTTTGGCTTCTTCCCTTGAAGCATCTGAAACTGGTTACTGTTACAGAATACAAAACAAACTGGACTATCAATCTGAGCTGGCATGGCAATTTCTATGCAAGTAAAGATCTGCCGTATTGGGCTAGTTAGTTTTATTTCTAATCAAGCAAAAATAATCTTGGCACAATACATATTTGGCTTATACACCTGTGTGACACATGAAAAGAGGGTGGAATTAGAGAGCAAGCCAAAAGCGAAGACATGAGGACTTTCATTTCAGTAGCAATTGTTTTTACAGGAGGGCCAGGAAAGTCAGAGCGGAGCAGAGCTCCATCCTTACATTGCCGTTGGGACGGGAGGAATGCAAAGAGAGAAGCAGCTGGAGAGAGGAAAGCTTGGAAGCAGCTGGACTTGGAAAGCTGCAAGTGTGGCAGACCAGCAGGAGAAGAGGTTTCAGGAAGGGGACAGAATAGTAAGAGAGGAGGGTATTGGTTGGAATGGAGGAAGAACAGCAGAAAAATGGCCAGAGTGAAGCACAACTGTAGGGGCGGAGCTGGTTGCAAATATGGCTCGCATCTTATTTTACTCAGGCCAGAATCAACATTTTGGGCTCATCAGTCCCTTCAGAGTAGAAGGGAGAGTGTTTCAGGAAAATGACCAGTATTACTGGAAATATCTCAGTCTATCGCTTTATTTCTGTTAGCTGCCAGCACCACCTTCTGGGTTTTTAATGAATTACTAAAATGATCTTTTCAAAAAGCTGTTATCCTTTTAAAATAATTTTGACCTATGCTTAAAATGGATAGAAAAAGGAAAAAAAAGCTTCCGAATGTCCCATCAGCTCAACTGTTTTTATCTCTATGTCTATCTACCTATCTTGCCAATGAGGTAGGTGCAGTTTTGTGAGTGAAAGATCATCAGTCAAATATGTGCAAGAAACTTGTGTTCAAAGCACACCAGATTAGCATTTATATTATCATTATTACAGTAGGGTCTAGAGACCAAACAAGAATGAATTCCCATTGTGCTAGGCACTATGCAAACACAGAATAGTAGACAGTCCTTGCCCCAAAGAACTTACACTCTAAATACACAAGACAGACGCAGGGTAGGGGAAAGGGATATAACAGAGAGAGAGAAGAAAGAATAATGTCATAGTTGTAAATATAATGTCTGAGTTTTAAAGTAAATTTAACGTATGAAACCATAAATATCTATTTAATCATGGCAATGGAGTTAATGTGTTTTAGGGTTTTTTTATATTATTTGCTTTCTCCAAATTGAAACTAAGGTTCTATGGAAATAAAGTGATTGATAAATGATTAATATCTTTAAATAAGGGCGCTGGCTTACACAGGGATACTGAGTCTCTCTATTTTTAGATCACGGGTTCAAATCCAGCCTGTAACAATAGCAATCAAACGTCATTACTGCTCAGTTCTATGAAATGAGTTGAGGAGTCAGTCACAAGTCACAAAAACGCCTCCAGATTCAGCACTAATTGGCTTCCTTATTGGCAATCACATCAGAGAGTTCAAGGACTGAATGGACCATGGAGAGTGAATTCGTCTGTCACTCACGCACCTGGTCCTTCTGGTTGAGGCACATTGGAGAAGTAACTACGGAGGATACTATTGCAGTCTATCTGTTCTTTTGATTGATAATACAGCACGTCTATAGTGCCTTATATTTTAACCAACGAATTATCCTATCCCTAGTGATGGATAAGTATAATTATTACCTTAGCTGCTCCATCGTCCAGGAATCTGAACATCAGACTGCGATCAAAGATTCTCCCAGTGGGATGATTGTGTTAGCTGACAGCAAAAGAACATCATTGATAACTTGGTTAGCTAGCACTATTCAGATGGGCTCCATTGAAAACTACTTTGGTAGAGACAGAGCACAAACTTCTGCTCTGCCAGTATTGTCCATCCTGCAGTAAACTGTTGCTTAACTACTTAGTAGGGTTTCTTCCAAATTCTTGGTTTGCACTGCCATGGTTGTGAGACCAACATAAACTAATATGGAGCTGTACTTGGAATGAGATCTGACATTTACATATTAAATAAAGTCAGGGCCCACAGAGAATCCTGCCCTACGTCCGTCATTCAGTATTGTTCTGAGTGTCCAAGAAGATAATAAAGCTGAACAGCATGTCTGCAACTAACTTACAAGATGCTAACATAGTTACTTTAAATAAAAACCAAAGCAAACTAATGTTTGTTGTTAATATAAAGACATATATCCCAGCGGATGGGTTTTTGTGCAGCGGATTTGAGCAACAGGGTTCTATCATTTTCTGTAGCCTAACATAATCTACCATTTACAAGGAATAGCCAGTAAGTTACCAGTGGTGACACAGGCATATGTGTTTCTCCTTGCATAAATACCCTCTGTGTTCCCTTCATTACTTTAACACTAGCTTTGTCTCTGCCTCTCCATACAATCTCAAACCTGTTGGTGTAAGATTCTTCGCCTCCACATCGTCCTGATATCTTCCTGCCTCATCACATTGCCATCTCATTTAAAATCTTATCTGAAAACATCTTTTGTGTCTTGCCTCCTTTTCCCTCGTGTATCATGTGTTGCCCAGATCTTTTGGAAAAAGGTACAAAGATGCTTACCTAGGGTAGAGAGGATCATCCTAAAAAGACATGTTTTCTCTATACATGTCTCCACGCCACTGTGTGGTATGGAGGAACATGGGTCCTTACATTGTACTATATTGCAAGCTAGAGGCTTAATGATGTGCTTATCTGTATTAATTTCATTAAGACCTAGACGTGTGATTTGTTGTGTTCAGGTATCTGGCACACAGTGTAATGTTAACAAGTTTTACTTTTGAAAATGACCTCACAGGGTCATAGCAGTTTATAGATGAACAAAAAAAGGAAGAAGCGTTAGTTGATAAGAAAACTTAGTATTATCACCACATTATTAGTGAACAAAATAGTATGACTGGCCTAAAACAGCGGTTCTCAACCCACAGCCCTATCAGCACACAGCTGTGGCCCGTGTGACAGCCTCAGGTCCATACAGGTAGTATACATGTTGTGTGGATGTGGCCCACATAACACAAAGAGCATTGCATATGTGGCCCATGATGGTAAGCAGAGTGAGATCCCCTGGTCTAAAACATCTACTTACAAGGCTGCCCAATCACAAATTATTCAACAATTTATGCTCCTAATACAGTACCTGCTGATTAGCTTAAAAGATCCTGTGGTTTGCTAAAAGTACAGCCAGGCTTAAGCCTCTTCTTCAATCTTGCAACACATACACACACACTACACTGAGCTACAGCTCTCTTGCACCACCTCCTGTCACCATCAGAGGAAGGCACAGATGCCTGCCGTTAGACAGTTAGGTCTGCTAATGCTTGGGCCAGATGGCCTCTTGTGTTGCTTCCTGTCTGTGACACTTTATTCTCAGCCAGTACTTAATACCACAAGTCCAATCCACAAAGCTTCAATTAGGAATGAAAACAAAAGAACAAACTTTTCTGTTGTGGGATCTTTGGTCTAATGCTTTATACTAACAATTTACTAACGTACTGAATTCAACAGAGGTGACTTTTGACGTTTTAAAACCTCACGCTAGAGGTCCTCAAACTCTGGAGCACACCCCCTTTCAGGGGCGCAGAGGAACATTTTTGAGCGGAGGTACGGCCAGTCCCGGGGCCAGCCCTCCCAGGGGCAGGGAGGGAGGGCCACCCGGCCCCCCTCAGCCCTGGCTGCTGGGGCCCCTGGCCCTGTCCACAGGTGCCCGACCATGGCCCAACTCCCAGGCACAGCCACGGGTCTCAAAGGACATTATCTAAAAGTTTTTCTTCTTTTTTAGCACTCTGTCAGAAACTAGTTGGTGAAGCCAGCTTCTGTAGTGAACCTGGCTATCATTCAATGTTTACCAATTCTGGTTTGTAGCAGGGTTGTTTATACATGTTTACACCTTTTTTGTTGCTCAGTTTATTTTCAATAAAGAATACCAAACATATCCTATTCTACTCTGCTCCCCACACTGTTAACTAGCTAGCTACTGCAACTTGGTGCTAAAATCGGGACTAACAAAACTTTCCATTGATAATCAGCTTTTACTTCTAAAGAGGATTTTCCGATTTCTGTTTTGGAAGACCTTCATATCTTCATGAAATTAAAAAAGCAGCTTTTTACCACAGGCCTCTACCTACCATGTCTTCTAAACTCAAGCTATGTCTCCACTAAGTTGCTACAGTGGCACAGCTACCAGGCTACAGTTATGCCGGTGCAGAACTGTGGTCTAGACACTTCCTACACGGAGGGAAGGAGTTTTTCCATCAATTTAATTAACCTACCTTTCCAGAAAGCAGTAGCTAGGTTGACCAAAGAATCCTTCCATTGACCTAGACGCATCTATACCGGGAGTTAGATCAACCTAACTACAGTGCTTAGGGCATGCAATTTTTCACAGTCCTGAGTGATGTCGCTAAGTCAATCTAGTCTTTAAGTGTAGACCAGGCCATAATTTGACCCCCCATCTACACTAGCCGACCAAATTGTTTTAGAAACCAATTTTGTTGGACTTGTTTTTAAAGCTGATTTCCAAACTGTTTGGGAACCAATAATTCATAACACTTGTACATTTAATATGTGCAAACTGGTGTTTGTTAGAAAATATGTGCATGTAGTATTGGCATTTCTAAAAACCAATGATAAAAGAGAATTGCATTATGCTTGGTGTCTCATACAGCCTTTGTATGATCCTCTAACAAATTATAAAAGGAATGTTACACATTTTATCAGTTTCTCTGATATCTGGAAAGAAAGCACAAAATTCTTCTTTTCCCCTAGAGATCCAAAGTTATTTAAAAGTCACATTTTGGGTGGAAATAGACAGATTAGGAGGCTTATATAGGCTACAGAACCTTAAACTTCTAGGCTGCTACCTTGAATCAAGAGATGACCAAAATTTATTAGCTGATGGGTCCAATATAAAACAGGACTATGCTCTGTTTCCCAGTGAATAAAGAACAATGTTTTCAAAAGCGCATAAGTGACTTAGAAGCTTCAAAAGTGATGTAGGCACTTAGGAGTCCACATCCCATGGAAACACAGAGAGGATGAGAGCATTAGATTTTGGACTCCACTTTGGAGAACCGGCTCTGCTTAATCTTCTGCAACATGGGATGGCAGAGGTGTGAAATGGCCTGTTCACTGCAATAGGATGTTTCCATACGAATTAGAAAACCCCATAAAGACGCATATAACCTGCCACAATAGCTCTGAGAGAAGTGGGTTGGTAGTGCAAACATAGTTATGGTTGCACCAGGATTTTCATTTTAACTGAAGTTTAACAAAAAAAAAAAGATCTACAAGTATTCTGTCTTGGGTTAGTGATGTTTAGTGTCACTTGTGCACTAAATTACTTTTTTTCTTCAGCAATCTGTGGAAGAAAATTACAACTTAAAGCGTACCACAATTATTTTTAAAAGGGTCATGCGACTTAAAAGGTTCTGATGTCTGACAATACCTTCGGGGTCCTTGTCACAGGAACTACTGCCCACACAGTTGAAATTAATCAGTACGAACCTTTGGTTTGTGAAGATTGGA
This sequence comes from Mesoclemmys tuberculata, assembly GCA_007922155.1. Taxonomy (NCBI): domain Eukaryota; kingdom Metazoa; phylum Chordata; order Testudines; family Chelidae; genus Mesoclemmys; species Mesoclemmys tuberculata. The sequence continues at coordinate 3,873,343 of ML675647.1, forward strand.
GGAATTGTTGAACATTGTTTAAATTTGTTTTGTGTTTATTTTTCTTGATAAACATTGTAATTGTTTTGTCTGACACAACAGTATCCTGGCACCATTTTAGTCAATGTCAACTTTATGACAGAGCTTAGAACAGAGCTCTTTGAGTGCACTTCCTGATGCTCAGAAAACCTTTTGATCATGCTGGCATCAATGAGAATCGCAGATACTTGATTTTGCCAAGGCAGTCCCATCGTTCAGGAAATGGGTGAGAAGAATGTTTACTACAGTCTTTTATTTTCTTTCTATGGCATTAAATCTATTTTCTTTTACAGTTCTTCTGAAGTGAAGTCTGAATATGCACATGGATGTCAGAGAACTTTGAAATATTGGCTCTTCAACCAGCTTCCAGAAGGCAAAACTCCCAGAAGGAACCTCTGCAAAATGCAGACAGAGATGCATTCTCAGAAAGCTGCCATGGGGAGGACTTGAACTTACAGTACAAGCGTGTTAGGCAAACTGAATGGTCACAACACAGCATCTCAAGCCACCCACATATTTTTGGTACCTGTAAACATTCTGGTTTGCCCCAAAGCCCCAGTCCTGCTGCATGAGCACAAATGAGTGACTTGAGAGAGGTTCACACATGCTTAAATGGGCTTAAGTTGCAGCAAGGGTGGTTTAGGTTGGACATTAGGAAAATCTTCCTAACTGTCGTGGTAGTTAAGCCCTGGAATAAATTATCTAGGGAGGAAGGCTGTGGAATCTCCGTCACTGGAAATTTTTAAGAGCAGTTTGGACAGACACCTGTCAGAGATGATAATGCTTGGTCCTGCCTTGAGTGCAGGGGACCGGACTAGAAGCCCCGTCGTGGTTCCTATCAGGACTATGATTGCATGCTGTAGGAGACCACTTAAAAATGAAGTAGGCAATTACACAGGAAGTATGTTGTATTACAAATTATTGCAATGTACCAAAAACCAGCATCTCTGTTAGATTCATGGTTGTTAGTGTCCAGCAGAGTTATGTACTTACGTTTCCAAGCTCATCTTTTGAAGTTGTTACTCAGGTTTCCTTTGAGGATGAGGACTGAGATGTCACGTATAGAATGACAGCAACGTGGAAAGTATTCACCCACAGAGGACTGTTTTTGTCTTTTATCGTTTTGCAGTAGGAGTTCTTTTAACAGCACAGTGCTTGTCTGGTTTCACCCACACAGTTGCTGTTGGGACTTTTGATGCACTGAATGAGGTACACTACTCATTGGGATAAACAAGTATGGGGCCATGGGATCTTGAACTGTGTGTTGTAGGGAGAATGGATCATCCTAGCAGTGGAGATGTGTCTGCAGGCTCTGCATCTGTTGCTCTGCCATGGGCTGGTGCCATTTTAAGTTGACGTGTCCCGGTCTGTGGGGACGTTGCTTTTAAAGATGAGCTTGGCAAGGCTGGGGGTTGATTGAAGGCCAGAAGAGAGAGTTCAGGAAAGATTTCTTTAAGGATGCGGTCCCCACCAAGCACGGGTTGTAATTGTTTTACGATACTCTGCATGGGTTCCAGTTCTCGGATTTATCATCTTGACTAAAGTCACATTGTAGATACAACTTCCACCCTGAATATTAAGAATACTGCTTCCCAAAGGGGCAGTGGATGAAGACTATGGCTGAAATCAATCCTGAGTGGATGATACTGAGCTTACAGAATCATAGAATCGTAGGACTGGAAGGGACCTCGAGAGGTCAGCTAGTTCAGTCCCCTGCACTTACGGCAGGCCCAAGCATTATCTAGACCATCCCTGACAGGTGTTTGTCTAACCTGCTCTTAAAAATCTCCAATGATGCAGATTCCACAGCCCCCCATAGGCAATTTATTCCAGCACATAACTACCCTAACAGGAAGTTTTTCCTAATGTCCAAATTAAACCACCCTTGCTTCAGTTTAAGGCCCTTGCTTCTTGTCCTATCCTCAGAGGTTAAGGAGAACAATTTTTCTCCCTCCTCCTTGTAACCTTTTATGTACTTGAAAACTGTCATCATGTCCCCTCTCAGTCTTCCGCTCTCCAGACTACAGGATGGAGGATCACAGCCAGTTTCAGTTCCAAGTATGTGCAAAAAATCATAAGAACTGTAAAATGTTGATGTCATGTGACTTTTGGTGGTGTACTTATCTTGCTCAAATTACCAGCACCAACCCCACCCCAGATCTCCATGAGGCACAGCAAAACATCCAAGTAAGCATGTGGATTTTAGAGCTCTTAGAAATATTGGCTGTTAAACAGTCTCAACCTTAACTATAGTTATGCCACCTCCCCACTATTCTGTAGCAAGTCTTTGCAGTTTGCTCCTAGAACAAATGTGAGAGACCATTATTTTTATTGCATTAACAAGTGACTTTTTATTCTCTTGAGTGATAAAAAGAGAATTTTCTAATTCAAATGTGTTGCAGAGGTGGGAGAATATTCAGTATTTTTTGCCATAACATTTCTTAACCCCTTGCCAGACAGGGTGGATACAAATCAATGCTTTTTTTTTAAATAAAAATAATCAGATTTTTAACATTTAAATCTTTGTTTTTATTTACATTTTTTTAAATCATCAATAAAATAATAAATTTCTCTCTCATTTAAAAAATAACAGTTACAAACAAATCTCATCACAAACATGCTAAACCTATTCTTACAGTCTCACAAAAATGAATTAATGGCTCTAGTCTGTCCAGCCTAACTACCAGCTCTTGCTTCTTGAAAGTCCTGGACTTTCAGTTTCTGTCTCAGTTTCTGTTTTTCAGCAGACTAAAGTCACATGTGCAAAGAAAGACACAGGCTAGATAGGACTGTTGTTATTCTGTGCTTATGTGGTGGTGGAGCTGGGCTAAGCAAGGCAGAGGAGTTACTTAAGACACTATCTTAAAAACAGAGAGATGAAGGACGGAGGTAGAGTAGAAAGGAACAGTGGAGTGGACTGGAAAGAAAAAGGGAAGATATTATTCAGTACACACACAGCTTCCTATATTCCTCCACATTTTTGCCACAGAAAAACTGGGTGTAAGAGAGACCCTATCTGGGAATATTTTGAAGAAATTCCTTCCCTGGGTAAAAAAGGAAAACGTGTCAAGTGTAAGCCGTGCAAGAAGTAGATGCAGGGCCTAGTTGCAAGAATGAAACATCATAAAGAAAACTGCTTATCGGGAGAAAATTATGTGGATGAAGACGTGGATGTGTCTGGAGAACAATGTGGATCAACTGGTTAGTAACTTAAATAATTCACTTTGCAATGCATCATTCTTCAAGACTCTCTCTATACCTTTTAACATCAATGTGATTTAACAAGTAAATTCCTATGCTGTTTGCTATGTTGGACGTTGTACTGACGTAGAATTCTTTAAATGCCCCAATCTATTCATGTCTATATTGTTATTTATAAGGCTATTGGAATCAACAAGTAAATATTTACATTGTCTGTTAGGGCTAAATCCTAGAATATGCTGTGCACTTTTAGCCTGATCCAGCAAAACGCTTAAGCATGTGCTTAAAATTAAACATGCACGTAATCCCTCTGATGTCAATAACTTGTGGGCATATTCACATGCTTCAGTGTTCCACTGGATTGTGCTAGTGAGCTCAGCAATTTACAGGATTGAAGCCTTAAAAAAAGAGGACTAGAAAATTTAAATGTTTAAAACTGTTGAAAAAGTTAGCTTAATTCAAAGTTTTATGTATATTAATTCACCCTAAAAAGGAAAGAATCATTCTTATTTAAGTACTTTAACAACAGCAGCTGAAGATAAGGCTTATTATATATCATTTTCCCCACACCACATCTGTATATTTTTAGAGTTACCTACATATGACTGTGGTATATTGAGTAGTGGTTAGAGCCAGAAGGCTAGCCATAAAGGCACATGGATTCTGTTCCCAGTCCTACCACTGACACATGGGCCTGAAAGGTTGATGTACTTGTCCCTTTGTTTACCCATTTGGAAATGGTGGGTAACAGTGTTTATCTTATAGATATGTATGTTAATCTTTTAAAAGATACTTTGAGGTCCCTTATGTTGCCCATCTCCAAGGCATTAGCAGATGTCAGGGCCTTACGGGTCCAATGCACATAGGATAAATCAGTGGTGTGGATTCATGGTATATTCTTAGTGTAACTTCTTTATTTTTTACTATATACACAAGTCCTTGAACAGAGACGGTCAAATAGCATGCAGGCAATTCTCTCTTTCAGGAATTTCAGCCCAAACACCATTACCCATTTCTGAGGAAGCAACTCCACTTCAAGAATTAACCCTAGTTAGAGAGATTAAGGCAGAGAGCAAACTCCCTTGCTGCCAGACATAGCTCTCCCAAAGGAACACCATCACAAAATTAACAATACAACATTTCTTCAAAGACTGAAGAATGTCTTTACGCTAAGTAAAAAACTTGTAAGACTATGTGCAACTATGCCACCTGGTGCCTCCCACCATGACACTTAGAGTAAAGGTGCTGTAGAAGAAGCCATATGCTCCCTGTCAAAAACTAAAATGCCACTTTTAGCTCTTCTGTGTCTGAGAAATCTCAGGGTTTGTCTGCATTTAAAATGCTGCAGTGGCACAGTGACACCCATGCAGCGGTAATGCTTCAATGAAGACGCTACCTATGTCAGTACTCCACCTTCCACTTCTTGCCGACACAGTGCTGTCTACCTTGGGAGTTAGGTCAGAGTAACTGCGTCTCTCAGGAGTGTGGATTTTCCACATCTCTGAGTGACAGAGTTATACCAATGTAAGTTGCTAGTATAGACCAAACCTCAGTCATAATGAAACATACAGATCTCAACCTTATAAACCCACAGATAAAATCCTGCCTCCACTTAAGTCAACGGGAAAAACTCTTATTGACTTCAGTGGGGCCCGGCTTTCACCCCCATTGCTCATCTTGTGTGAGAGTTTGTGGCGTTCTTGCAGTAGGGTTGTTAATGAGGCTCTAGTCTTGTTTTTTTGCAGGATAGATGAGCATTTCAGTATGAAACTTCTTAATAGAAAAACAAATCTCTACGTAAAATGTGAAATTCTGCTAAAAACAAATACAGAACTTTCCTGCTACCAATATCAGACTATAAAACAGGAAGAAAGTAAACAACTAGCAAGTGGAAACTAAAAAACAAAATTGATTTTAAAACCTAATCGTTATAAAATCACCATTTTTATCCACACTGATACAAACAGTGAACCCAGCTTTGTCTGTTGGGTAGTCACATCCCTCCCTTGCCCCATGAGCTTTGGTGAAGCCAATTTTGCACAAACAGAATCTCAGTGAGCCAATATTGGTGTTCTTAGTCAATTATTATAATGTCCAGTTTTGGACTATTCACAACATCACCCTCACACAGGCCTGTAACCAGGTGACATACTGGACTCTTGCCTTTTCTCTAGAACCTCATATCAGGACACGTCCAAATCTTGCTGCCTTTTCCTCAGTACTTTTTCTAAGACATAGTTTTCTCTCTGCATCCACACAGCTAACACCTTTCTCCAGGCCCTCACCATCTCTTTTTCTCAGTTACTATAACCCCCTCATCTCTGGCCTTCTTGACAAGTCCATTCAAATCACTGCTGCTCAGCTAATCCTTCTTGACCTATCCCTTCCCCTCTCTTACATCTAATACAGGTCCTAGACCTTATCTTTAAGGCCCTTCGCAATTAAGGTCGTCCCTACATACATCTGCCCCTCAACAGTGCCTGGCTCCACTGCCTATTTTTCTCAAAAGAAACTGCGTGGTTTTTTTTTTTACAGGGCACCCCTATTTTATGGAGCACTCACCCCAAATTACTCCATAAAGTCACAACTCTCATCCTCCTTCAAATACCTCTACGATCCATTTGTACCATAGTACCTTCGGGTACCTGCCAGGTGATAAACAGGCATTTGGGCAGTAGGGATTTTTAGTATTTATCTTCATATAGATAATTTTCTTCATTTAATTTTAAAAATCTGACTCAAAATTGACCTAGTTTGCATATTACCATTATTTGTGTTGTGGTAGCACCCAAAACACCCCATCAGTATCAGGGCCTTATGTTCTTCATTTAGGCAATGGAGTACAGGGAAGACGGGGATGTGAGCAAAAATTTCTAGCAAGATAGTTTTTTGCAGAGAGAGCCTCTGGACTGGCATGTGTCATTATTGGCCAGCTGTTTTTTGGAGGAGGATGGGGGTTGGTACAATAGGAGCAGCAGAATCCAGATGTTGGACCTGAGAATTTGTGGCATTGTTACACCAAGCTGCATTGGGAGCTGGATTTATATTTAAATATAAAATTGCATTTACATTTATTTGCTATTTAGGCAGTGAAACCTAGGTTCTTAAGGCTCAAAAACACAACAAGATCCAACTTTTAAGCAGAGACTCAAACCTGGCAATTTCTGTTTTTGCTACTGCACTAGCACGTATCAGGAACAGGGTATCACAGGTGCATTGGGAACAACTAAACCCCTTCTCTATTTAGGCAGCAAAATTTAAAGGATTGGGGTAAAAAAAACGGTCAATCTTTTTCTGGTATTCTTGCATCGGGACCCTTTAACTCAAGGCAGTGTAACATAACTTACTCTATTTCACCTATGGCGTTTGCAGAGCCCGCCCGCACAAAACGGGTAGACTCTAGCTACAGGAATGCATGAGTCTGCATTTGGGGAGCACAAAAGGCGAGCTCCCTGGTCTCCATTTAGCCAGCGGAGTTTGTGCACTGGGGTCAGAAACCAGTTTGCACCCGGGCCTGGCTATTTAATGCAACTTTACCTTGCAAGTTTCGTGCGCGTCACTCTGTGCGCACGGCCATGCTGCGGACAGCGTGGCGTGCAAGGCCCGGCCCCTTACGTCCGTTCAGTTTCTGCACCCCCTCGCCGCCCCCGCACGCGGCAGGACCCCACCCAGCAGGGAACCCCCAGCCCCTGCCCTGCCCCGCAAGCCACATGGGCGAAGCCGCGCGCCAAGCGCACAAAGAAAGGCAAGGCGCCGCGCGCGGGGGCGGGGCGGAGACGCGCTTTGACGGGCGTCCGGCAGAGCCAATCCCGTGGCCCCGGCGTGAAGCCCGGCTGAGCCAATGGGGTGGCGGGGAGGCGCCGCTTCCGCGGAGGCGGGGCGTCCGGGAGGGGGCCCCGTGCGCCGTGTCATGGAGGCTCAGTGCGCGAGCGGCCCTTGAGCAGGCAGGAGCTGCGTGTGCGGCGCGTGCCAGGGGAACCGGCGGCGGGCGGAGTTCGAGCCCCGAGCCCGCTCTGCCTCGGGGGCCTGCGTGTGCAGCGGCGTCGGCCCGGCGGCGCGTCCCTCCCTCGCGGCGCGGGGGCCTCCGGGAGGGGGGTGGGGGCGATGGAGATGAAGAAGCGCATCACGCTGGAGTTGAGGAATCGGGCCCCGGAGAAGGTGAGAGGACGTGACCCCCCCCCCGAACAGCTGATCCGGGTCCGGGGGGCGGCCGCCACGTGGGGGCCGGGCGCCTCCGAGGCCGCCGGCCCGTCCCTCCGCCTAATCTCCCCCCGGGCCGCGGCGCCTCGCCGGCCCCGCTGGGACAAGCGGCGCGTGGGACGGGCCCCCCGGGCCGGGGGGTTCCGCGGGGTGACCCCAGCGCGGCCATGTGGTCCCGTGTCCCCCTCCCCGGCGCGGGGGGGGACCCCGACTTGGCTGTTGCTGAGCTCCGAGGGGGTCCCCCCGGGTGGGGCCCGGGCTGGGCCGGGAGCGAGACGCGAACTTCTCTCGCCTCCTTTTCCTGCGCCGACTTCACTCGGGGCCCGGCCCGGATCGGGGTCACCGCCCGCCGTGGGGTGGGCTGCCTCGTTCTCTTCTCTTTCTAGGCTCCCTCCGCCTAGATCTAGCTGCTTTTGGGGGGGGCGACCCCCAACTTTTGGGACCCCCTCTCCTGGCCGCCGGCGTGGTGGGCCCGTTTATTTTTCACTCCGAGTCCGCGGGCGCTGTAAACAGGTCACAGTCGCACCGAATCCATTTTAGAACGATCTGGGTCCACGGGCTTGATTTCCTGCCCTGCTTTCCCAGGCGTCTGAGAGAGGCGGGCGGTGGTTATAGAACAGCTTTGTCAAACGCTCCCCCCCCTTCTCTGCTGATGTTTGCAGCTGTTTATTTTGAACTGGATCATGTTTTTACTCTCTTCTTGCTCCTGACCCCCCCCCTTCCCTGAGTTTCTGCCCAGAGAGCGCATGATGGGGTAATGGCACCCTCCTCTCCTTCCCTTGCGATCACACTGCTTAGAACCGGCTTTCCTAATGGCTAAAGGCAGATAAGGCGATTGCTGCTGGGTCCTGTTCAGCCCCCAGAGACAAGACAGGCGTCTCGTTTGTACCTCCACCCACCGCGCACTGAGGGTTGGTGTCGCGGGGTCATGTACAAACAGGCTTGGCTTCTCTATGCCCGCCATGCGGCTAGTCGTCAGGTGGGAGCCGCTCTGGTGCCTGCGCTCGCTCCGCGATGGGAGTGGGGAGGTGTACACCGTCGCAGCCAGGCAGTGCTACAGAGAATGCCATCCCCTGCTGCTCGAACTTAACTTCAGAACAAAAGTCTGGTGGAGATGGAAGCCGCTTCTGGTGGAACTTTTTGTTTCTTCGGTAGAGAAGTAGGATGAAAGTCCTGAAGTGCGTTGCAATGTGCAGATTGCACCTACAATGTTTTGCTTAAGGTTTTGTTTCCCCTTCAGGCAGACACAAGCAATTCGGGTTATAATGAACCTCTTTTTAAATTGGGGAGCCCAGGGTGTGTGCTTACAAGATTCAGTTCTGTGAGGACAAGTATGCTCCTATAGATTGCCTGTTGGGACTTAAAAAGACAAATGTATTCAACAGAAGTTTGAGGCAACCATTTTCAGGCATTCACGATGATAAATATTTTGTTTTCTGTGTTGGGAAAGATTCTGGTTCACTCTACTTTATTAGGCCGTGAGATAAGGTGGTTCAATTAATCTCCTGTAGTAATTTCATTGACTGCTGTGCCAGCTGCATGGAGAGCAGACTGATCAACGTGCAGCCTTCGCTTCCCTGCTGTTGAATTCAGCCAACAAATGACTTGTGGTTCTAGCAGATGCTTTTGCATTTAGGTCAGTAAGAATGCTATTGACCAGTACATCTAGGTGTCTCCAATAGTAAAGTCCCGATTTCTTGATATCAGAAAGTGGTGTTACTTAGCCCCAGGCTGAGAGATTGACCTGATTTACAGTGAATCTAGGAAAAGTGCATAAAAACCGTTTGTTGAATAAACAGTACATAATTTGATGATCATTTCTGTACCAGATATTTTAAAAGCCTAAGTGCATTTAGATGAGCATAAACATTTAACCTAAGAGACTGGAGTAGCCCCAACAGAATAGTTAGGGTTTTTATAAAAGATTAGCTTGTTTTTGTTTTGGAAGAAAAATCCTCTACAAACTTTATTTAAAACAATGTTCAGGCTCCAACTCAAATTGACAAAAGTAAGAGCAAAGCCATGACATTTCTATTGTCCCTTCTCTTGTAGTGGTGTGAAATAAGGCTCTAAATTTTGTATCTCTTGTTTGTCTATTATCCATCAAAATAACCAAGAAGTTGTCAGTCGACAAATGATGTTCTTTAGAGCCACCCTTATTTCAAAGGTGAACATACTAATATTGGATTGCATCCTTTTTTCTTGCAACTAGGATGTTTAAAATGTCAGAGTTATGTGGAAAAATGTAGTGTCTGTGCCTGTTTATAACCTATGAGAGGGGTATATAAAACAGCAGATGGTATAAAGGAAGTAAATTAGGTGATCCTATAGACCCCCTCTCATAATACAACACATTCTGTGAAATAGAGTAACACATTTAAAACACACAGAAGGAAATACTTTAACATAATCCACAATTAACCCATGGAACTCACCACCACCAGGTATTGAGTCAAAGAGCTTTAGTAGGATTTGCAAAAGGATTAGGTTTTTTTGAATATCCACAGTTAGATTGGTCGGATTAAAAAAAAAATTGGGGATATGAACCTTCTTGCTTCTGGGTATAAACTGACCATTTAATTGATGGGTTTAAGGAAGAAACTTCCTTCATTGGCATATTATTCCTTAATTGTCCAGTGTGCATGGGGTTCCTTGCACCTTCCTCTGATGCATCTGGTACTGCCCTATATGTGAAACGGTAATTGATTTGCTGGTCCATTGATCTGATCTTGTTTGGCAATTCCATGTTTCTAGTCATATAAAAGCTCACATGTATCATATCTGGTTGTTACTGTGTTATCCAAAGCCATATATTTCTGACCATTAACATGCTAAAGTTTGCCTCTTAGATATTTTCCTTTTTATGACCATGCTTCTAACTCTACAGCTGCAAGTATACATATCCTGTATCTTTTTAATAGGTTGGCATTGTTAATTGGGGTGACTTGAGGCCTCTGTAACTTCAGTTTTTGCCTAAATTAAAAAGAAAACGTCTTAATTGTTTAACTCATCAAGCTGCTGGTTTAGATCAAATGCAGTGTGCTTAATGGTCTTCATTAAACTGAAAAGTGACTTTGTATTCTGTTTGAAGGTGACAGAGTTGGTGCTTGATAACTGTCGATCTAGCAATGGTGAAATTGAAGGCCTGAATGAGTCATTTAAAGAACTAGAGTTTCTCAGTATGGCCAATGTAGAACTGACATCACTGGCCAGACTCCCCACCTTAAGTAAGCTCCGAAAGGTATGTACTTTTAGACTACAACAGTCAGTTCTCTTTTGCCAGTGTTACACACTTTTTTATGTAAAAGTCATTAGATACCACATCTTCTTATATACTTCCAGTATTCACAATCATATTTGTGTCACATTGAAATGTCTTACTAGAATGTTTGCAGGGCTGTGAAGTGATGACAATCTAAACTTTTCAAGATTTAACATGGGTGTGAATATTTTTAAATTATGTTCAAATTATTCTTGTCCAAAAACTCTTGGAACAATAAGGGTTGGTATGAGGTTGGTATGAGGTCTTCAAATCTCACTTTTGAGGATTTCAATAACTCAGTCATGGGTTCGGGGTTGTTATAAATGTGTATGGGTAGGGTTTTGTGGCCTGCCTTGTGCGGGAGGTCAGACTAGATGATCATATTGGTCCCTTCTGACCTATGAGTCTATGAGTCTATATCCTTATGTTAGCAGCATTTTCATTGATTACCTAATGATTACCTGTTCTGTTCATTCCTTCTGAAGCACCTGGCCACTGTCAAAGACAGGATACTGAGCTAGATGGACCATTAGTCTGACCCAGCATGGCTATTCTTATGTTCTTATAATATTTATACAAGGTCATTAATGTGTGTACTCTGTCATGTACATCATTAACTTAAAGATCAGATCTCAAAAACCCTGAATTTAATTGCTTCTAATTAGAAATTACCCTTTGTCATTTCTGTAAACCTCAAAGTGATCTTTCAAACAGATTGACAATTCAAGTACTGATTAACACATGTAACTAGCACTGGTTAATGTCGGGGGCAGTGATCAAGAGTACAATATTACTTTTTCAGTTAGGTAAAAGATATTTCATGCAGTTGAATGGAAAGAGAGTGGAGCTGGGGGTGATGTATTAGGTGAAAACCCAGCTCCAGTGGATGAAACACTGGCTCTACTGGAGTAACTGAGAGTTTCGCCTATGACTAATGGAACCAGGGTTTCGACCATTATGCCCAAATTAAATGTGTACAAGGATTTAATGTCAGATTTCACTTCCTGCTTAAAAGGCTCCAATCCTGAAAACACTTAAACACATGATAAACTAACTGTGCTAAGCATGTGAATAGTCCATTTGTAGTCAAGGGACAACTCAGGCCTAAAGTGAAGCGCACGCTTAAGTGTTTGCAGGATGAGGACCCAAGTATGAAACTGTTTACAATGTGCCTGGTCCACATAATTCCTTAAAGTGCTGTGGAAATAAGTAATATGCATTCAGTATAGATTCCTTTATGCAAGTAGTTTGAGGTTTTTATGGGCTATGCAGGAAGTCAAGTGGTCTTGTGATTCATTTATTGTTACAATAAAATACAGGATCTTAATTTCTATAGCAATAAAACCAACCACCTAATTATCCAATTTTTTTGTGTGATAGTTGGAATTGAGTGACAACATCATTTCAGGAGGCCTGGAAGTCCTGGCAGAAAAATGTCCGAATCTCACATACCTAAATCTAAGTGGCAACAAAATCAAAGATCTTAGCACTGTGGAAGCCCTGGTAAGTATAAAATAGGGGGTTTTTATAAGCATTATAAGCCATTGTTAAATCTCTAAATTTGAAAAAAAAAGTAGTATCACAATGAAAAAAGGAGAGCATAATATTATAATTGAACACAATTGTATCGGTTGTAAGTGGATGACACTAGGAAGGCATTACAAGTACAATGGATAAATGCAATAAATGGAGTTGAAACTAATGTTACATAGGAGATCAATAAAATATAAACTGCGTGTTTATCCCTGTTTATAGATTCAACAAAACTGAAAGGCATCCAGCGAGCAAAATATTGTTTACTTTTTCCATACTTCAGGTTTTTTTTGCCAGTTCAAATAACACGTGTGTTTTGTCTTTTTAGATTTGTCAATATGCCAGTCAGTCCTGTATTGAATAACTCTGCTGTAATAAATTCATCATCCCATAGTTCAGTCAAGACAGTACTTGAAAATTACCTATAGGAAACTATCTTGTGTTAGCAGGGTCATGGACCAGATCAGAGGTTGTCAAACTGGTGTATAGTCCGTGTAGAGCTGGCTAGCTAAGTATTGCTGAGCTCCTTGGCTTTCAGTTGCTAAAATGCACTGAAAGAAGCTAAAAATGCTATAATCACGTGCCTAGTAACTTTTCTGTGTAAGCAATTATAGTTGCCACGAGAATGTTAAGTGATTGTGAAGTATCCATGAGACTATCTTTTAAGAGAGGTTCTCTAGTATGGAAAAAGTTTGGGAGTCCCCTGTACTAGATTTTTTTGCACTTATCTGTACAGTTGGTTAGTGTGCACCTTGGAGTGCAGCACACCCACTGGTGTTTGGACTCTTCCATGGCACACTAAATGTTCTCTAGCGTGTTTTGATGTAATGACCCCTGTAACTGCGGGATTTAAGCAACTCTTGGGTATCTAAAAAAGAGGAAGAAAAAAAACTTTCTTCCTTCCAAGCTTATAGGAGAAATAGCTTTATTAGCTCCTACAGATTTGCTTGTGTGTGTAAATAGTTTGTGTATATGTAGAAACTGAGGGTAAGCTAAATTGAAGAAATAAATCTTGTGGTCAGTTTTGTGGTCATTCTCATCTCCTGAGGTATAAGTTCCACAGTCTAGGTCCAGGTCCTATCTGAGTTCTGCCGTCACAAGGCACTTCCCATTGGCTGATAGTTTCACTCTTGTGGAATATAGCTGTTGTGGAAAGTCATAGATACAGAGGGACAGGTGATAGCGCAGTGACCTTGTGGGGGGGCTTCCTTAAGTATCAGAACAGAGACTTTGTACTGGACTCTGCATATAAAGGAGGGTCAGTGCAAAGAGTGAACGACCAAGGTGGTGAGTACAAAATAAATTGTGTGGCTGAGGACAGCCTGTTATATATAGGCTATGACTTGCAACTTGATAAATGATAGCACAGTAGTTCAAGGCACCAAGTAGTGGTTGTGTGTTAACTGGAAGAAAAAAGATGAGTATTCTTAATTCTTCATTTTCAGCAAAATCTTAAAAACTTGAAGAGTCTTGACTTGTTCAACTGTGAGATCACAAACCTGGAGGATTACAGAGAAAGTGTTTTTGAGCTGCTTCACCAAATCACATACCTAGATGGATTTGATCAGGAAGATAACGAGGCACCTGACTCCGAAGAGGAGGAAGATGACGGTAATTTTTCTAAATGTGGTGTAGCTAGTAACCAAAAATATACTTTAAGCTATCAATATCTAATGTTGGAACTAGACTGACTCTTGGACTGCAGTAGCACAATATCGTAAGCTACATTTTTTGCAGTAGAGATCTGTAGTGTTCACTCAGTATTCAAATAATGTTTCTGCTGAGTTCAGTAATAGGAAGAACTGCACTCAGGACGTAGTCAAGAATACTGAGCAATTCTTGTTAAAGGAGAGCGACTTGCACTTGAGTAAAGATATGATTACACTAAAAGTAATAAGACAGCCAGTGACAATCTATTTTGTTAATGAAAGTTTTTTTGGGGAGAGTTTTCTCACTTCATACCTGATCTGTGTGGAAATCATAACTCTATTTCAGTAGTCATACTTGTATCCCAAGTCGAAGTCAATGGACAGGAGGAGGTCTGTAGCAAAGCTAGTACTAGAGGCCCCTTGTGACCTTGCATCAGTTTACCTTACCTCTAAAATAGGGACACCACCTTCTTCACTACTGAATTTGCCCTCAATAGCAATGTTTATTTGTAAATGGTTCTGAAATTAGAGAGAAGGCTCTGTAGAAGTGCAAAGTTATTACAATTTCTGCATTGATTTCATTGTAAGGACAGAAGGAAGCAAGTCTTTCTTTAAATATTGTTAGCTTTACTAGTTAGTAAAACATGCTCAGAACAATTACAAAAGACATCTAAAATATTTGTTTCACATAGTGCTGTCCATGAGTGACTCAGTGCTGCTATTGTGGTGGATTGTCCTATGGCTTTAAATAACGTCTCAGTCCTCAAACTTAAATTTGAGTTGTATTCTTTTAAGAGAATTACACCAAAGAGAAACTAAGTCTGTCAAATACTCCCTTTTTGAATGTGTAAACAACAGATACATAAACTTAGTAGTAGTTGAAAATCTCTTAATGGGCATCAACCTGAAATTTAATAAATTCAAAAAAGTGGTTTCAGATACTAAACCTTTCCCTAAATTCCCTGTGCCAGCCTTTGCAGTTTACACTTACATTTACCTATCTTTAAAACGTCTTCCCTGTATGAAAAACCCTATACAAAACTGCCTATATGAAAGAAACTTTCAAAATGGCTCTGCTGCTGCAAATGTACAAAATAAAATGAGATCTCTTCTCTGATCTTTGTTGGTCTAACAATAGGTGTTTCCTGGAACTAATAGGAGATAAAATTCAGCTAAGCTGGCTGTCTTTTTAAATTTTAGGCCATGATCTACAAGTGACTCCATGCAGCAGAAACCACTCAGTCCCCTTTCCTTCTGACTTCACTGAAGCTCCCTGCAGGTTTAGGGGTCTGGACATGCACAGTCACTTGTAGGATTAGGGACCTTGCCCTATCACCCTTGGTATCTAATTCCTTATTTAGTGATGTGTTTATACATTTATAGTCATCATATATTTTAAAATCTCTTTTCTCCAGGATTCTGTCCATTTTTTAAAACTTCTGGAAAAGACCTCATAGCTGACTGCTCTTAGATTTTTGGGAAGCATGTAAGATGATTTTTATGAACAAACCATCATGTTTTAAGCAAGGATATATGGAACTATTTCCTGTCTTTCAGAAGGAGATGAGGATGATGATGAAGATGAGGATGAAGCTGGCCCACCAGGAGAGTATGAAGAAGATGAGGATGAAGATGATGGAGGTTCAGATTTGGGGGAGGGTGAAGAAGAGGAGGAAGTGGGCCTTTCATATCTGATGAAAGAGGAGATTCAGGTAAATTTTATACTTCAGCTACTCAATCCAAATTTTAATTTCACAAACTCTGTTTCTAGGATGTACAGTTTTCATGAGGCTATGTGACTAAACACAGATACATTACATTAATTTGTAGAAGCTGAGTCTTATAAATCTAGTATTGTATGTAAAGACAGACTTTTAAATTTTGATTATAAAGTTCTTTCTCCAAAGGACTTAGCTCAGCATAAGTGTTGCCTGTCAATTAAATATCTGCCTGCATTTCACTTCAGGGATACGGCTCTTATTTTTCTAAACTTCCATCCCACCACCTAAAATGAAATTTCTCTGCATTTTCTGTAAACTAGACAAGACTCCCCCCAGAATGCTGAAATTGTACACTACTACCAACTAAACTGTCAATCTTTTTTGGAGTAAAGTAGATAACTAATTTTATAGACAGAGCCAAGAAAATATTCTTTTTCTCGACTAGGTAATCTACAACAGCAATAATAGTCAATACTACTTTATCTAAGTAACATTAAAATTAAACAAGGAGAGGGAAAATCAAGCTTTTTGTAACTACTACTGCTTTAGGGGTTTTTTATCCCCTTGGATCACCAGTAATTCTTCTCAGAACTTCTGATTTTTTTATGTTAGGTGTGCAGCACCTTAATTCAAGGATCTCAAAGATCTTTACAAACTTTCATTAACACAGGCTTATTGAAAAAAGCAGATAAGTATCTCCATTTTAGATCTGTGAACTGAGCCCAGGAAAAAGTGACATGACCTAATCATGGCTACATGAATCAGTGGCAGTTAGAAATAAAACACAGGAGTTTTGACTCATAGTTCTTCTCTCTAACAACTAGACACCTACACTTTCTCCATACAGAAAACTTAGAATATTGATTTTTGTTTCTGTATTGCAGCACTTCTCACACTCATAAGACCTTCTGTATCACATTTAGAACCAAAAGTATTTGGAATTCATTACTTTTCAGTGCAGCTATAACAGATTCTTATTTTAATACTATTCTTCAAACCAACCTGCATTCCATTTGACTGCTGTATGTGTACTGCTAGTGGTACATACACCACAGTTTGAGAACCACTGATTTTTATGGTCATTTTATTAAGCATAATGAAATGTTTATAGTGCTTTCTACGCTTTGTATAGTCTTGCAGAATACATGTAACCTTTTATCAGTGCACTGAGATTTTTGAGGAGGTGATGGCTGAAAGAGACCCTACATGAAATCAGAACTAAATTTGGTTTGAGAAGTTGAGAGAGAACCTTTGGGAAATTCCTCTGAGAATGGACAAACAAGGGTTTGGAAGAAGAACAGAAATTCTTCAATGTTAAAATGTTCAATGTTTGTGTAGCTTCTCTGTACAGCTGCTGTTGGGAGACAAGGAATTACAGCATGCATAAAAAGGGCTTTAGAGGAGTTGGAAACCATGGTAGCACAACAGAGGTAGATAGTGAGGATGCTTCTTATTTGCTACTGATAAGGTGGCCTATATTGAGCATGCAATTCAGGAAGTGCAAGTCTATTAGATTTTTATCGTATTTTGGAAAGTGTAAATGAGGGCTAAAATCGGCCAAATTATACCATTTAAACCAGATCTTGAAATAATAGCCTAATGCAAAATGTCCCTTTATAAATTCAGCAAGAACTTGTCTGAAATTCTTTTTGTGTTTAAAGACTACATTCTAGATGACACTTTAACTGTAATGCCTTCAAATTTTTACCAGATGGTGTAATAAATGAACGCATATAACATCTAATGTACCAGTTACTGTTTTAGCAAATAAGGCTCTAGTTTGTCATCAATTCTGGCTGTCCTGCAGAGATCTCACAACATTGTGTGAACTTGTCTGGGCTTTATAGCAACAAGTTGGTCCAATTTAAGACAATTTACCAACTGCAAACCTGAAAGAGCAACTTACTTCTCATTGTTTAGAAACAACTGAAATTTACTGTATTTTTTTCAGGCCAAATTCTGGTTTTCTATATCTCTGCAAACCAGTTAAGTGCAATATAGAGAAGAATTTCTTCATACAACTGTCTAGTAATAAACTGAGACACAGTAAACACAGAATGTGATCACTAAACAGAATAAGTGCTTTTTTTCAAGTTTTCTATAAAGTAAAGGCTACTTAAACTAACCTTCGGTGTACTGCACTTTTTAAAAATCTAATTAAATATTGCATATTGTGAAGGATGAAGAAGATGACGACGACTATGTTGAAGGAAGAGGTGATGAGGAAGAAGAAGGTAAGTTTCACTAATTGTGAAAATAGTATGTTTCAGAACCCTTCTGAATTACTTGGTTCTTTCAACTTCTGTAATTTAGCAGGTTGAGACTAGCAGTCCATTGGTATAGATTGTGTCTAAATAGTCTATTTGAAGGTATGTAAACATGGGGAAAGAGGGTAGGTATCCTGATATGGGCTTACAAAAGATTTCAAAAGTTAGGCATTTAGTTGAACAGCCATGCATTACTTCATATGCTATCTCTTCTCCCATAACCAATATACCTTCACACTTAACTTTTGAGTAAAAGTGAATGAAAACAACTTTCTACGCATTTGTATAGAAACATTTTAGTGTCCTAAAGTGAATAAGGAGAAAGTAGCTAAGTGGAGGAGCTACAGAAATCTTAACTTCCGAAGGTGGGATTGTTGCATGAACTTTGTAAACTTCATTTAGCACAAATTAAAAAGATCTTCATTAACAATGCATCAGAAGTGTCTGAATTCCCTGGTCAGGGCCTACATTCTTGGGACTTCCTCCCTCCCCCCACAATGGCATTTGCAAAAAGTATTTTAAGGGGTGTCATTTAAGAAAAAACAAAACCCAGTGTCCTGTTTAGAGGCTGTATGCTTAAACTTATTAGTTGGATTTTTTTCACGTCTAGTCTTTTTTCGGTAGCTTCTTAAAGAGTTTAAGTTAAATCCCATACAGTACTGTTGTATGTAGTTTGTGTAAATATACACAGGCTTGGCAATAGTTGTCTGAGAGAAAGGAGTTCTGTATGACTTCCTCTTGAGACTTAGGAACTTGAGGATATTAACAAGCAAAGTGACACGCTGCCTGGTAACAAAGATAAAGGAAATTCATCCTACTCTGAGAATATATTGGTACTAAATGCATTGCTAGTATTGAGGAAAAGTGGCTTGTCATACATACTGTTAGAAGGAATGATCTTAAGCTCTGTCTCTTGAGATTATTAAGAATTCTCTTTGCATGATATGAGGTGGGATACTTCTGTATATTCATGTGTACAATAAGTAATGAAAAGAATCAACCAGAGAAATTGGGTAAGCCTTAAATGTAATAAGAAAAGGTTACAAACAAACTGCCAGTCAAAAGGCAAATAGAAAAAAGTGGTGGCAAAAGCGGAAATGTTAAAAGAACTTTGGGTTGTACTCTTCCATCCCTGTAAGGGTGTCTGTTTAGATTTCAAGATCTTCAGGGCAGGGGCCAGTCATTTTATGTTAATAAAATGCCTTTCATGTTTTCGGATGCTAGATTAATAATTGTTCTGTTGTTAGTAGTAGGATTATATTGCCACCACTGATTATGTAGTAAACCTCTAAATACTGTGATGGGTTGGGTGAGTTATTTATATGGGTCTACTCATTTTCAATGAGGACTGGCCAAATTTAGAGACATGTACAGGGTGAAACTATGCAGTGTTGTTGTAGCCATGTCATTCCTAGGGTATTAGAGAAAGGTGGGTGGGGTAATAACTTTTATTGGACCAATTTCTGAGAGTTGGTGAGAGAGACAAGCTTTGGCGCTTACACAGAGCTCTTCAAGTCTGAAAAATATACTAAACAAACAAACTGAGTACAAGTAGTTAATGCACATTTCAAGGGACCATTCAAGGTGAAGTGGCCTGTTAACACCTTGAATGGTTCCTTGAAATATGCATTAACTACTTACACTAAACAGTCTGTTCCACCTTGTATTTACCGTGTTTCTCCGAAAATAAGACAGGGTCTTATATTATTTTTTACTCTGAAAGATGGGTTAGGGCTTATTTTCAGGGGATGTCTTATTTTTTTTCCATGAGTGTAAAGTGTATGGGGACCTTTACTTGTGAATCGCTTGTAAACTGTAACTAGGGCTTATTTTTGGAGTAGGGCTTATATTTCAAGCATACTCCAAAAATCCTGAAAAATCATGCTAGGGCTTATTTTCGGGGTAGGTCTTATTTTCGGGGAAACAGGGTAGCTGTGACACTACATTTCCCATACTTGAAGAAGAGCTCTGCGTAAGCTCGAAAGTTTGTCTCTCTCACCAACAGAAGTTGGTCCAATAAAAGACATTGCCTCACTTATCTTGTCTCTCCAATATGGAACTAGTAATACTATTTTTTTCAGTCTGTCAAAAGTAATACCTGTACTTTATGAAACAGTAAAGCAGTCAGCCAGGATGTTTAAATGGCCAGAAAATGTTTTTTGCCTGAGAATGTCAAACTTTACGTTTTTTAAATTGCATTTCATGATTTGGCCACAAGAGTGCATAGTAGGCCAATTGGATTAATTATCGCCACATTTTCTGAATGAAACTGTTGAAAATTAAGAAAGGTAGGTTAGTAAAATCAAAATCAGGTTAAATGTGTCCTTTTTCCATTTTAAATTTCTATGTAATCTGGTTTACTGAATATATAATTTATAGTGCAGACATGAAAGGATTCAGATGTGCGACAGATTGAAGAATAACTTGTTTCCAATATGAAATGTAATGTGTTCAGTTTAATACGGCTCACCTGAGTTACTCAGAAGAAATAAGAAACTGGTAGTTTCAAAAAGATCATCGACAGCACAAAAATGTATAGTAATGAATGCATTCAAGAAATAAGATAATTTGAAGTAGTATACTAGAAGTATAAGTAAGTGCACAGCACGTTAAATTGTTAGTGTTTGAATTTAGTGTAATCAAATATATGCAAACTTCTTTTCCTCAGCAGAGGGTGTCCAAGGGGAGAAGAGGAAACGAGATCCTGAAGATGAAGGCGAGGAAGAGGATGATTAAGTCACTATAGAAACAAATAGGACCAGACTCTTTAAGTTACAGAATACGCAATAGTGATCATGCAGATCTGTATGTCTCCATGTACCATAGATGTCCTTACAGAAGATAACATGTTAACTTTTTATAGGAAAAGTGTGGTTTTACTATTTTTTCCCTTTTTATCATTCCAAATAAGATGTAATAGCCTGGTAGCGAACATATGTAGAAAACAACTTTCAACCCTACAATCACTGAACCCATTGTCAAGTTTTCCCCTAGAATTTTTTTTGGACTTCTTTTGTTATATACAGGCTTGCTGTGTTTGTCATTATTAGTCCACAATTAAAAAAAGACAGACTTTTACATGGGTTTAGTATGGTGAATTTCATTCAAGATTTTAAAGCTATATATAAAATGAAATCAAAGATGCTGTAATGTGATAAAGTCAACACTCTTATTTCAAATGAAAAGTTGGTTATATCCATCTGAGCTGACCACAGGTCCTACTTGCAATCAACTTGATTATTATAACTTTTTTTCTTTTTTAAAAGTGACCTGTGAATGATTAGGGAAAGAAAAAAAAAAAAAGCTTATGCCCTCTAGCTATTTTATTACTTATGAGGAAGGCCCACACAGGTTTAAGGCTTACTTTTCCCTGTTAATTCTAAATATTGACTGTGTGCTTGAAAGACTTGTTGGATATGTTTGAGGATGTGTGTTGTTAGCTGTCATGCTTAAAATGAAATGGTGGAGATCTGGAATTCTTAACAATGGCTTTCTTTCTCCAAAATGTTTAGCCGTTGTTAAATAGGTATTTCAAACAAACTAAAAAACAATCCGAAGTTTTTAACAGTCCCTTTCCCTCTGTCTACACTAGCACTTATGCCAGCAAAAATTTTGTCGCTCAGGGGTCTAAAAAAACACACCCTGCGTGACATAAGTTTTACCAGCATAAGTGCTTGTGTAGCTGTGGTATGTTGATGAGAGAGTGCTCTCCTGCCAGCATAATAAAACAACCTAAATGAGCAGCAGTAGCTACATCAGTGGGAGAATGTCTCCGGCCAACATAATGTTGTCCACACAAACGCTTATGCCAGCAAAACTTGTCACTGTGAGGTGTTTTTGTCACACCCCAAGCGAAAAAAGTTTTTCTGGCATAAGTGCTAATGTAGACAAGGCTTTACATGCTCAACTTTCATTCACTTGGCTCTTGTTATCTTATCATTGTATACTATCACTTAGAGGTGAAACAGAACCTGAATTTCTAATGTAAAAATAAGCGGGTATCTCCATCAAACACACTTATTAATTTTAAAAAGTAGCCTTTAAGGCTTTTCTAAACCATAAAAAAGCAACAAAACGAGTGTGAACTCAATTCTCTCATCTTTGCAGGTCACTTTTTAAACTTTTGTATCTGGTTGCAGCTAAATCATTAAAGTCCCTGTTCATCAGTAAATAGTTCTTGGTTTTCTATCTTGGAAAGCTGCGGGAAATCATTCTACTTCATGTAGCTGATTGCAAATGCAGGAGATGTGCAGGCCAGTCTTTTCTCTGGCAGACTGTTACTTGTGACCAGCAGATGTTAATAAATTCTGCCCTGATGGACACTCACTTCGCATTTGAGCCAATGCAAAATAGAAATTCAGACACACAGCACTCTTTCACATTTGTAATTCGGATTTCAAACAAGGCATCTCAATGCAACACTAACTTACATTGTTTCAAATAGATACTCAACCAAATATCACACACAGCTTTATTCAAGAGACTCTATTTTTTTATTATATATCTTTCTTGGCTGACAGTAACTGCGTTTAAACTGGGGAAGATACCAGGGGTATTTCCTGGACCTGTATAGTGGAGTCACCCATATGTCAGAGTTACCTGTAAATATTTAATAAGGCATTTCACACGCTGGCAGACTTTAAGGCTGCATCTATACTATCAGTTAAAGGTGTGATTTCCAGCTAGCATACGCATACTTGCGCTAGCTCTCATTGAGCTAGCAATAGTATATATAGTATATAGCTGCAGCAGCATGGGCAGCGGCAGCATAGTGTAGCTGTGTTGAGTATGTACCCATAGGGTTCAGGTGGGTTTGTACTCGGCACTTCTGAACCCTGTTGTCATTGCCCATGCTACCGTGGTTAAACTTCTCAGAATCACACTTGTAGCTTGTATAGACACAGCCTAAATGTGATATATGATTCTTGAATCAAGTTAAGACAAACTGCATGGCCAAGGAGGTCCACAAAGCCCAATTTCTTGTTTTTTTCCCCCTGAATAGAGCCTTAAATCATAATTTGTGTGGTTGTAAAGCATAGCCAACTTTTAAAGGCATTTGAATGGAATGTATGAGGCAGTTGGCAAAAGATTTGGAAATAAATTGATTAAATGGGTTAAAATTTTAAATGGATATCTGTAAAGACATTTAGAAAAGTATTTAATGAAACAACATTTGCAACCACAATCTAAGTTCCCATGTTTGTTATATGAATATTAAATGAATTAGAAATCTTAGGTTAAGTGCACACCCCTTCTTTTGTCATGGAGACTCTGTGTTCAAAGCAGTTGCTTTGTATTCATCTTTACTATCTCAAAGTTTTCCCCCTGTTTGTCTTTGAATGTTAACTTTTTTTAGTCTCAGCAAATGATAAAACCTTCCTATTTACAAATATGTACTTAAAAATATCTCTCAATATGAAGGCTATACTTGACTGTCATACTGAGGCATATATAAATTGTACTTAAATACAGAGTTAAATTGAAATTAAATTATTTTAAGAGATTTTTGATGGAAATTACTAAAGTTACCAACAGTCTTGTTTCAATCAACAGGTCTGCCTTAAAATATCCAGTGCTACAAAGGTTAAACTATTTAATTATCTTTGGAGTGGTTAGCAGATCCTTCCATAAAACAAGCAGGCTTACATTTATTTAAAACAGTTCACAATGTAATGCATCAGCCGCTGCTTACAGAAGTCTGAGTCTCACCTACAGCTCTGACTTTCTAAGTAACTTTGTCTTTTTCCACAGTGTTACCATTTAAATATAGTTCCACATTTGCCAGCCAGCTTGACATGTAACCAAGATAGCACAGCTTTTCTTTAAAAAAAATAAATAAATAAAAAAAAGGTAACACATAGAGCCTCCAGATAACTTTTGAAATTTTTTTGCTTGGTGGGTGGTCTTTTTCATGCAAATATGTAAGGGTGGGTTTTATATTTTGTAGAGGTTTTGTCCTATTTTAATGCTCTTTGTATGGCAGTATGTATATAGTGTGTTCAGTTCCTTATCAAACCCTTTCCTTAAAAACTTTGAAGTAATTGATTTTGTGCAACTGTGTTTTGAATAAAGCCATGACAGTGTTAAATAAAACAAACAAAAAAAATCTGCAGCACTCTTCTGATAATTTTTATTTGTAACAATGTGTTTCTTCCCCATGTGCTGTAAATTTTAAATTAAAATTTTTCAAACTGAATTATTTCAAATAAATTGAAAATTTATTGTTGTATTGGATTAATGTTCTAGCATATAGCTTCCAGTCTATATCTGCATTTTTTGTTTGTATCAGTGTGGAATAAGCAGTATTTGCTATTTCTCTGTACTGTTTTCAGTTAATGGAAACTTACACTGTATTTTTATACCGCCAGTTACCTGTCCTTGTAAAGTTCTTATAACTGTAATAGCACTTCCCTCAAATTCTAAAATATATTAAGAACGTGGTGTTCATAGGTTATGGGGGGGGAGAAAACAATTGTCTTGTATAAGCAGTAATTCCTAGCTCTTACTTAGTGCTTTTCACAATAGCATTTTGAATTCCATATTTCAAAAAATCAAGTGACTAAAATTGTGAAAGGAAGATTCCAAGAAGATTGACTGACATGCTGTTTACAGAATTGAGGTTTAGTGAACTTGTTAACAGGTCTTGATATTTATTTGCATTGTGGTAGCTCCCACAGACCAGAGTCCGATTTGCTACATACCATGCTGTCACTGTCCCAAAGACCTTACACTCTGAATAATCTACCACTCACATTAAAATTGGCTTCCAGAAAAAAAGCCCATAAGTAAATACTAAAGGGCTGAGGTAGGTATATCTTGGAACTAAACTTCTAGCCCATTTTTCTTCTGAGGTAAGTACCTTGAGGCCTCTTTCAGGTAAGACTTTAGAAAGCTATTCCCTCTACTTTGTGAGGAGCTAGAGAATCCCAGTGCTTTTACTTTGGGATTGGTCCGGTATCCTTGGCAAAAATCCCCTGAATGCACTTGACTAAGCTAGTTACCTACTTGGTTTCTCTCCTGAATGACTGATTTACTCCATTGGTGTATTTCCAAAGCACTTCCAATGCTTCAGAAGGAAAGGCATTAAATTAGCTTCACCAAACCCTGTGTGCTTATTTCCCCAGTGGATGAATTTTTTTTTTTTTTTTTTGGAAGGTGGATGGTGGGGGCTGAGTAAAACATTAGACTTTGGAAATGGCAAAGGTTGTATCTTGGATGTGAGCTGGTACACTTTCATAGCCTTGTAAGTCTGACCAAAAGTAAAAATATTGGGTGAGGGCGTGCCAAGATACAGAGGGAAAACGTAATTGTACTGCACCCTACTCTCCATTTAGTTTTTTTTTTTAAATAACGTGATGCCTAAAGTCATTCATATAAAGGGAGATTATGAGGTGTGTTCCGAAAACGCGAGGCTCATGTTTTATCAACTACCACCTTGTCATGACCTGTCCTAGACTGCCTTTCTCTCCACAAAGTTTAAGGAACCTTTCAAAACTATCTTAGCTGCTTTTGGTCTGCCCTGCTCCCTCAAACTGCTGCCTGAGCACATGTATGGAAAGGGGGGCGTGATTCCTGGGCTAGGAGAGTTATGTCAGTATCAAGTTTGCGAAGTCTGGTGCTTTTTCCTGCTGGATGGAGGTAAGGTGTGCCTGGCTTGTCACCCATTTTGTGAGGCAGTAAGGGTCATGACCAGCTAGGAGCCTGTCGCTCAGATTTTCAGGATCTGCACCAGTCCCCTGCCTAGTTTTCTCAAGTCATTTCCTGGCTCTGGCCTGTCCCTTCCCCTTTAGTCCTGTTCTGCCCCTCCCTTCGTTGACTTTCTTTATGCCCCATATTTTGCTCTCCTATGTTCCTGCCCCCCCCCCCTTGCTATGTTTGCGTCTCTCTCCCTGGCACGCTGTCCCCCCTCTCCCTTTATGTCTCTTTCCCCCAGGGTCACTGCACAGTAACAAACAGGACACCCCGCAGCCTCTCCTCAGAGACGCCTGTGGTAGTAGCTAAGGGGGGGAAGAGGGGCGGCCTGCTTCCCCCCCCCCCCCCCCCGGGGGGGGGGCGGCGGGGCGGGGGGGGGCGGATGGGCCCTCGAGCGCGGGAAAGCCGTTATCCACGGGGTTTTCCCCAGTGGAGCAGCAGGGGCCGGGCAAGCCACCCGCCGCTGACTGGCTGAAATTTGCCGCAGTTCTTCCCCCGCCCCTCCCCTCCTCCTACTCCTCCCGCCTTGTGCGCAGCCGGCGCGGCGCGCGGCTTAAGCTTTGAAGTGGCGCGAGCGGCTCGGAGCCAACGGTCGCGCCTCAGCCCTCCCGCGCTTTTTTGCCCCACTGTGGCGCAATGATTTATTTTTTGGAGGAGGAGGGGAGGATTTCCCGCCCAGTGCCATAAATTCCACTTTTGAACCCCCCTCTGCTACATAATGTCCCGAAAATAAGCTCATTCCTGTCAGTTTGTGGATTTTTTTTTTAAATTCTCCCCCCCCAAGAGAAACGCCCTCCACAAAATCCTGAACTTTCACCTCAAATCTTGACTGAAAAATGGGATTTTTGTAGTGCTCTAGAGATAAAGAATTGTTTTAAATAATCATTCCCCTCAGAGATTTAAAAGTTAAGTTTCATTTGTCAGTTGCTAGTTTAAACAAATAAAAATAAGGCGATTTCTGTCAAGTACACCGGTCACACAATATCTGCACCACTCCAAATTTTCTCTGAACATACGATTTTTTTGCTGGTTCACTGGGAGAGTTGGAGGCCATTACACCACCCCACTGCCCTTCTTCTGTTGGACTCAATAAGTACTGGCAAAATATCACAACACCCCCACAGGCACACTTGGGGTACTATGGCTTTAATCTCCATTGGGACAGGCACCCTATTCTGCTCTCTTTTACTTGCTAGCTGTTTTAATCTCACCCCAGGTAATATCTCACTCATAGGGGTATATTTTAATCTGCATGTAAATAACTGCCAATCCCATACACTCACAGATCATGAAACTGTCTTGAAAAAAATGATTTTTTAAAAGAAAAAAGAATTTGGGTGTTTTTTTTTAAATTGTCTTCTGATGTAGCTGTTAGTTGTCATGTTTTCAATCTTCTCTCTGCAACCGTGAGTGCTAGAAACACTTTTTAAAGATAGAAGCTGAGATTCTCATGTAATCACATGAATTCAGAAGTTGGGGCTTAAAAAAAGCGCTAGATATCATGAGACGTGTGACAAATTTGTGAGACCTGGCAACACTAAGCCGCCATGTCATTATAAGCAAGATGGGCAGGACATTTTGTGCTTGGCAGCAACCAGTTTGTGGAAGAAACGGTTAAAAGAAAATGGGCTATATACCCACTGTTGATTAAACCTGAGTGCTAAAAAAATGATGTCAGGCCTCAGAATAATAATGAAATTGGTTTACAAATAGATTAAAACTAAAATAGTTTTGGTTCCTTTTATTTACTTTCTGGTTTTTGAGCATTTGGGGTGCACTTGGTTCACATTTTCAATTTTTTCTCTAGCCATAAAGGCTAGAAACTTTAAATGAAGGCCGAGATTCTCCCTTAATCACATCCATCCAGGAAATGGGTCTTTAAAAAATATTATTTGGCAGTACCACTTATAAAATGGGGACCCTGGACAAAGGCAAGGTCATAAGTGACTAGAAAAGCAGAGTGCAATCCCATATTGTTGTTGGAGCCTAATCTGACTCCCTTTAATGAGAAACTGTCATTGATTTAAATAAGAGTTTAAGTGGGCCCTTGGAGATGGGGTAGCTCAGCAAATAATTGCCTTCCATTTGGTTGGCCTGCTGTTGGAGGTTATTAGTGTTGCTACCCGCTGATCCTTCTGCGGGACATGAGGGATGGGAGAATTGAATGATGACTTGCCTCTTGTGTTAGTCTCAGTATAGAGGGTTTCTGTCTACTCCAGGACTGCTGCCAACAAGGGAGGTGGGGAATAAGTAAGTTCTGCTGCTGGAAGAAGTTGGGCAAATCTGTAATCCTGGCAGAACCCCTAGCAATCGGTTGGAATTAAGTTCCTGTCTCAAGAGTAAAACATTTGTCAAATTACATGTATCATGTGATTGCAATTTGTCATATGGCTAACAGCAGATTCAATGTTCCATTTTTATTACAATACACAAAATGTATACACATTAATGAGAATGGGAATGGCTCCAGTTTGCTAGTAGCTCAGACTGAAGTGGCCAGGTAGGGAGAGTGAGAATGTTGAAGTTCACATGGATCCAATACCCTACTTATTCACAAGAATGGATTAATCTGGCACAGCAGAGAGATGACACCATGTGTGTTGTATGCATAGGTTCATGATGTGCATTTGTTACTCAGTTGGCAGTCACCTAAAAAACTGATATTACTGTGTTTTAGCCTTAATTTTGTAGGGCTCATGATTTTGCTGGACAAACAGAAACATTTAAACATAGTATATGCTAAGCTTTAGTTTTGGACTTCCCATCTTGACCATGTCCCTTTTAAAAAAATAACTGAGATGAGGAAACCCTATCCTCATGCCTCTTAACTCACCTGCCAAAAAGGAGGGAAGATCCAAAAATAAACTTAATGGACGCCAGGACAAACCAAAAGAAAAAACACATATTACATAAAAACTGGCAGTTTCTGGCATTGGGGAAAGGGCGCCTGTCCCAGAAAATTAAATGGATTCAAATTACATATTTATTTTTTGCTGGAGAGAAGAGGTACTTTTGCCAGCTTTATGTGGTGCTTTAAAACAATATACATGGTATGTTCTAGCATTTACTAATGCTTCTCTCAACAGTAAAGATAACTTCAGATTAAAAATAAGCATTTATGCATTGCTGACAAGTGGGTAGCAAAATGAAAGTTACTTGAATCCTGCTTTCTGAAGCCCTGTCTGACAGCTCACATGCAGAATAGGAGGGTGAGTGGGAGAGGGCCTGTCTCCTACCATTTGGAGATTAGGATCCTAATTTTTCTGCAGCACATAGATCATATGAGAGAGTGGAATGTGGGTGAGAAAGATATGGTAGAATAAGAGGCAGAGAACATTTTGAATGGGATGGGAGTAAAAGAACTTAGAAACTGATTAGGAAGGAAAAAGAATGGTAAGGTAGTGCATTTGAACACAGAACAATAAAAAGAACAGGATGGGAAGCAAAATCAAGGGAGTGGTAGAAATGGAACAGATCTATGGATAAGGGGGAGACAACTGAGTGAGGTGCAGTGAGGGGTGAGAATTTAACACAGAAAGCAAGAGCTGAGTAGGGAAATAAGGAAACGGGAAGGTGAGAACCATAGACAATGCATAGTAGAAGGGCGTAACCAAAAAGAAGGCACAAGAAACTGACAACACAGACTGGATGGAAAGAAAGGAATGGAGAAGGATAACAAAATTGGGGAGGATCACAGGGGAGAGGTAATTCAGAAGAGAGGGAAGGAATAAATAAGACTGTACTGAGCGCTCAATGAAAAATAATTTGTTTGAATGTAGACTAATTGTTATGAATACTTGAGGCACAGTTCTGACCTCAGTTACCCAAGTGCATCTCCCATTACATGCATTCTCTCCCATCCTCCCAGTGTCTGTTGCTACAGTCTTGCAAGCAGGAAAGACTTCTGCTCTTTGACGGAAAGAAACTCTAGCTAAATAAACAAGTAGGAGAAATCCACCTTTGAAAATGGTGCTTTCTTTTGGATAAAAGAAGAACAAAATTAGTTTTGAAAATTTTCTGCTAAAAGGACAGGATTAAAACATAAAAAGGCACATGACAGTATTTAAACCCACCTAAATGAGAGCAAATTACACAATTGGAAAATTGGTAAAATTAAAGAGATCCCAT
>ML675647.1:3903023-3949030 GCA_007922155.1 Mesoclemmys tuberculata
AGATTCTGGGAGATTTGGAACCAACACAAGTAATACCTGGGAAACAGTTAGCTTTGAAGGTAAGAATGTAAAGTTAGATACGATTACTAAATACAAGGCAAAGACTGATCATTCCACTATTTGGACCAAGAACAGAGTACGCAGTGTGGCTGATTTTCCCCATTTTGTGTAGATGAAGGTTAAGGGGTATGAGTAGAGAGGCGTAGGCTGGTTTAGGGACACATTCTCCTTTCAAACCCTGTAGGTAATATAACACCATGTCTATATAGGAATGATTTTTCTGTGTAACCTATTTTGTAAACTGATATCATTCACACCTATAACTGATATACCTATGTAACTATTCTGGTAGAAGAGTGTCTTTATTTGGTTTAGCTTATGTTGATTGAGAATGGATTTAAGATAAACTTTAAACACCCAGCCTTATACAAGAATAAGAGTGTCTACACACAAAGTTACATAACTATAACTATATAATCAACTGTTTAAATATCAGTATAAGGCCTTGTCTATTTGGCAAATTTTACCAGTAATACAAACATAATCATACAGGTATCTTTATACTGGTATAAATGTTTGTGTGGATACTCTTATTCTGGTAAAAGTGAGAATTTTTGGTTCAGTGTAAGCCCCTTCCCAAGTGACATAAGCTAAACCAAAAAAAAAAAAAAAAAAAGGGCATTCTAATATCAAGACTGTCCCCATAAAGGGTTATTCTAGTATAACTATATTAAATTAAATTTACACCTTTTAGATTATACCAAAAACACTTTCCCATGTAGACAAGCCTAACTGGTAAAACTTGTCCATTTTATTCCGAAAAGCTTTCCCATGTAGACAAATCCTAACAAAAAGTTAATAAAGCCCAAGGCTTCATTAATTTTTTCACACTCTCACGCTCCTATCTAGGCAATAGTGTGTATATATGAGAATTTACTTTAACAAAAACAAAACAAAAAAGCATAATTAACCTGTGGTACTCATTACCACAAGCTATCATTAAGACTAAGAGTTTAGTAGAATTCAAAAAAGGCTCAGGGACATTTGTTCGAATAATGAGAACATCTACAATTACGTTAATTAAGATTTTTTTTTAGTATGGTTATAAAGCTTCATGCTTTAAAGTATAAACCAGCCATTAATGGATGGATGTCAGGAAGCTTCTTCTGTTATTCCTAACCTCCTCCAGTTATTCCAAACTGTTCATTGTGGGATTTCTTGTCCATTTCTTTGAAGCATCTGGTAACAGCCACTATCAAAGACAGGATACTGGACTAGATGGAACATTCCAGTAGGACAATTCCTAGGTACCTTACAGTTGTAAGTAGGTAGTTTGTGACCTGCAGCAGATGGCAGATATATATAATTAAAAATATAAAATTACACACACACACATGCACTATGGAGCATACTAATAATTTAT
The DNA here is from genome assembly GCA_007922155.1 of Mesoclemmys tuberculata. Taxonomy (NCBI): domain Eukaryota; kingdom Metazoa; phylum Chordata; order Testudines; family Chelidae; genus Mesoclemmys; species Mesoclemmys tuberculata. The sequence continues at coordinate 3,904,447 of ML675647.1, forward strand.
TATATATTTTTCTAATTTAGAGTCTTCATGAGATCATTGTTCAGAAAAAGCAAAATACTTATGTAGGCTGTGGTGTTTCACAGAAAAAGATGAGACTGGCTCCTGAAAAAAAGAGAACACCTTTGAAAAAAAGGAGGAAAAGATTTATTTTAGCAAAGCCAATGCCAACGGCCACAAGAAATGACAGTTGGAAGTCCAGAAAACACAACAAAAAACAAATATGTATGATAGAAAACAAACAGACCATTAAAGGCAAAATGCAGGAACAAGATAGGAATATAAAATTTAGAAATCAGAAACAAACTCCTAAATGTTTCAAAGGATTATATCCTGGAGCTGGAAAAGCAAAACACTTACAAACATTAAAATATACTAAAGACACTAAGAACAGAAAAGCTAACTGGAGAAAAAAGAACTCAACACGTAATTCCAAGAAGGAGCAAATGTTAATACTGAAGGAAAGAAGAAAAAGAGAAATATACATACAGAAAAGAGTAAAGGTTTTTAAAAATCCAGTAGATCTCTATAATTTATCCAAGTATTTGTCAGTTTATTTTACACCGGGGACTGTTCAGAGTAAATTATCAAAAAGACTAAAGAGAAACCTAACTGGTTTTAGAAGAAATACAAGAGAAACATCTTTGAATAATTTCTTGCAGAAATTTGGTGATTTTCTTAAATACCTGCCTAAACACAGAACACTTGGTAATGAAAAAGTTAGAGGAATTGATATTAGTATTAAAATAAAAAAATCCCCAAATAACACTAATTTTCCCATAAGAACGCAAAAACCAAACATGAACATTCTAATATTATCAAAAAGCACTGTTCAGCCTCCAGTAACAGTGTCCTTGCCAAAACATATGGGAAGAACTGAAAACAAAAGAAAGTTGTCACACATGAACTCTTGGAAAACTCCTCATTCTGTTACTTTTCATAAGATAAAGCATAATTTTGAGCATAAATTCAGATTCAATAAATTTAAAACAAATGATCAGAATAGCATTTTAAAAACCAAAGGGAACAAAGAAATAGTAAAGCAGATAAAGAAAATAGAAGAGGGGATGGCAGAAAGACCGATAGGCACAAAATTACAGCTTTCATTGGGAGGTATAAAAAATAAACAGATTAAAAAAATCAAAGTTTCTAACATTCACCATAAATTAGTAAATGTAGGATCGATTACTACAAAATCCCCAATTCACAGCAAATTTGGGAGTACCATAACTTCAACTCATTTTAACAGACAGAAGACAAGTAATTGGCACAGAAAGGAAGCAAATACTGCTAGCCTAGTTAATCATTTGAAGCTGCCAGAAACAGTAAAAGACATATCAAACAATCATAACAGTAGATCAAAACAAATGCAACTTGGCCACATGCATGAACTGCTAAGAGAACTAAAGATATTCATTAGGATTATACTACAGCAGATGCAGAAGCAGGCACAGGAGAATGTGAAACATGTGAGCAAAACTTCTGCTGAAACCCCCTAAAAACTCCTTAACATATTTTGTTTTAAAAAATTCAGAAATAAAAAAAATTCCTATGGAACACTGACTAAAATCTAAAACTGTTGGGATGAACAAAATTCTCATATTGCAAATTGGAAGAAAAAAAGAATCTCTACAAAAATATCTTCATCTCAATTTCATTCTCTAGGGGAGAAAGAAAAGAAACATTGCAAAAGATGTGAATTTGAATGTTTTCATTTCTTGGAAACAAATAATTAGTTTGTTTAATAAAAAAAAATTTCAAGCTAATGTTATTCTGTCAAAGTGAATTCAAGTATTTTACTACCAAAATAAAGTATTAGAAGTGTGTTAATGTTTAATAGTACTTTAAATATTATTTAAATACGGTTTTGTTTAGCTAGACTTTTAAGTTCATATTCAAATATATTAATTCTCTGTGTTCATTTCCATGAACTTGTTATAGCTGAAGTTACTTTGGATAAACAATAAGCAAGTCCATTAAAATAACATCTCATAAGAGCACACTCTAAAAGGGTCAATAAACCTTTGGGTGTATTCCAATATTTTCATTTGCATATCCTTGATTTTTTTCTTTGTAACTTACACATGTCAGAAGGCAAAATTCTCACACTGCCCACAGCCAGCAATGGGAGCACAAGGCAGAAATTGGCTGTACTTATTCTGGCCTCTTACAAACATAATCAGAAAGTGGTTTCCCCATAGACCTTCCATGACCAGAATGCAGAAGGGGCTTTATATGATGTGATCTAATAGTCAAGGGGTATGATTGAGATGTCTACGCATGTGCGCTCACTGATGTGGTCATGCCTTCTGCTCGTAGCCCCTTGTGCAGATTATTCCCATGTTGACTAGAAATAGCCTGTTGGAAGGAGTGAATCTGGGGTTGATGTTGGCCGGAATACATATTTACATTAATGCAAAACGTCAAGGGGCAATAAGTGCAATAATTACTCTTAATATTAGCATAAGTGAAATAATTAACACTATATTAAGTCATGGTACACAATCCCATGCACAGTGTTAATTTTTGAAATCAAGAGGGTCAATTGGCTTTCAGTGGATGAGCCACTTTTAGAAAATGATGGGTCAGGTGCTGAATATTCATTCAAATTTTCTTCCAAAGATAGTGTTAAATGGAATTCAACTTTAAACAAGAATTTTACGAATATATTATTCATACAATTACACAACTAGTTAAGATTTTGCTTTCCAGGAGCAGCTACTAGTCTTTGTTGAAAACCCAATCAAATGTAATATAACTTTTTAACACTAACCTATTGGGTCAGTCTGTGTTGTAAAGATTTGTGCTGGAATCCCTGTCTCTAGGTTTTTCCCCATTTATTAATTCCTTTTTTAAAATTCTGCTTCATAGAGTAAAATTATAACATATATAACAAGAGATGTATTGTAGCTAGCCTTAGGCAAGTTTCAGATTTGCATCTTCCATACTTAGCTAATTAGAATGAATTGCATCTTTTAGTGAATATGTCATACTCTCAAAGGGACACTCTGTACTACTTACATTAGCTGTGTTAAAGGATAGGGTCGAACCATGATGTGGCTCTGAGGTAGTAGTCTTCATGAAGATGCCCTTATAGGGGTTTCACCATTATCTGTATGCCGGTGGTGAGGAGGCTAGGGGCTCAGTGCACAAATCCAATGGTTCCCAGGGAATACGTGATAGGCCCTGGCCATCTATTCAGAGGCCCAGTGCCTCTGAGCTTAGACCCTCAACAGCTCCCTCAGTTTGGCTTTATTGGAGCCTCTCTACTGCACACCCACTCTGGTCACAGTTTCCTCTTGAAACTCTAGTGGACCTTCACTGAGTCTGCTCCTGGCCTGTCTACCCAGCCCTGTGTTTTCTTTAGCAGTGTTAAAATGGATATTCTAAATTTTATCTGTACATACTTTTATCTTTCCCTTGTTTGTTTCCGTGTACCTTTAATCTTGTGTGTTCCTTGTAAAATTATTGTTTGTAATATATATTGTATTTTCTACTGTACATTTATATAAAAATGTCTTTCATTATCCTTTAGAAAATATTTTCGTTGTACTGGTTGCAGAAGCTGAGCATCTGCTATTTATAAAACATACATTTGTAAAGTTTCTCTGTTTTAATACTGTTAACAAGAAAATAGAGTATGCAAATGAAAAAATGTATCTATGAGGAACATCTTTTGCTATTGATTTTTTTGCAAAACCCATCACTAAGTTGAAGAGTTATTCATGCAAGGTGGTGGGCAGGATGATATAATAATACATATTTTTGTTGTTCAGAATGTTTTACAAACATTAATCCTCAGAATGCATAGGCCAATAAACTTTGTAAACCTCTTTTTACAGATGGGAAATATTAAGTAGACTTGCCCAAGTGGATGAGAAGACTTGCAAAAAGTCACAGAAGAAGTAATTGTCAAGGCAGGAATTGGAATCAGAAATTTCTATCCTCCATATCTATTCCCATAATTAAATCACACCTCTTTGGCAGCTGATATTTTTGACTGTGTTGCTTAATAGTGTAAATTGTTATTAAAGGCCTGATCCTATATTTTTTCTCATAGAGAAAAGTCTCATTGAAGTCAAATTCAGTTCACCTTCTTCAAGGAGTGCAGGAGTGGACTCTAATACTGTTAGTGTGATCACATTACACGTGTTAACCGGAAGTTGAATGACAACAAAATTTATTGTTTTTTCTAAAGGAGTTTAAGTGCTGTGAAATCAGTACCTAATATAATGGCGCCAGTTACATGATAGTTATTTCCAGTTTAGTATTTTCAATTATTTTTAGGTGCATATTATGAGGAGCCATATTCTGTATAACCAGGTGTTTGGCAAGGTTTCTGCCACCTTTCCCTTGTGCCTCTAAAACACAGCAACAGCTTGTGAAAGTCCTAGCTATTTGCTATCTGATTGGTGAGTAAGAGATTTAGAGATCACAAAAATACAGAATAAAGTGGAGATTTTCAAAAGCATATAGGGCCCTTAGGTACCAACTTCTACTGAAAGTTAATAGAAGTGGAGCAGCTAACTCCTGTTGGGGCTTTGAAAATCTCCTCCTAACTGTTACGTAAAATATCTTTACACTATTCTAAGTCTTCTAATCAAAGCTTAGGTCAGATTTCCCCAGCGTGGAAAACCTGTAGAAGGGGGCCAAGAAAGAAGGAAAATTCAGTGAGATTCCCTTTGTAGAGCCATCTTGCATGGATGGTTTCTTGCTTAACTGGGACTTCCTGTCCATGGTTGTGCAGCTTCTGTTAGAGCCAGGCTAGACTCCATACTCGTAGGCCCCGTGCATCTGGTCATTAGTAGGCACTGAAGTGACCTGTTAGTATATTTCCCAACTGTACTAACACCCACCTAGATTTCCTCGCAAAAATCCTGGTGCAGAGGAGGGGATAGTGCTGTGGAGAGTAGCTTCTGTCTGCTGTACCATCCTCTGACCCATCAAAAGCTGCATAGGTACATCCACACATGGGAAGGGCATGGTGCCGGAGGAACCACTTTCCTTTTGCATAATAAGGGGGAAATCCACACACTGGAGGTCCTCTTCCTGTGCTGATCCACATAGGGTGATCCAGACCTTAATTTTTTTTATATGCAGTCAAGCTATTATGAATTTTTATTTTAATTCCTAACTCAAGATGTGATTTTGCATGTCTTGTACACCCAGTGATCCCACTAAAGTCAACATAGGATTGGAGCCTTAGATCATCTGTCCTGAAACATTTCAAGTTATTGGTGTTAAATTAATATATTCATGGCTTTTTTTGAAGCATGTGCTCCTTAAGATTAACAACACTTTATTTTATCATGTAATAAGTGTATTTCTATCTCTATTGATGTATTTTGCCAGAGGTAAGAAATTCTGTTGTGACTGAAATCTCCGATATTAACTAGTTACATAAATTAATAAGAGAGGTTTTCCCTGAAAGAGAGGTTCTCTATTATTTACAGACATCTAGAGTTACTCCTCATTTTGAGTCACAGGTCTGAACAGACTGGTTGTAGCTACTTGAACAGGACTGGAGGGAGGGGAATCATTAATGCCCCTGTGCTCTAAATTTCAGCATAGTTTCTATATTAGAGCAGAATATTTTCAGTACAAAGAAAATTCCAGGAATATCATATTATTGAAAAACAGAAACATTTCCTAGAACAGTGTGAGGTAGCATGAAGAGGATAGTAATGTAGAAACATTTTTTCTCTTCCACAATATCCAAGATAACCATTTTTATTTGGAAATTCTTTCGGGGGTTTCACTTATAGTCCTGATCTTTCAAAGTATCCTTGTCACCACTTTTTGCTAATTCCAAAAATAGCATTTTTGTCATCTTCTATAATTGACTTTTCTATTATAGAGAAAAAATTAGTTTCACTAAGAACAAAATCCTGGTTCCATGTGCAAAGTCCAGGTCAATATTCTGTGTTATAGCAGGAAGGAGCAAAATGTGTTAGAAGGACCCAAACCTGTAGAAGAGGTTGAGGGGAAAGCAGTAGATTCACTACCTGTTTCCCTTGACCTCAGAGATAACAGTGCTCTACCTTCTTGGAGTAGGGATCTGTGGCTTTATTGGAGGACAAACAAAAAGGGAGGGACTAGATAGAATCAGGGAATTTAAAGCTTTTAAGTCAATGGAACTTAAGCATGTGCTTAAAGTTAAACACATACTTAAATGCTTTGCTAAATAGAGATGGATTTAAGCACATATTTAAAGTTCAGAACATGCTTAAGTGCTTTGCTGAATCAGGCCCTAACTGTCAGAAATCCACTCAGTAACTAGGAGTTATGTGCATAAAATCTCACAGACCAAGGTGCAAATATATTCCACAATTACTGTGCTTACCGTTTTAGATACGAGATACACAGTAATGTTGTGTAGTGGGAGGACAGGACTGAAATCTTATTTCTGCCTCAATGCTTTATTGATACAAATGAGGTTCCTACCTAGATCCCTTTCTAAATGATTGTATTCTCACCAGAGATTGAGTGCTGTACTATGAAGACCTTTTTTATCTTGATCTTGAGTGACCCCATCTGGCTGATGTGACAAATGGCATTGGCAGGCAGGTTACAAGAGAGACCCACATTTGCACTTCAGCCAGAAGGACGGGTCATTGCAATGTGGAGCTTTTGATGGTACTTATCTTTTTGAAGCAAGGCCTGTCTTTTTTCGTGAGTGTGTGTGTGTGTGTGTGCAGTGCCTAGTACCGTGGGGCCTCCCAAACACCACTGAGGCCACTAGATGCTACCACAATATCAATATTCAATTCTAATAAATAATAAGTAAATGGAGGGTCCTTGAGTTTACAATCCCAATGAAAGCCCCCAACAGGATGTGCATATTTCTTTAATTATAATAATTTATGGAGATTTTTTTTAACCTACAAAGGTCAGCTTCTCATTTACACTAAGGCCCTTTGTATATAAAAAACAAGCACTAGAGGGCACCATCTGCACAAAAGTCTAACCAGTAAGTAGCTTTGGTATCTTTCACAGAAGAAGAGATCACAAATTTACCATACTTAAGCTATCTTTTTTTTTTTTTTTTGTAAGGAATCCAAAATGATTAATTAAAATGAATTCTTTTGGAAGGCTCTGCAGTTTCTAGCTCAATTTGTTTAATTAATCTCAGCATTCCAACGGTAATAAAGCAGCAAAGCAAATAGCATCTGCTTCTGTCTGTAATGATATTTGAAGAACTCAAGTCAGGCTAAGGAGTGATCGGTTTTCACATGGTGAAATACACATCATTGCTACAGTACTTACACTTCCATTTGCAAGTGAACTAAGCTTGTAAGATGCAGTGCAGTTGTAGCCATGTTGGTCCCAGGATATTAGAGAGACTAGGTGAGTGAGGTAATATCTTTTATTGGATCAACTTCTGTTGCTGTTATTCCCAGCATACTCTATCCTTACAAAGCTCAGTATTTATAAACAGCATATAGTTAACAATTTCTCTTTAGTGAACCAGTCAGTGCATAGGAAAAGGATACATTCTGCAAACATTCTAGCCCTCCCTTTCACTTGAGGATTATCTGACGTAGGGAGAGGAGAGATAGAGGACTTCTTTTTTGCTATGTTTAGACTTGACAATGTACAAGCAAGTTGTGATAGATTTCCAATGCTCAGACCTGATTTTTATTAGAGCTGGTTCCTAAGGGGTGCAAATTATTCTCAAACAGCTGACATCTGAGGTGATCAAGTTCTGATTTCTTTAGTTTAAAAGAATATCATGTCTTTTCCTATATTGTTAAATGCAGTAAAAAGTACATAATCGAAAAGACAAAAAGGAATATCTGTAATGGATAGTATATATATACATCTATATATATAGTTGACAGATAAATGGCACTTGGTCCAGCTTCCTCTGTTCTCACCAGCTCAGAGGTTAGCTACCAGAAAGAACTACTTTAGGGAACAAGTGAAGCAGTGTGCAATGCCTGAAAGACCTCATTCACATAACAGCCTGGAGGCTCTTGTACCACATTGTCTGGTATGTAATGGCTTTGTGAAACCAGTACTCCAAATTTATTAAAAAAAAAAAGTTTGCTTCTCTTCTTAAATTCACTCTTCCAAACAAGGCACAAGATGTCCAGAAGATTTCATTCTCATTTTTTTATGTTGGGTTTGACATATCGTAGAAGCCACTAGTGCCATATTTTGGCAGTATATTCTTGGAAGTCTAGTAAATCCACAGGACTATACTAGAATTTGCCCCCTGGGCTGAAGATTAGGTGCCATATCTGCAGCAATAGGAAGGGTAGAGGGAAGAATCTCCAGTAAACAGTATTTACCTTTTCATTTTTTGTATGCTTGAAATATAGTGGTCTGAGCATGTTAGATATGATTCAGCCTCAAGACTTCAGAGCTGAAATATACAAAAAAATCACAATATACTGTATTTGCTTACCTAATTAAACTCAGCTTTAAGAAGGGGTGAAAGCATCTGCTGGCCTTGAAAGATAATTCTCCATGTTCTTTTTGTTTCATGACACCTTATTTGCAGCACAATTCCACTTGCATGTGTTGTGTTAGTTGGGCAGGTATGGTCTTCTCAGATGTATTACAGGTATGAACCATAGGATCACCGTGTATGCTTTGCCTTTAATGTAAAAAACAAGCTAGGACAATGAAGTGGCTTTCATTATCTGAGAAGTGCACTAATGGCCCAAGTAGTATGTGTGTTACATTATCCCATCACTGTCATAACAGAGTAAGAAAAAGGCTTTGGGAGAGATTAATTCTATTAGTTATCAGACCTTGACCATCAGACAGGTAGCAGAAACACTGAAAGAAGCCTGTGGCACTGTAACCTGCTGATCAGTGTGTGTTATATGTTCCCCTCAGTGCTCCATCCACAGGTGATGTAAGTTTATTACTGTCCTCAATTACAGAACTTGGCTCTTTAACTCCTGTTGTAAAGACTCACACTTTCAGTTCTGGAGGTCCCCAGTTTAATTCTTAGAGTGTCAGCCATGACAGGCTGTCATGCTACCACCTGCAACCTGGACTGATGACTGTTGTGCTGGGTGCAATTCAAAAACAGGACAAAAAAGATGATCCCTCCCCCAAATGTGTTTACAATCCAAGTAAAAAATGTAAGTCAAACAACTTTCAATTTATTTATTTATTTAAGTGACCCTTATTGGATAACAAATCCACTCTTGCTTTCCACTGTCATAGCTTTGTGAGAGCATCTGTAAGTGTTGGCACAGTGTTAAAATTAGATGCTGAGTTAATATCTGCCTGTTAATAGTTTGAGTGTACGGTGTGTACTGCATGTCTGAGAATTTTAAGATGTATGGTATGCAGAAAAAGAGACAGCTGAGTAAGATCAACCCTAATCCAACACTGATCCACCCAGCACTAATTATCTAACTGACCTTCAGAAGAAGTTACTCTGTACAAACAAATGTATCATGCACAGGTGGATCTTAACTCTTACATTTCAAATATGTATAATCTAATTTCACCTGGAAAGGTCTGCATGCTTAAACAGGCTGATCTTTATACCAGAATATCCCTCTTTATCATTTCTTAAAGTAAATACCAGTGAACTCAGGTTCACGTTGTCAAACAAAACACAACATTTTACATATGGTAACAAAGAATTCAGGGGTGCAAAGGGATTAAGTTTTCCTTTCATTCAAACCATGTGGGGAAAAAGCAGGATTTGCAAAATTAGATCGCAAACAATGTATCATATTGGTATGAAAAGACTGTAACTTCTTGTTTAGCTAATTGCCTGAAAACTAGATTCATCTCCAACTCTGAACACTAGCATTTCTACAGAATGTGGCTTCCTATCACAATGTCTTTATTTTGTTTAAATTGTCATTGCTGGCAATGTGAATGTTAATTACATTATTTTTGTTTACCAAAGAAGCAATGACGCATATAACATCATTTCCTTGATATTATACATATCTTGTTGTGACAAGCTGAGAGCAGGTGGCTTGCTTTACTTAAAAGCTTTTCAAATATATTGTTATGAACAGAAAGAACATTTTGATGGGTTTGTAATAGTTCTTTTATTTTAAAAACAAACGTTCTGAATATTTTCAACTGATAACCAACCCACCCCTCAAAAAATCTCCCTAAAGCCCTGTAACAAAATATTTTAATTTTTAACAGTGAACAGGTAGTGCAATGTTTTTCCACTGTTCTTTTATGCACTTTTTAATGTATGATTCCAAAGGAAAACCAAGGACTTGAATAAATAAACATCAGCAGGGTTTAGTTACTCAGCGACGTATGTCATCATGGCTGTCAATTAAAGGAGAGTTGGCCTAATTTTCTTTTGCCTTGCACCTTGTGCAGTGAATTGCATCTTTGCGAAGTAAGTGTAAACACTACCAGTTCAGTATGGTAGTATTTTAATGCACATTGAACAGTGTGAATGACTACGCAAGGTGCAAAGCCCTGGAAAATAAGGCCTCATATTTTTATTTAATGACAAGCATCAAGGTAGTATCTAAACACTTAACATTCATATAATGCTTTACTTGTTCAAAGGTTTGATCAGCTATTTACTAGCTAATTCTAACACCATACCTGTATTTTAGGTATGATGTTTAATATCTGTGTTTGACAGGCAGGGTAATAGAATCAAAGAGCTGAAGTTTTTTGCTGAAAACAAGTCAGTAGTAGAGCTGGGATAGGATTTAAAAGTTACCCATGCCTAACCATGTCTTCTTCCCAACGCTCTGTGGTGCCTTTGGTCATATATTTATCCTGTTGACTTCACTGCAGTAGGAGGAAATCATCATCTTAAATACTGCTGTTTTATTTTTTTTTAAAAGGACTGGGTTTACATTTTCAGTTATAGGGCCAGATCCTCCAGTGCACCCAGACTGCTTTGGGCTGGTCCAGTAGCACAAAGCAGTCTTAATCCCAGCAGATCCAATCACTGGAGGATTTTCCCTGTCTAGGTGTCCTTTCAAGCGTGGTGTAGAGCAGCCATAGCAGCTCTTCTGTCACCCCCTTTTCTGGACCTCTGGTGCAGGGGAGGATAATTGGAGAAAGGGAGCTGTAGCCAGGCCATGCCTTTGCCCTGGTAATTCCTGTCTGCTGCAACAGCCTTTAGGGGCCATAGGCAGACTATATACATTAGAGCAGCCCCTGAGTCACAACATAGTGGTAGTTCTGGCTATGTGTCACAGCATGCATGCTAAGATAAAATAATCAAAGCTGACACTTTAGGGCACAAACTGAACTCCGCAGGCTTCTGGGAGGGATTTTCCTCCATGCACAGTATTGTATAATAGACTGGATGCATTTTCCTTCTTAGTCTGGAACATTAGGCAATGGCCACTGCTAAAGGTAGGATGATAGAATAGATTGGCCAATAATCTGATATGGTATTTCACATCCTATATTCCTAGGAAATGAAGTATAACTCTGGGGAAAGCAGAGCTTTTACGATCACAGAATCATCATTGCAGGTTCACAGCAACTCTTTTAATAGTTTTTGTTTTTTGGTTAAGTCAAGATCCAATCACACTAGTGGTTAAAATGGAAAAGGGGAGGTTTACAGGAGACATACTCAAAAGCCAAAGCACTCACCACATTTACCTCCCCTTCAAATCCCGGTATGCAACATTCAGCATTTTTCTACATGCGCAAATGGGTATAAATGAAGGTGGAGTTGAACCATGTGACATTTTCAAATGAGTGGAGAATAAAATGGGCAAAGGGAAATGAGAGAAGACTTGGGTGGTGCAGAGCACGGCTTTACGCAAATACAGTTGAGCAATGATTTAGTTGTGAAATTCCTACAGTGTAAAAAGAGCCACGTGAACATCCCATGGTTGTGGAGTAAATAGCATGTCATAATATATTTAGCAAATGAGGATAACAACCCACAGACAATATATCAAAGAAGGGAGAATGAATTCCCTGGCTGACTAATTACTGGATATTTATAGACAGGGAAGCTCTAGTTCAGAGTGCGGATTTCCCTAGCTTCCTCATTCCCACCACTACCTTTGGGGGGGCATAATGGGGTTGAAAAGATGCTTTTTTTTCAGATCCTCTGCTTTTTAAAAAAACAGATGCACAGTAATCTGGAAAAAGTTTATAAGAGAAAGCCTCCTCTACCTGCTTGTGGTAGCTATGTGATGAGAAATGTCATCCCTGACTATGTGCATTTGCAGAGAGAACATGTTTTGCATTTAAAAACTCTGAACACAATGAGCTAATGCGAGGAGAAATCCATGTAAAGGGCATGCCTACTGATAACACAGATGCATTGCCCTTGCATCTGGACTGTCTCCTAGTCTGGTCTGTCAGATGGCTATAGGATCGCCAGTATCTTTCCATTACTAAATACAGCCGACTTTGAATTTGTTTAGCGAGCACAAGTATTACCTAACTCAAAACCAGACACTGACAGAAGATGGAAAATGATCAAGAAATAAACCAGGGCTAAACACAACCAATGCATACTCATTCCAACTACCCAGAAATGAAATGACATATGTCTTTTGGGTAGGCTTGGCAAAATTCAATTTTTTAAAAATCATTTTGATGGTTTATTTTTAAGCATTTTTATCTATTTAAATTTTCATAGTTATACATCAATGTGGAGTTTAAGCTTTTAAAAAATTTTAATGATATAAATTTTAACAGTTGCAAGAAATTATGGAGGGGGGAATCAGGCAATAATTGTTTTATGACAAGTTCCAGAGGGGTAGCCATGTTAGTCTGTATACAGCAAAAAAGAGAGTTCTGTAGCACTGTAAAGACTAACACATTTATTTTTTGCAGGCATAACCCATAAATAAAAAATAAAAATTGTTAGTCTTTACAGTGCTACAGAACTCTCATTGCTTTTGTTTTATGACAGTAGACGCTGAGATTAAAAAAGTTAAAATTAACTTTTAAAACACAAATTGTCAAAGTCAAAATATACAAAGTGAATACACTTAAATCAAACTCAATTCTCAAGCAGCATTTTTCTTACTTGGCCTATCTGTAAATTTAAATTATTATCAATGGAAATATTTTTTCTCGGTTTGTTTGTGGATGGTAAAATTGACATTGACTGACATTTACTGACAAAAAATGTTATGCTTCCAAGTCTAATTTTGGGATATGTTTACACAGCAAGTGAAAGTGTGTACTCTTTTCACACTATCACACTTAACCCATGGAATTCATTGCTAGGGAATGTTCTGATTGCCAAAAGTACAACTAAGTTAAAAAAAGAGCTAGATAAATTCATGGAGGATAGGTCCATCAATGGCTATTGGCCAAAAGGGTCAGAGATTAAACCCCATGGTCAAGGCAACCCTAAACCTCTGACTGCTAGAAGCCAAGAGGAGAAGACAGGGATGGAGCGCTCCAACTGCCCTGTTCTGTACACTTCTCCCAAAGCTCTGGTACTGGCCGCTGTCAGAGATAGGATACTGGGTTGGTGACCATTGGTCTGACCCAATATGATAATTCTTATGTTCTTATGTCTGATTGTAGCACAGGTAGGAATAATAGTGTAGACATGGTAGCAGAGGCTTCAGCATAAACAGATTCCCTTATGAGTTGGTAGTGAAGCAGCTAAACTGTGCTTAAGCTCATATCACCACATCTATAGTGTTATTGTTACCTGTGTTAGCTAGATTACAGCTAGCACAGATATGCCTACCTGTGCTACAATCACACGTTCATTTTCAGTGTAGACACACCCTTGTTCTGTGTTTGTAAAGCACCTAGCACAATGAGATCTTTGTCCAGGGCTGGGGCTTTTAGCACCACTATGATAAAATAATAATAATGCCACCTTTTAACCATAATGTTGCCTGAGAAAGGACTGAGTAAGAACTTCTGGATTTAGCCTTCTACTTGGAATCGCTTTGTGAATCACTGTGTATCCATCTCTATTGTGAGACAGCCAATGGTTAATAATGCCCAGCAACCTACATAACAGTTTGGGGCAGGAAATGAAAAAGAGTGCTATATTCAACTGAAACCATGGGGGATATAGGCTATTGAACAGTCAAGAGAAGGTAACAGCTTGGCCTTGGGATGGATTTGGTTCATCAGCTTAATTATGAAAGGCTCTATATCCCATTACCATTCCAGGACTTCCCAGGAATGGGATTGTTGCAAAACCCAAAACTTGTATTGGTGTCCTGTATCCAAACTGTGATATGTATTTACAGCAATATATGTGATTTGTGTATCAACATAACAGAATTTCTTTAGAATGAAGGTTATATTCTTTGTTCAAATATTATAGATCAGGTTGTAGTGTTCTAGAAAAGAAATTGAAACAATTACATGTTTTTCAGTGGCATAGGCCAAAAATAAAATCAACACAACTTTTTTTTCCTGTATCACTTGGAGAAAACATGAGTGGAATTAACACTTCACAAGTACAAAGACTGTCTGAGCTTTCAAGTTATTGCAATTCTCGAATGTTGCACCAAGAAACTTATTTTCAACATGATGACTCATCTCAAAGAGCACTGAAATGCATGGCTGTGCGAAGTGAAACCTGGGCACAAGTAACGTAGAATAGCAAACCTTTACATCTGTGAGCCAGATTATAAAAAGGAAATGGAAGTGGAGGTGGGGGGTGGGTAGAAATTACCCAATATGATTTAAGATAATATGACTGTTTTCCTAAGCATCAATGTTCCTTTGAGCATCCAGGATGGTTGTTCCTTCCCAGGCAATCTAATCAAGCTGTTCAGAAACTACTATCCAAGACTGTCTGTACTCAAGCTATTTTATCCTTTTCATTCCCAGAAATAAGTTTTCAATTTTCTTTCAAAATCTAAGGTGCTCTATCATGATTCAGGCTGCTAAGTGTTCCTGTAGTCTATAGAAGTAAGCAAGCTCATTACCTTTGACCGTGCCTGTTCAGGACAGCAAACATATTCATAAGATTCTCAATATATTGTATGACCCATGATCCCCCACACTGTGTGTGGCAAACAAGAAGGAGCATTTTCCATGGGGTGTTCTTCAATCTGGCATTTGTTTTTCTCCTTGGCAAACCAGAGCCCAGATTTAATTAACCTTCCAGACATTTTGCAATGTCCACCTGTTTTCGCAGGCTTTGGGGAGAAATGTAAATTTACAATTAGTATTGCCAATTCTCATATTTCTATTAAGTGTATTGGGCTATTTAGTATTTTTCCAAAAGACCCAATAGTTAAAGGCTCAAAAACCAGAAAGCAAAAAGAACACAAAATGCATAATTATTTTAAAATAATCTCATGATTTCTAAGCCAGTCTCATGATTTTTCAGACCCTGACTCATGATTTTTGAACATTTGAGGTTGGCATTACAGGTTGAGTCACTAGAGTGAACAGGGAATATAATTGAAGAATTGGATTGGATTTTGCTTTGTTGTGTTGTTCATTTATTAATAATTAAACCCCAGGAAAAGGCTGTTTTGACCCTACACAGGATGTGCTGACTGCTTTGTAGTGCAAGTGTACAAGTCCACAGTACTGAAAACTGTACTCTTTTCAGGTTACTGCATGTTTCCATGATTTTACATACCTTAGATATTAATTTCCCCTGAGATCTTCATAAAAATCAGAATTCACTGTACCACAAGAAAAAGCTTTCCTAGGGGTCAGTGCCACCAGTCACAACTGAACCCTAGAAATACAGAAGACAAAAATGAAAAACAAAATTATGTAAACTTCAACTCTCACAGGAGGTATGATCAGAATGATGGGCAAAGGTCTGTGGGTGTTTTAACCCACTTAAACTTGTTTGTGCCATCAGTTCTAACCACTAGGCATTCTGGTTGCTTTTAAAATCAGTGCCAGCACTATTGAACATTGTTCCAGAAGTATTTCAGAACATTTGAAGATGGTACTACTAGAAGAGGAGTTGAAATCTGGGGTGTGAGTCAGTGTGCCTTAAAATAGCAACTGATTATTAGGTGAAATTAAACAGGAAAGTGAAAGGTCAAAAAATAGTGAGTGGAAACTAGTAAGAGCATTTCTGAAGACAATACAAGCATTGTGACTCAGACATGCTTTTCAGTGTCCATTTGGTGCAAGCTGAATAGACTTTCCATATGAGCAAATGCAGTCAGGTGTTCTTACAATAAGATTCCAGGCTTGAAGGCATGCTGAAACCACTTCCTTTAGCCACAGATGCTTTGCACAATAGATTGGCAACATGTATTCTTTTCTGGGCAAGGACATTCAAAAATAAAGCCATCTCAGGATTGTAGCACTGCATCGTAATAACATCATCATTTTCTGCAATCTCTGTAGTAAGAAATAATAAAGGAGAAAATGCGGCTAAAGCGATGCAGCTAAAAAAAAATCACATATATGTAAATTCCCTTACCTGCATTATTGATAATGTCTTGGACTATTGCATATGAAAGAATTTAAAAAAAAAAAATCTATTTTACTCTCCATCACTTGTGGGGAAGGATGGTCCTGTGGTTAGGTCGCTAGACTGGGAATTAGGAGAACTGAAGGCCAAAACCTGTCAAGGCTGGCAATAATAGAGGAAGGAGAAATGCTAGCTAGTGCATCCTCCGCTGATATAATACTGCCAGCCGGGGCAGGATTCTCTGTTGAGAGGGCATGGCTGATGGTACACTCGCAAGTGTGCATTATAGATTCCAAGAACAGCATACACTTCCCCTGTCCCATGCACATTAGTGTTTGCTGCTGGCAGAAGCATATGTGCTATCCATCTTGGGTGCTGGAACTTCTGCCACGCCCTATACTAACATATAACAGTACAAAAGCATATCAGTCATCTCTACATATTTCCTATAACTTCAGTGAGCAACCAGATGACAAAGTACAGCCAGGGATATGAGGCCATCATCGGGCAGAAGAAGACAAGTTTTTGTTTACCCTCCAGTAAACTTAATTCAGAAAGGCTAAAGATGAGTGGCAAATTTCTGCACTCAGACACATGCATCTAACTCTCACTGAAGTCAAAGGATGGAATTTGGCCATTCATAAGTCTTTAGCATGAAATGACTTTCCGAAATTCTCTTTTACAAACAGGGTTGGACTGCCAAAAACAACCCTTTGCACTTAGTCAGTGTCTTTCATCCAAAGACCTCAAAGCGCTTTAGACAGGTGAGGAAGCATCAGCAGGGAAGATTGAACTTAATGAAAGAGGCTTAGCAACTGAACTCCAGTGCTGCTCGTATAAGCATCCTTTGCTGACTCTTGGGATGGTAAACAGTGAAACAGAAACAATTGGCTGTGTCCCAGCCCTGAGGCTGCTTAAATGTAATTGCTTGTGCTGCAGTACCTGCAGCAGATCCCATGCATGCTAATAACGCCAGTGCCGTGCCGTGAGGAGCTTCTGCACTGACAGGAATGCTGCCTCCTGGCAGTTATGCATGCTGGAGATGAGAATGAGTTCCAGTCACTTTCGACCTTATTTTATTTTACGGTGAACTCCCGCAGTGTTATCCATTCCCGTTTGTTGCCACAAAGCAATGGTGCATATGCTGCTTCTAAAAGTTCTTCCCTTATCCTGTCACCCCTCCTTTGCTCACCTCCGTGCGTTTACTCCGTAGGCGTGATTTGCTATTCCTTGAGAAAAGACCTGCAAGCTGTGCTTTGAAGGGAACACAGCTAGTCCAGTGGCTAGGGCACCGGCCTATAATTTGGGAGACCTGATTTCAATTCAAAAGAGCATAGGCCTGAGACTGATTCTATTGTTAGCTGGTTAGAACACTCTGCTGGCAGACTCAAGATCCAGTTCCACTACTCTATTGATGCTTTTATTTACCCAGTGTTACGACTTCAACAGGAGAGACTGTGGGAGCCTCACATGAGAATATCTCATATCCTGATAGTTAGTGTGCTTGCCTAGAAGGTGGCAGTGCACCTTCTCTCTCTCAGGAAGCAGGGGGGGCTTGAACTGTGGAGTCTCCCAAATTCCTGGGTTAAAAATTATAAGGGAAGTCCCCCTGCTTCAGCTTCTTGCTGACAGTGTAGGCGCCTACCAACAAGAAAGGATTCACATCTGAGAATCCCAAGCAGAGATGGGCGTCTCCCTGCAACCTGGACTTAGGCACGTACCTCCAAGACATGGCAGGGCTTAGCACACACCCCTCTTGCTGGTATCTCCCATTGGTTATATTAGGTGATGCCCTGCCTAGCATGCTGGCTTTTGTGAATCTCATTCTAAGGTGCCTATCTCTCCCCATTCATTGTACAGGAAGCCTGGGTGCCTAACTCAGGGTTTGTGAATCGCAGTGATCTTCAAGGCACCTACAAGTTACGCATTTTTATGCTCATCGTCACAATGCCAAGCTCCTTTTGTGCATTCAGGCCATTGCCCCTCAGTTCCTCATCTGTACAATGGGGATAATAGACAGCCCTGTCTCACAGGGGTATTGTGAGGTGCTCAGATACTACAATAATAGAGGCCAGGTAAATACTATAGATAGAAACTGAAATGCCATCCCTTATGGTAGTGACTATATTTAGCATGAATATTGATTTATATATATATATATTGTTCCATAAAGGCCTTTACTGGTGCATGTTAAGCCTATAAAATTCCTTATTTGTTTTATTTTAAAATTAAAATAACTATTTTCAGTCAACTACTGCCACCAGTGACTATGCTGAACCACTAAATAATAGTGAACACAATCCAATTATATTCAATATTCTTGGGAGAAAGATCATACAAAAAACTAGCACCAGGACACTAACTTTGCAAAGGGGATTTTTATTTAAAAAAAACTAAGGAAGCAAGCCCAAAAGATCTTAAGACAAAACTGAGGAAATTGCAATGTTTAGACTCAGCATAGAGACCATTTAAGCATCTCATAAATGAGTCACAAAAGGCAAACATACCTCTAGACAAAAAGGGAATCAAGAAGGCAAGAAAAAAGAGAACAATATAGTCAAATTGCAATACCCAATATCCCTGCCTACGTAAATAAACTGTTCCGCATAGCTCCTGCTACCTAATTCTATAGGGGAATGAAAAGCAGATATCGGCTCTGCCTCTTTGTTGAACCGCTACCTCTTCTAGTGTAAGTAAATTAAGGAAAAGTCAATAGCTTGTCCTTGTACATTGGGGGCACCATCATTGTAAAGGGAAATACATTTACACACTTACCCCAATGTTCCTTCTCCTGCATTGCGATCACCTGGCTTGCGGTGGAGTCTCAAACAAGTCCTGGCTCATAGCATAGATGGACCCTCCAATCACATTTCCACCGTCCTCCTCCTCTTCCTCCTCAACCCTCTTCCTCATCCTTACTGTTCATGCCAGAGGCCTGTGACTCCGGCTCCTTGGAGGGATTTACAGTGGTGTACGAGGTGGTGTGGAGTCTCTGCCAAGCATGGCATGCAGCTCTTTGTGAAAGCAACAGCTCTTCGCGTGGCACTGGATCAACTGCTGGCCTCCCTGGCCTTCTGATATGCTTGCCGCAGTTCCTTCACTATTATATGGTACTGCTGATGGTCCCTGTTGTATCCCTTCTCCTGCGTCACCTGTGCAATGTGCTCATAGATGTCCATGTTTCTATGGCTGGTCCATAGCTGTGCTTGCACAGCCTCTTCTCCCCATAGGCCCAGGAGATCCAATATTTCATGTCTACTCCAAGCCAGAGCATGTTTGGAGCATGTAGCCAGCATGGTCAGCTGGCAGGTGCACACAGTAAAGGGGACCTGCTAGGTTTGTTTGCCAAGATGGACAATCAGAAAAAGGCATTTAAAAAAATTCACAGGGTTTTAAAGGTGGGCTGGCTTCTGTTTTCTGTGACCCCTGGGCACTGGAGTTCACAATAGTGACCAGAGCGGTCGGTGTGGGCATTGTGTGACAGCGGATGGAGGACTGCTAGGGTTGACATAGATAACACAGTGTCTACATTCGCACTGCATTCACATCAGTATATCAACCATGGCTAAACGCTGTTCAGGGAGTTGGTGTTATTATGTCGGCATAATGGAGTGCTTACATTGGTGGAAGAAAAAATTAAGTTTAGCTACATGCACAACAAGGCAGTTTACTTTGACCTAACTTTGTAGTGTAGACCAAACCAGCTCTTCTCTGACAGGGACGTTTAACCCTCTTGGGCTACCGATAAACTTTTGTTCTCTGGATTTTAGATTCAAACTCAATTCCTGTTTGTGTATAAATGACTGAAATCACATTATTTCAGTGAGTCTTATCTCAAGCAGCAGCAGACTTTTGAGGTTAGGCTCCAGGACAATAATACATTGTTTGCTTGGAATCCACTAGTACTTTAATGCTGTCTAACAATATGCATTTTGTCGGGGAGAGTTTGGCTCAGTGGCAGGAGAGAGCACTGTGCACCATTACAGGGACTTATTTCCCAAAACTGCTCCCACAACAAGATATGAATAATTTCTAAGGTAGGAATTGCCATATCAGAGCAGACAGTCATTCTGTTAAGTCCATTACCTTGCTTCTTGCCCTTCCAGATCAAATCACTGATCTATCTAAGTATCCCATTTCTACTGGAAGATCATTGTGTGACAAAGATGGCAATTTCCTGCAATATCCTGGACAAACCTTATTAAATTAAGTTAAACTTTATTTAATTAGGTTGAAGTATCATTATGCACCAGGAATTGTATGTAATTCCATGGGGAAAGGGGACCACAGCTCTTCAGGAATTAAGAGAAGATGGGGATTTTTGGATAAATAGCCTGAGTTTAAACTGACCCAAGACCTTTTCTGCTCCAGCAAGAAGACAGGACCTCTGGTCCAATGGGAGCCCTGATCCTTAGGGAAGGGTTTGAAGGACTGTGGCCTACTAAGGTCCCCATAAGATGGAGTGTCCTTGTTCTGAGCTGAAGCTGTCATGAATTTGTGACCACAGGAAAACCCCTGGGTGGGATTTGAAGAATGTTTACTGTCCAGAGCCTTGGTTGGAGTCAGAGGATGATCTCTGGTAAGCTTATTAGCACGTGTATAGGTTCTTCTATTGTTTTAAATGTATTTCCCTGTAATGATTTTACATTAAGAATAAATGTACTTGCTTAGAAAAAAGCTGTGTGATAGCTTAACTGGGGCAATTACTTTGTTTACCATCTGTAAAGAGAAAAGTAAAGCAGCCTGACTTTGCCTGGGGAATTCACAGTGTAGGCTGGGAGCTGGGCAGTCTGGAAATACTCCCGGTCAAGAGGGAGAGAGATTTGGTCTCCATCCAAGAAAGGCAACAACTAAGGGCTGGAAGTCTGAGAGTCGGTGCCCTTGCTGGATCACTAAGGGAGATACAGGTGAAGTTGCCCTGAATTGTGAGACACGCACAACAATCCAAGTGTTCAAAAATCATGAATAAGGCCTCCTAAACCATGAAACTTACAGTGACGCATAGTTGGCTGGTTGCATGGTGTTGGGGAGAGGGAGTGAAAAAAGAGAGGGGGAGATGACGGGGCCAATTCACCAGCATTTTGCACCCCCATTATTTTTTTTTCATTTAAATAATAACATCATAACAATACCATTCTGTTATTTGCCTTCTGATTATTGAAACTTTAGGTTGTACTCTGGTCACATTTTCAAACTTCGGGACTAGAGGACTAAAAACTTACTTGTGTTTTTAAATTGAAAGGTGAGGTTCCCATGAAATAACATGACTCTGGGAGCAGGGGTTCTAAGGTAATCACCAGATATCACAAGACTGAAGATACAGTTTGCAAGAATTAACATGTTAGTGTCAATGTTGGGATAAGAGCCAGTACCTCGTGATGCCCAGTGTCGCGCTGAATTCACAAGAACACACTGCCTTACAGATGCACTAGTTCTCTTTCCTGTTGTCTCTTTGGTACAAGTGTGAAAGGAAAGCTCAGAAGGAATAGCCTCTAAATCTCCTTCTGGACTCATTTTCATACTTCCCCAGCTACATAAATAATCTTGTAAGTGATATAAAACATTTCCTAAAAAACATACGTCAAAAGCATGCAGCACTTGAGTGTCTTTGCCCAAACAGACTCTCTCCCTCTCCACATTTCAGTGAATGCTCAGGCAGCCTCGTCATTTGGATAATTAGAGGTGCCAGATGGCCGTAAATATGCTCACAGTCCTTATCCAGCTCCTTTCTATCTGGTAACCACATAGCTCTACCCTGTAGCAAACACCTGGCCTGTTCCGATTCTGCCAGCATCTTCCCCTCTCTCTCTTGATCTAAATTGCTTCCTCTGGTTTTTGTTTTCAATGCAGATGTAAAGGGAAGCTCTCCAATGCTGTGCATTATGCTGGCTAGTATTCAGTAAGAATCCTCATTATTATCAATCAATTAATAATATGTTGCCCTCTCTTGAGCTCATTTGAGGCAAAGATCTCAGAGCTCTTTACAAAGGAGGGTAAATGTCATTATCCCCATTGTGCAAGAGGCACAGAGTGTGAAATCCAACCCTGTACAGAGAATCAGGAGAATTGCTGTGCACCATGTGAATCCTATTTTGAGGACATAGGTCTTATGCTGGCCTTTTGCATAGGGGTGAATTTCACCCAGAATAAATATTTGACTCATTGAAGATCACACCAAGGGAGTTACGACAGTCCTGTGCTCCAACCACAAAGACCATTTTGTCTCCTCTGTCAGTAAACGCTACTTTTGCTCTGGAAGTTAACTATAGTCACTACTCCAACCCTTCCACGGTTTGTTTTAGCTCTCGTGGGTAAACATCACTACTACTGGGATGTTTATTGGTCCATGTATCACGTTCAGAACCTGTCAGGGTATATCTACACCGCAACTAGATGCCAGTGGCTTGCCTGTGCTAGCCAACTCGGGCTCATAGGGCTCAGGCTGCCTTTCATTGCTGTGCAGACCTCCAGGTTGGGGCTAGAGACCAGGCTCTAGGACCCTCTGGAGTTGGAGAGTCCCAGAGCTCAGGCTCCCACCCGAGCCCAAAAGTCTACACAGCAATGAAACGGCCCCGCAGCCCAAGCCCTATGTGTCCGAGCTGGCTGGCACGGGCCAAACGCAGGTTTGTCTTTGCCGTGTAGACATGCTCTCGGTTGTCAATAAGGTGTAAATTTTAATGGTGTGAGCATTTAACCATTGGAACTCTTCAGCAAGGGTTGTAATGGATTCTCCATCACTGATAATTTGTAAATGAAGACTGGACGTTTTTTCTAAGAGATCTGCTCTAGGACCTATTTTGGGGAAGTTCCATGGCTGTGTTATATGGGCGGTCAGACGAGATGATCACAATGGTCCTTTCTGGCTTTGGAATCCATGAATCCCATTGTGTTGTGACGCAACATGATGACTATCAACACTAGATGCATTATGATGACACGCAAGCCTGTCTATTTGACAAACTCCAGTAAGTGACAGCCCTAATACAATGATAGACATGTAGGGCTGTAAGGGACCACAGGAGGTCATCTAGTCCATCCCCTCAAGCTGAGGCACGACCGAGTATACCTAGACCATCCCTGACAAGCGTTTGTCTAACGTGGTCTTTAAAACCTCCAGCGACGGGGATCCTACAACCTCCTGAGATAACCTGTTTCACTATTTATCTATCCTTACAGTTGAAAAGCTTTTTTCCTAATATCTAACTTAAATCTATCTTTCTACAAACTAAGCTGATTACTTCTTGTCCTCTCCTTGGCAGACATGGAGAACCAATTTATAACAACCTTTTACATAGCTGAAGAGTGTTATCAAGTTCTCCTCTCAAATTTCTCTTCTCTAGCTTAAACATGCCCAGTTACCTTTCCTCACAGGTCATAGTTTCTAAATCTCTTATAATTTTTGTTGATTTCCTCTGGACTCTCTCTCTCATTTGTCCACACGTTTCTTAAAGTGTGGTACCCAAAACTGTACACAGTACTCCAAAAATCTTGCAGCTCCTGTAATGCTTAATTGAATGTGCTGGAACCATGCTGGAAATTTCACAAGAGTGGATTTCCAAGTGTCGCTGAATTTAGGAGCATTTTATTTTTAAGATTTCAATATTAGTGCTTTAATTTAGACAACTCTGTTACTAGTGGAAACATTTCAAGCTTGCTAAGCAAATCAGAAGAGGAAGTAGGACTGGTGAGAAGGTACTTACGTTGTTTAAAAAGGGAAGCTGTTTTCAAGACATCTTAAAATATGCACAATTACTGTTAAAAAAGAAATTGAGAGGAATATAAGAATGTCACAAGCTGTTCTGGTGATTCATTTATATTGAGGAAAGCCATACAAAGCAAAAATTCTAGGTCACTGCAGATGGCCAAAGGGTTAGTGGATAAAGAGGCTTTAAAAGATAATACATGTTAGTTTTTACAGATTATGACTATATTAATTTGGACTGTTACCTGTATTTTATATAACAAAGCATAATTAACTCTATCCCACCCAGCCTCCAAATCAGTACCCTAACTAATGCTCCAAATGGCTTAAATGTAGTGGAATCTGACTCTTGATCTCAGAATTGTTCAGATCCACTTCCCATTCTGTAGAGTTAATTTGATTATTCCAGGGAATCCAGTGTAGTGTGTAAAGCAGGGCCTGCGGTGATCTCTATGAGCAGGAACTCTTGGGATCTCTCTTGACTAGTTGTCTAATGTTGAGCCAGTCAGTTCACTGCTCTGCGTTTCAGGTTTCCCATCTGTAAAAGGCAGATTATTCTCCTTCTTTACTCCCAGAGTGCTATGAAGCCAAGTCAATTAATGTTTGCAAAGCACGCTGAGAAATTCCTGCGAAAGGTGCTCGATAAGTGCAAAGTCTTACTATGCTGAAATCATTTCAACTTCCTTTTAACCAGGTGATTCTGGGAGATGGCCTGGATTGTCTAATAGGTCTTTTCCATCTATTTCTCTGTCTGGCTGTCTTTTTTTTAATTTTATTTACAGTGTCCATTACCCTGGTATTTTCTGTCTCTAATGCCTATTATTCAGGGTGAAATTCACCCTTGTGCTGAGAACCAGCATAAAGCCAATGTACCACTTAAATCTTCACCAAAGACTACATGGACCAGTGGTCTAATCTGGTATGGCAGATCCTGTTTTTAATAACCATGGACTTAGGTTACAAATACGGGCCGAAAATGAGATTCAACATAAAAATGCAAAGGCTCAGATGCCCACTGATGGAGGACATTTAGAAAGAAATATGGGTCAACTGATCTAAGGAAAACCCTAGAGATATTCAAGAGAAAGCTGAAACTTGAAAAGCAGAGATAATGAAGAAGACCAGAGAGTGATAGTTGACATCAAATCAACTATAAGGTGGCAATTCACGTGGCACCTATAAAGGTCAATGTGCTTTTGACGTGTGTATAGACGTAACGTGTCTAGTGGGAGAGCTCCACCTTGGACAATTACAGTCTGTTCACCTAAACTATAAAACGATGCTGTGCACTGTTAAACAGCTACCATGTCCCACACCAGATGTGGCTGCAGTCCATTGATAGGTGAATAAGTAGGGCATAAGTCCTGGTGAAGGTCCCCTGCTCAGGGTTAATTTCTAGAGAAATTCACCTGCGGTTACAAAGATATGAAGGGTGACAGACATGCTGGAGCAGACAGCCATTACCCAGAGAACATGTAAGCATATTTGTTTGTGCTTTTGCCCCTTGTTGCCTGACTAGTAGCTTACCTCTTCACTGCAAACTGTGGAGAAAGCAGATGGCAGAAGGGAAATTTGCTTCACCTACTTGTGCCCAAAGAGACAGATAAATCGATTTCCCTGATGATGCACTAGGAATACAGAGTTAAAAAGTTATTTTGATGGACCTAGAAAACAAACATGGAGCTCCTTTGGTTTAGGGAACATTATCACCCTATTTATGCATATGAGTTCATAAACTCCTGTGTTTAAAAGTCATTTTAAACCTCAAAACAACACCTCTGTCCCCCTAACTAAGAAATTCTCATCCGCAAGGATTTTAGATGTCATGGATTTCAAGATTCCTCTCAACTCTGCTCAAGAGGGAGACATCTCTCAGATATCCTGCCTCTAAGAAACCTTTTCTGTATGAGTAAATTCACTAGCAATACTATTGTTTATCTGGCCAGAGGAGCTGGGAAAAAGACTCCATCTTTGGCCTATGAGGTGTACTAGAATAAAAAGCTAGTAGGAGCCGGGAGAGGTACTGGACTAGATGTCAGGAAATATAAGTTCAATTCCTGGCTCTGGTATTGACTCCCTATGTGACCTTGGACAAGTCACTTGTCTCCTGTATCTCAGATCCTCTTCTGTCATATGGTGATAACAACCCATCTTCTGTCTTGTCTGTTGAGACTGTAAACTCTTTGCGGCAGAGATTGTTTCTTACTCTGTGTTTGTACAGCTCCTAGTACAAGAGAGCCCTGATCTTGGATTCAAAGAGCTAAAGGCCAGAAGGAGACCATAGATAATCTAGTTTGACCTCCTGTATATCACAGGCCAGAGAATTTCCCCAAGTTACCCCTGCATTAAACCCAATAACTTGTGTTTGACTAAAGCACATATTCCAAAGAGGCACTCAGTCTAGATTTAAAGACACCAAGAGATGGTGAATTCACCAGAGGTTAAGGAACTTCCTTTTCTCGTTCTTGTATTTATTTCCATGAAATATTCAATATGTAACAGAACGTTTTATTATTTGTACAGTGCTTTAAACATGCACTGAGCTTTATGGATCATTGAATAGGACCATTGCCTGGCCTGAAGACTTTATCATGTAATTTCCTAACTCATCTCCCACTGAAGTCGATGGAAAGACCTCCATCAACTTCAAAAAGAGTTTGATCAGGCCGTACCTCAGAGGAATATGTCACATGGGGGAACAGTTGAGAAGATGCGGAGACCTTGCCAGAAATAAGACGTCATAGTGTTGCCAACTCTTGTGATTTTAACATGGGTCATGCAATATTTGGTGGCTTTCTTAAAGCTCCGGCTTCTGAAGTCCTGTGAATATAATGAGATTCTCAGCTTTCAAGAAAGTAAAATTCTAGCCCTCCTGATTGTGGAGAAAAACTTGAAAATGTGACCCCAGTGACCCCTAACGGATCAAGAACCAGAAGGCAAATAAAAGAAATCAGAATGTATTTTAACACTTTAGAATTCATATCTTGGCTCCCATGCATCAGTTCAGAGATACCTGGAAGGGATCTAGCTGAGCCATCTGCTCATGACTTGGATTTCTGTTTCCTGACGGGGAGAAGCCAAAGTGCCGTTTTGCCCTGAAGCACCTTTCAGCTGAGAGATCAGCTAACTTGCTTTATTGATTGAGCCTGCTGGAGTCAAGATGTCTGGTATGACAGCTGTGGGGTATCTGTGGTCCTGACCTAGCAGTATAACCATGGGTATGGCAAGAACAGGACAAAGCCTGTCTCCATCCCACCCCCAGAGATATCCAGCCCTCAAATTCACATGCCTTTTAATTGTATTATATATGTATTTTAGGTATTCAGAGAACCCCTGTTACCAAATATCTGAGCACTTCACAATCTTGCCTTACTTCTTGCCTTGATCTCAAAGCACTTAATTAAGTTAGCTGTTTAACAGCACAGGGAGTAAGTAAGGGATATACTGAGATAACTTTGCCCGCTGCTAAATTGCATCCGCCTCTTAGGTGGAACACAGAAGCTGTTGAACAGCAAAGAGGAACACAACTGGCATTTGTGTCCCTTCTCTTAGAAAAAGAGCCAGGAGACCTTCTGTGACCACAGGTGGTCAGCATCTTGGTTTTATATCTCATCCATAGCATGGCACCTCCAGGAGCACGACACTTGCCATCACCACAATAGAGTGCAGAATCAATATTGACCTCCAGCTGATGACTCACCAAGACCACTAGCTAAGGCTACATGGGTTTTCTTTGGATGTCTCGTATTCAAGTAAGCTCCTGGCCTGACTCTGAGTAGTTTGTGAGATCTCATGGGCAATTAGCATAAGATGATAAGGTATAAAAAGATAAATATGTGACTTTTAGTACCATCCTTGGGAGAAAGAAATAACTAGCCCCTAAAACACAAAGGCCAGCCACTTCCCTGAATATAATAATCTACTTCCAATGTATTCACATTTTTTTCTTTAAACAGCTATGACAAACATTTGCCACCACTGGGCCCATCTGTTAAAACCCAGTCCTCTAAAGTACAACGTCCACCATCTCCCCGCAGCAGTTCCAGTCAATGCCAGCACTTGTGCACTGTTCAGTATCATATTGTCAAGTCCCTAATTATTGCAGCTCTGAGTAATCACGCTGTCTTTGTGTGACGCTCATATGAATCCTTTATTCTGATCACAGAGCTATGGAACGTCTCTTTCTCTTTATCAGCCTGAAGGGAAGGTTTCTAGAAATGTACAGGCAAAAGTCATTTATATGCATAACTCCCAAGCCACTAGCGTCATAAGGGTCGGACTACCGGCATTTAGAACTATGACTTGCCCAACCCCTCCCATGCACTCAGAAAATCCAGGAAGGGCAAAGAAATGTCATTCTCTTTCCTCTGACTTGGGAGATTTGGAAAAGGGCAAAACAGAGCATTGTTTGGCTTTCATATCATCAAAAATTAATAGAGTGGAAGGCTCTAGATAGGTTTTTGAGTTAAGTAGTTTGTAGAAGCGCTCAAGAGATTCTACATGCCCAAAAGTATAATAGAGGATTTCCTGTTAAGCCCTGTTGGTATAAACATTTTCAAAGACAGAATAATCTATAGCAGTTGTTCTCAACCTTTTCTATACCAGGACACCACATTACAACAGAAGGTTCAGAAGGCCCCCATCTAGCTGTAAAGCAATGGAGAGTGGTCATGATGCCCTGAGACCTGTTAATGACTCCAGCATTTCTGGTCAACCAAGTTGAGCCTTAAAAAACATGAACATCATCAAAATGCTTCTTAAAGGAATCACTTCCCCTAGGATCCCTATGAGGTGGGTAAAGGATCATCCTAATTTTATAGATGGGAAAATTGAGGCAGAGAGGTTAAAATCTCTTGTCCAAAGTTACAGAGGGAGTCGGATATTTAGAATTGAAGAGCTCCTGGCTAGAGCTCTGGAAACAATGGATTTTTCAGTTCATTGGCAGCTCCAAAGAATCAGAAAAAAACATTTATTTCAGGCCGACCCCACAGTGAAATGTTTCTGAATTGTCAGCAAATTGAAAATTAAAAAAACTTCCATTTTGGGTCAAATGAAACATTTAATTTTGATTTCAGTCTTTCCTCAGCCCTCTTTTAAAATTTTTTAAAATAAAAGTAAATGCAATACTAAAACGAAAAGTTGTTTAGAACTGAAAAATCAAAACGTTTCATTGCAGAAATGTTTTTGGTATTTTTTACCAAAACAATTTGCCAAAATCAGCACAAATTCACAAAATGTTTGAGTCAACATGATCCTGCATTTTTCTCCACAAAAAAGTTTTGGTAGAAAAATTGCACCTAGCTCCTGGGTCTATGTCACGTTCTCAGATCACTGCCACCAAAATATATGAAGCGTTCTAAATGCTGACTATGCACATATACTGTGGAACTCACTGCTACAGGAAGCTGTTGTGGCCAAGAATTTGGCAAAATTAAAAAAGGATTGAACATACGAAGATATCCAGAGTGACCATAATTAATTTTAAACTCATGCTTCAGTGCTTGAACTCATGTGTTTAATCTTCAAGTGTTTAAACTCATGCTTCAGTGCTTCAGCCAACCTCTGACTATAAAGAGACAAGGATGAGACCTAATATGGGAGGCAGATTATTTCATATCTACCCACTGCTGGGTTCTTACACCTGCCTCTGAATTATCCTCTGATCAATGTTTGATTTAGGACATTACAAGGGCTTTGGGCCTGATCCAGTCTGGCAATTCTTATGTTCTGATTAATTAACTTTTAAGTTGTTCTCAAATTAGAGGAACTGCTGTCTTAGGGTAATTGAGGCTGTAAAGAGACTTTTACCCAAAGTTGATGGTTTGAATTCAGTCCAGGTCCGTAACGGCTGAAAGGCAAAGGCCTGTCTGATGGCTGTTTGGTGGCCTATATGAAATGTGTTACTCTCAGCCCAGTTTGCAGTAGAAAGGTGACCACATCACAAAAACCACTGCTACTAACTGACAGCCTCAACAGAGAACCCAAGGATCTGAATGGGTGATAAGGACTGAACTCCCCTAGACCCGCTAGAGGTGCTCCTTGCAGAACAATGAGGGGAGGACATGAATGGGGTAGGCTGGGAAGGAAACTTGAACTGCCTTTTCATATATTGTATCTCTTTAATTAGTAAGGGACTTCAGGATGGTCCAGTGGCTAGCGCGCTAGCTTTGACTTTAGCAGACTGAAGTTCAATTCCTTGCTCTGCAGGTGCCCAGGCTATGTGTATGTTACAGCAGCGCACCTTAGCATTGCAGCTGGGCCACTGTAGTGTAGACTTCTCCTGTGTTGACAGAAGGCATTTTTCCATCAGTGCAGGAGATCTATCTCTGCGAGAGGCGGTAGATAGGTTGATGGAAGAATCCTTCCGTTGACCTAGCTGTGACCAGGAGGCTAGATCAACCGAACTACAGCATTCAGAACACAAAATTTTTCAGAGCCCTGAGCGACGTAGCTCGACTGACCTAATTTTTAGGTGTAGACCAGGTCCCAGTATCATGTTGGCCAACTCACTTGGGACTGAATGCTCAAAAAAGGTTACGCTCCTAACTTCCGTTGATTTATGAGCATTCAGCCCATAGTACCCAGTTCTTCATCTATACAATGGGGATAATGGCGCTTCCCTATCTCAAAAGGGGTGCGTGTGGATAAATACATTACAGTGTGTGAGGT
Organism: Mesoclemmys tuberculata; assembly: GCA_007922155.1. Taxonomy (NCBI): domain Eukaryota; kingdom Metazoa; phylum Chordata; order Testudines; family Chelidae; genus Mesoclemmys; species Mesoclemmys tuberculata. The sequence goes on from ML675647.1 coordinate 3,935,124, forward strand.
GTTCACACACTACAGCAATGAGGGCTGCTGGATAAGTATCCATCCAAAGCCTTTCCCAAATTCATTCCACAAAGTTTTAGACCCAGCTGAAATTAAAACAGTGATTCTCCTCACTTTTGCTTCACTCCTTTCCCAGACACACCTCCACTCTGTAATAACTCTGCATAATAGTCGGTCTGTATGAATGCACATGATTGCTTATCATTGCCTGTCTAGGCTGTGATCTGGTGTCTTCAGTTAGGTTGGAGCTCTCTTTTTTTGTACGACACACACTAGATACAAAAACAAATAAGGCTGCGCTATGCTTTTTTTTGCCAGAGAAATTAACCCGCCTGTGTTTGTCCACAAAAGTATTAGCAAAAATTTGGATCCTAACCAAATCACTGCCAGCTTCAATTACCTGCGGTGTAAGGAGAGAGCCAAGCGCACTGCTAAAACTGAACTCAATAGTGGGCAATTATAGCAAAAGATGAATTGGGAAGGCACTTAATCACATGATGAAAATTAAGCACTTGCTTAAGTACTGTCCTCAATAAGGACACTTTCCGAATTAGAGCCTACGTGTAGAAGCCCCGATATAAATTCTCTTATTCTGGTGAAAGGCTAGACGAGGGATAAAAATACCCACTCTAAGCCCTACACTTACCAGGTGATTCAGCGGCAGTCAACGGGAGCTACGTAAGCTATGCAGAGTAGTGTAACTCCCGGCGACTGCTGTGCTTCCCTTCTGCGTGGCGTCTTCACTGCACGGTGTCGACAGGAAGCGTGTTCCCGTTGACGCAGCGCTACGCCACTTGAGGGGTGGTTTTATGGCGTTGACTCCTGGATCGATTGAGCAGGTCTTCTCTGACCGCTCAGTCGATCCAGATGGGTTGATCTGACGGCAGCGACTTTGCCACCGTTCAGTGTAGACATACCCAAAGCTAGTGTTTAGGAACAGAAGCCCTCCACACGTTGATTTACTGCATTTATTTAGATTCCAGTAACACCTGGTGGCCACCAATGAAAGACCAGCGCCTGCTTGTGCTAGGTGCTGTACAAACATACAAATAAAGTTTAATACAGACACACATCTATGCACATAGTCTGTATGCACACCCTTTCACACATCTACTGTACATAGGTACACACACACATACTTTTGACATCTAATAATATTGTCAGATTTGGGTTGGTTTTTTAAGGAAAGGGAGGCTGTTCTGAAAGGAAGCTGCATCATCCATATTAATTCACGAAACTAGTTAGAGCTTGTTAAGTCAGTAATTAGCACTTGTGAATATAGGTCAAAGGATCTCAGGAATATTCTCTCTCATTCTCTCTTATTCTCCCTCCAGTCTGAGAAGAGGTTTTCATTTGCCATTAGTCTATTCTATGGTGAGGTTAAGTAAGGATTCTCTACAGACAGAGCTGCTATCCTTTCCATCTGTGAGAGACACCTATCCACTGTCAATCAGATATCTGAAAGATCTCAGGAGTTCAACTAAATACTGTGAAACCCTTTTATAATTAAGTACATATTTCCATAGATCAATTTCTTTCTCAGCATGATATTTACTGCGTATGTGCGGAAACAAGTTGGGATTTTCATAAAACTTACTAAAAATTGAGTTCCATGACATCTGAGTTCAATATAAGCAGATTCCATTGTACTGAGTGCCTTTATCCATAGCAGGTAGGTACTAATTTACATATATTTTACAAGAAGCAAGATGCATGAACAATGGGTAACACTAAATCCACTGTCCTTTTATCAGGAATCTATCTATTTATCTTCTCATCTACCTATGTCTGTTGCATCTGTCACTGCAGTATCTATGTTCACAGAGCTACCGCAGTGATTAAGAGGGGTAAGCCGCTATATAGGACCGGTTCCAGAGATGGGCGAGCAGCTTGCTAACCTCCGGAGGGGCACTGTGGCACTCTTTTTTTTCTGTTTGCTCCACTCTCATTGGCCGGCTGTGGGGTTGGTTTGTTTTTTCGGTTTTGTTTTCCCACCTGCACAGAGAGGCCGGGAGGTGGGGTGCCGAAATCAATTCCCACCCTGGCCTGGTGTCGGAAATGAGGGCCTGCTGCAATACCTGGCCAGTTATTAGGCAGCCAACAGGCGCTGCTGAGCCACACCGGAGTGGCTAAGGCAGTCAGGTGGCTTGCTCTTGAGCCCAGCAGCTGGACAGGCACAGCAACTGTTCAAGGCGTTCACCCATGCGCTCTTTGCCTCGCCGCGCTCTTCTCACTCCACGCCCTGCTTCTGCCCTGCTTCTGCATTGCTCCAGCACCCCTGGACCCAGCCTACACCCTGCCCTTCACCCAGGTCTGTCCCAGCCTTGTTCCTGCTTGGAACCAGCCCTGCTTTCGCTGACTCCGGTTGGTTCCGTTTTGACCCTGGGCTCTGATTCCTGGCTCCGAGGGTAAAGAAGGACGGCAAGAAAATAGGAAGTGAAAATCAGGTGTATGTTATACCAGACAGAAATGCCTTCCAGTGCCCACTCCTGTCATCATGAGAGAGGCAGTGTACCCAAGTGGCTGGAGAACTAGACTGTGGCTTAGGAGGCCTGTGTTCTAGTCCCAGCTGTACTGCAGACCTTCTGTATAATCTTGGACTAGTCACTTCCCTTCTTCGTGCCTCAGTTTATGGAGATAATGACCCCGACCTCCTTTGCGAGGTGCTTGAACATCTAGTGATAGAGAGAGCTAGCTCGTATTATTTTCCTTAAACTTGGGCTCTTCTGGTGGACCATCAGGAGAGGATTACATTTGAAGGAGCCCAGTCGCCTATTGTCAGGATGTCACAGCAAGAACCTCTGGGGTCATCTCACCTGCATCCGTGGAGTATAAAGTGAGAGGCGGCCTATCAGGTTATTTTGTGCATAACCGACTCCACACAATGAACCAAATTCCACTCTCAGCCACACTGTATGAATGCAGAATAACCCCAGTGAAGTCAGTTGGGCTACTCTGGATCTATACAGCATAACTGACAGCGCCATGCCTGTTGCTAACTCCAAGTCTTCAATCTTCCTGTGTCAGGGCCCTGTGAAATCATAACTAAAAAAAAAAAAAAAATCGGGGTGTTTTTTATTTGCCTTCTGGTTTTTTAGCTTTTAGAAGTCAATTTTTGCAGCTTTTCTCTGCGGGCCTAGAAACATATTTATTTTTCTTTTAACAAAAGCTGAGATTCTCACGGTCACCAGAGTCCAGGAGTTGGGGCTTAAGAAAAACAACAAACATTGTGAGACTTGTGATTAAGTCAAACGGTTTGGGAAAATTGCCAGTGAGACCATATCCTTTGATTGGAGCCTCTGGGAACAATGAGAATAATAAAAGTTAATTAATAATAAAGTGGATGGCAGAATTCAAATAATGCTGAAATAATTCAAATTTGGCATAATTTATTCCACTGTATTCTGCAGCTAGTGTTTGGAATAAATGGGCTACAGGGCTCTTGCGTCGCTTCAGAGAAACCACAACTCCCCATCTTTTCAGCATACCCTGCCTTGGCAAGCAGTGTGGCCTAGTAGATAGAGCACTGGAGTGGGGTCTCCTGAGGTTTACTCCCAGCTCTGCCATTGACCTGCTAGGTAACCTTGGCCAAGTCACTTCCCCTCTGTGTTCCACCCTTCCCAACTGTAAAATGGGGGTGATACTTCAAATGCTTTGAAATCTACTGATGAAAAGTACCATATAAAAGCTAGAGATTATTATTGTACACAAAAATCCATTCTGTGCTCTGTTTTCCTCGCCAGCGCACAGCAAGAACAAGCAGTCACATCAGAAACCTGTATTTATCCACCCACTGTGCTAGATTCTGAATTCTGATGGCGTAAGTCACGATTGTTGATGCTGGCTTTTTGTTGGGGGGGTTTGGGTTTTTTTGCATGTTTTTTATTACGGCAATGGAAGCCTCGCAGACTGAAAGCTTCTGGACGAATATGAAATTACCCACCAAAGTTTTATTATTATAGAACATTTTGTGTAAGATGGAAGGACAGGACATTTACACCACTCTACAGCGTAATGGGACCCTCAGGTGGGTGTAACTTCTATTCACATCCCCCTAAAAGCCTCTTAATGCTACTGGAACAGTGTAAAGGAGCCCATGGGTACCACAGAATTAGGCTCTTACTTATAGCAGAGTACACGGAAGCATGACAGAAGTTTGCCTCAGTCTGTCTGTCCCGCTGTTGTATTCACCTCATCTCTTGAGCTGCTCTTTGTGGTAGGGACCATCTGTCTCTGCTGTATTCGTACAGCACCTATCGCAAAGAGGCCTTGATTGCTGTGGCATGCTTCCTACCTGTTCCAAAATATACTGCAGGACAATGTGTGCCTTTTTGTAATGTGTGCGATGGAGTGTGTACTGGACACGGGCACCGACGGGGTTCATGTGGGCCGGAGAAGCCAATTAAGATAACTGGCTGCACCTGGAGGGAGAGCCAGGCTTAACTGAAGAAAAAGCCCATCTGCACAGGAGCAGACTGCATTTTAAAGCAGGGAGTTTTCAGCAGAAGGGGGCTGCGTGGACACAGTCTGCAGTCACTCTCTGGGGCAGAGGAAAAAACCCAGGAGGGAGAATAAACCCTGGGGTTGTAGCCCGAGAAGGGTCAACCCCAGAGGAGTCGTGAAGAAAGGACTCCTGAGAGGGCTAGACAGAAAGAAACCCAGGTAAACAGCAGCAAGAGGTAGGAGTCTGGAGACCATGGCTGTTTGTTATAGGGGCCCTGGGTAGGCACCCAGTGTAGACGGCAGCCCTGGGTTCCCCTATCAGCCATTGACAAGTGGCCCTGGAATGCTGGAGATGCCAATCGGACAGCAGGTCTGGAGAGACTTTGTTACCCTGGAATGGGAGGACTCTAATGTGACCTGGCCAGAGGGCTGAGTCACACAACGAGGAAGTGCTTTGAGTCATGAAGAGAGAGGGGGGGGGTCATGGCTTGAATAACTGATGGAAGAGGGTGCTAGGCTGTGTTAGAGCTGATCCCCAGAGGAGCCGCCATGGTGAGTGACCCCGTTCACAACGTGACACGTTTTTTCAGCTCTGAAGGGTCTCTTTAACTGGAAGTGTCATGTCCAGTTTGAGTGGGTTGATTATGAAGTGAACTCACTGGTGAGCAAATGTTATAGGACCCCCTATGTGCCAGAGCCATAGAAGCTATTAGTCTCTCAGACTATTGGCCCTATGTGAGCACTTCTAGCTCTAGAAGTCCCTTGTCAATCCCAGGTGTCTTAGTCAAGATGGCAGCTGGGACCTAAGCATCCCCGAAATTTGAGTCAGAGATTCTTGAACTTTTCCAGAGTGGAGCACGTTTCCACACAAAGATTGTCCCCGTTGCCACTTCCCTTCTGAATTGCAACCACACCGCATTTCTGGGCACCAACAGCAATGGCTCACACGTGTCTGTTTAGCTCCTTTGAATGGGATTTGGGAGCAGGGAATCAGAAGGAGTGGCTAGTATCGTGTGACCAGCCAGCTCTCTGCAAAGAACCAAGTCCTCCTGTAATCCACTGCTGAGTGTGTGGTACAGGTCTCTCTCTACAGAGGAGCCTCCAGATATTTTTCACATGGTATACACCCCAAGGGTCCCTGCCACCCCTCTCTGGACTGGCTTCCTGATCGGGCACCCACCACTAGTTCTGTGGGCAGACTAGAGGGGACATAGGCTCCTGGAAGCAGGGCAAGGCCAGATAAGGAGTAGCTCTGGTTCAGGAGCTGTTCCCGTAGCACTGGCAAGAAACAGCACTGGCCACACAACGGCCTGGTCAGGTATGGTCCCGTGGCCTCTCTGTCATAACGGAGGAGTTTGTGGGGCCAAACCTGAGCGGCGCTGCGACCCCCATGCATATATGCATACAGCTGTGAGTGCCACTGCCTCTCTGTGCCTGTTCTGTAGAGGATATGAGTTCATTGCAGCTATGCTTTAAGGAGCTACAGCTGTAACACTGCATGCTTTTCGCTTTGGAAGCCCTGGTACATCAGTTAAAATAGCAGCCATCGCTCTCTAGGGACCACGTTTTGGGAACTTCCTCTGCCAGCTCATTTATTCTACAGTTTTTGCAATTGAACATTTATTTTCGTTTATTCTTTTTTCATGAGAATTCAGTGCTTGTGAATTAATGACCCTGGAAACTGAAATCCAGCAGTTGTAGAACACAGTCACCAATGCACAATCTTCCAGGCTTCCTCTTAATGCTCCCCTTGCAGCAATATGGCCCAGGGACTGAGAGGAGAATCTTAACCTGTGTAAGTCTAGTCATCCTTAGCTAAATGGCCAAACAGTACCAAAGAGGATGGTGGTCATTGTGCTGTAGACATCTGTCCATTGGGAACTGAACTGAGACCTATTAATGCAGTTCAAATGCAGGGGTCACAAGCTCCCTGTATAGGGTTTGGTTCCTCCCATGTTGCAAAACAGAAGAGGAGCCCCGGCTTGATTGCGGGGTGGGACAGGTCCCTGGATGAAAAAGGTTGGCAATAGGGCTGGTTAAAACATTTCCGTTGAGATGGTTTTTTATAGAAAATTGGGTATGTGTGAAAGGTAGGCCGCCTTCTATGATGTAGCACAGCCATGGGACTGCTACGATACATTCCCTCCTGTCACAAGAGAGAGGACTATGGCGTACCATGGGAGATGTAATCTAACCAGGGAGCCCAAAACTTGGAATCTTCAGTGGAAAATTTCTCAAGAGCTTTATTTCATCAAAATCTTCTGTGGGAAAAGCACCCCCATTTTCTAATGGAGAACCATGGATGTAGGTCACTGAACAGCCAGCAGATGGTAACCATTTTTATTCACTTCTGTTCCGGGCTGGGCTCACTCTGCTTTTGTCAGGAACAGCTGCTGATTACCAGCTCCCTGTGCCAACCAACCTCTGCCTTAAAATGCTTTTTAAAAGTTAGTTATAACCTGATGTTGCTCTGGCACCCCCGTGTCTCTAGTACATGGCTCATTTCCCGCAGTCCTGACCTGGTGTAGAACCAGAGTGGATTGTTACTGCTATGACTGCTGAATATCTTTGATCTTAAAAAGCAACAGAGCTCTTGAGGGTAGCAAGACCCACTCTAGTTCTTTGCATGAAAATAACAAAATATCTCCAAGAAAGCTCGCAAACATTAACAAAGGGTTTCATGTGTAAAGTTTTGTTTCCCCTTCAATCTGGAGCAGGCAGAATTTAAGGAACATGCAATGATGACTTCCCCTCTCCTCCCCCACCCCATGGATACATACCACTGTTGTCTCCATGGTGCCGATTCCACAAGACAAGATGCCGTTTGCAGGAGCACTCAATGCAGTGCTGAAATAAGCTTTTCACTGTGACACGATGCCGTTATTTGCCTCGGTTAGTGTGTGTGGTGTTGATAGGACACATGGTAATGAAAGGTGACATTTGGATCAATTCAGCAATACAATGATGGGTGACTTTTATTATTATTTGTGAAATTGAGACATTTGATCTAGGGTTGCTACTAATTGTATTTTCAATCCCTTAGCTCAAGCTTGTAGCTCACAAATACACCACAGACATTTCCCAGCGGTACTGATCGGAGGAAACTACAATGAGGTGGTGTGTCCAATGGGGTGGAGGGGGGACACACAAAAAGTTCTGATTCACTTTGCCTGTGTTAGTGTCCCTTTTGCTGGTCAGGTGATTGAGTTTTATCTCTGTGTGTACATGCGTGCTCAGGATTTCCTCAGTGTTACTTCTCCTTATATGGTTTGGAGCTTGAGTAAGATAGCGATTGGCTGGCTGGGCAGACAGACCAGAGGTAGGAAGACAGCAAAAGAAAGAAAAGAAGAAGAAGAAGGGGGGGGGAAGAATCAGACTTAAGGGAAGTGATCTCGCTGGCCACAAAGTGGCAGCTGACGAGCAAAGCAAAATGACACGCACTCCGAATTTGTCAAGCAAATCTCAGCTATTTTTAAACCACACACATAGCCGGTACATTTTGGCTGATATCCCACAGCCTGATCTGGTGTCACCAATGTTTGGAAAGAAATGGCCTTCCTCTCACCACCCCCCAGGAGCGGTTTTAAAACATCATCATACTCAGGGTCTTAATTGTTGGTGAGCAGAAGAACCAGACTGTCCCGTTCCATGCTATGGTGCCAGGCCGCTCTTCGTTGTTATTATTATTAAACAAATGTGTGTCTGTGGAGCTGAAATAATAGAACTGGAGAATACAGCCAGCTCCATCTGGGAACAGCAGCCTCTCGTTGCTCCTCTGTGGGCCAACTGTTGCCTTTGTGTGATTTTTTTTTTTAATCCCCACATGGGTAGATTCAAGAAAATGTCTGTGCATAATATTTAAAAAAAAAAAAAAGTCTTTGCTCTTTTTGTTTGTTTTTTGACGCTGCATCAGGGTTCACCACAATATGTGAAGTTCTTCAAAAATGTTTTGTTTCGACTCAAAGGCTGCGGGTGGCATAAAGGGGCAGTGTTGCTGAACGCTTGGAATCAGAGGGAAACAAAAGAGGATGGATGGTTAAGAAGACCGCCTGGGATGGAATAATGAGGCTGGAGTGGAGCTGGAGAGAGGTCTTGAAAGTGAAGACCTTGGAAAAAGAAGCGAGTGCAATGGTTCAAGGGATGAGGACAACACATAGCAGGATGGTTAGACAGGAAAGGGATTTTGGCAGCAGTGTTTTGGGCAGGTTGGAGTCAGGAGAGGTCGCAATAGTATTTAGTGCCAACTCACACAATATTTGATGCTTTTCTTAAAGAGCCAGGTTCCTAGAGTCAGGTGATATGAGAATTTCAGCTTTCACTTTAAAAACACCCAGTAAGTTCTAGTCCTCTCGGTTGCAGAGAAAATGTGACGCCTACAGACTCTGATACAAGGAGACAAATATAAAGAACTCAGAAGTTATGATTTTTAAGCTAGAGGGTTTGGGATTTTTTCAATATCTCATGACTTATTGTGCCCAGCTCATGATTTTTGAATGCCCGGGCTTGCGAACGCTGCTGCAGTCAAAGCGGCAGTGCTGACGTTCAGTTATTTTTCATCTTAGTGCTTCTGGGTTCTGTGTGGGACACAAGGCACTAAAATGCCATGGGGGAAGAATTAATTCCTCAAGTATCTCTAGATCATCTTGACGCAGGAAGGATGGGGAAATCTGACAACCCTTGTATAACTTGGATCAGCATTTGGATTTCTGAGTGCTTATCCATACCAGACCTGAATTCTTAGCTTCTCCCACCACTAAGAACCCCCTTTCATGCAGCGAATTGCAGCTAGGTAATGGACCTGTTGCAGACCTCTGATCAGTTTTGGCTCACTGTGCTCTTTAGCAGCTCACCATCTTGAAGGAATTACAAGGAGGCAACTGAGATTTAGATTCCTGATGGACGCAAGTACAAGAGACTCCATGAAATCCAGTAGGGACATGGCAATTGCTGTCCGTTCTGTGCGGAAGGCGCTCAGCTACTACAATGACACACATCAGAATAAAAGCTAGCTAGCCAGAAGGATGTGTATGAGGATGGATGGATAGCTAGCTAAGGCAGCTTATAGCCACTTTCTCCCCATGTCACCAAGGTGTGCATTTTAGCTGACAGCTCAGAATTGGGGTGTCTGAGAGAAAAATATGAGAGCAGGGTTTACAAACTAGGTTATTTATTGCAACATGGCCTTGCATCCTAAGTGTAAAGTGTGGATTTGCAAATCAGGACTTTTCATTTAGGGTAGATGGGTGTGATTTGTAAACCTCTAATAGGATTTGTAAATCTGCAGCAGGATTAATAAAGCTAGACTCAGATTTATAAACTGAGAATACATCCCAGAGGGGGGGAATGTAAATCCTACATCTTGGCTCATACATCTGGTGAATGTTTTTAGCTAAATCTGATATTTAAGAAAATAATTTAAAAAGAAATCAGACTCAGGTTGCTGGCATTTGCAGGCAAGATTGTTCTAATCAGAGCCAAGGTCCATTATACATCTCATAAAAGAGTAAGCTATAGAAATCTACCTAGGAATTCATAGATAAAACTTTCCTATCTGCTCAGTATCTATTTTACCATAGGTTCTTCATATCTCAGTCTGGGTTAATGCTAACTGTAAAAACAGCCTGTGCATCTTCTTTATGAATACTGCCACTTACTGCTAAAGAAGTCACAATGGACCAGGTATGACCTTAGAGTAACGCCACTGAGTCCAATGAAGTGAAAGATCCGGATACAAAGCCCGGGTTCAACTACAAGTTATTAAGCTTGATGTAGGAATTCCTGGGTGAAACTCACTGGCCTGTGTTATGCACCAGACTAGATAGTCATAATGGTACCATTTGGTTGTCAGATCTGTGAATGTATATGGAAAGATTCCCATTAACTTCAGTGGACTTCAAATGAAGCCCTTACTGTGGGGAGGTGAGAACAGACCCTCTCTCTGTAATGGCAGGCACTCGCCCCTGGAGTGCCCTCTCGCTGTTTGGTGTGCAACTGTGGGTTACATCTTTGCCTCAGTTTCCCCTAGTGGGCTTTGAGTAAGTTCTGTGAGGCTTGTTCACAGTGAACACTGCCCCTTCAGGGCTGTAGTTTAGTTAATCAGTCATCAAACTTGCTATGTAATCAAGCCTTCTCCTTTTGTTGTAGGACCCATGCTTCTCCATGGGCTGGAATTCTGCAGTCTTTACCCTGCTGTTTCCAGGTATGTCTCAGGCCTCCCTGCCTGGAGAGCTTTGTAGTCGCTCTCCTCTGGAGCTTTCTCTCTTTGTGTTCTGCCAGCTGTTCATTCCTCTGGGAGCCTGAGCTCTCCCGAGAGACACTGCTGGGAGTATCTTCCACACCCAGCTCCCTTGAGGAATGCTCTTCTCAGGAGCTTCCTCTTTGTGTTTAACATGTTTATCAATGACCTGGAGGTAGACATAAAATCATTGCTGATAAAGCTTGCAGAGGGCAGAAAAATTGGGGGCGTGGTAAATAATGAAGAGGGCAGGTCACTGGTTCGGAGCGATCTGGATTGCTCGGTAAACTGGGCACGAGCAAACAATATGCCTTTTAATATGGCTAAATGTAAATGTGTACATCTAGGAGCAAAGAATGTGGGCCATTCTGGATATAGTGTACTTAGATTTTCAGAAAGCCTTTGACAAAGTCCCTCACCAAAGGCTCGTAGGCAACATAAGCTGTCATGGGATAAGAGGGAAGGCCCTCTCATGGGTCATTAACTGGTTAAATGCTAGGAAACAAAGGATAGGAATAAATGGTCAGTTTTCAGAATGGAGAGAGGTAAATAGTGATGTCCCCCAGAGGTCTGTAGTGGGGCCAGTGCTGTTCAACATATTCATAAGTGATCTGGAAAAAGGGGTAAACAGTGAGGTGGCAAAACTACTCAAGATAGTTAAGTCCAAAACAAAGTGTGAAGAGTTACAAAGGGATGCCACAAAAGTGGGTGACTGGGCAACAAAATGGCAGATGAAATTCAGTGTTGATAAATGCAAAGTAATGCACACTGGAAAACATAATTCCAATTAAACATACAAAATGATTGGGTCTAAATTAGCTGTTACCACTCAAGAAAGAGAGCTTGGCATCATTGCGGATAGTTCTCTGAAAACATCCACTCAATGTGCAGCAGCAATCAAAAAAGCTGACAATGTTGGGAACCATTAGGAAAGGGATAGATAATACGACAGAAAATATCATATTGTCTCTATATAAATCCATGGTATGCTCACATCTTGAATATTGCGTACAGATCTGGTCGCCCCATCTCAAAAAAGATATATTGGAATTTGAAAAGGTACAGAAAAGGGCATCAAAACTGATTAGGGGTATGGAACAGCTTCATATGAGGCGAGATTAATAAGACTGGGACTTTTCAGCTTGGAAAAGAGATGATGACTGGTGGATATGATAGAGATCTATAAAATCATGGCTGATGTGGAGAAAGTAAAGAAAGTGCTATTTACACCTTCTCATAACACAAGAACTAAGGCTCACCAAATAAAATTAATAGGCAGCAGGTTTAAAATGAACAAAGTAAAGTGTTTCTTCACACAACGCACAGGCAACCTGTGGAACTCTTTGCCAGAGGATATTGTGAAGGCCAAGACTACAATAGAGTTCCAAAACGATCTTGCTAAGTTGATGGAGGATAGGTCCATCAATGGCCATTAGCCAGGATGGGCAGGGATGCAAAGCCATGCTCTGAAGTATTCCTAGCCTTTGCTTGCCAGAAGCTGGGAACGGCCAACGGGATCGATCACTCGATGAGTACCCGTTCTGTTCATTCCTTCTGAAGCACCTGGCATGGGCCACTATCGGAAAACAGGATACTGAGCTAGATGGACCATTGGTCTGACCCAGCGTGGCCGTTCTTATGTGCTTATGTTCTTATGAGAGAGACCGGAGTGGACGGAGATGGAGCCTTCTTAACAGCAGAGGTGGTTAGTGGGAGCCAGGGCTGTGGCCCAGGACAGCATATGAGACTGTGCTGCGGCCTGAAGGCTACTTATTGTGCGGATGAGCAGAGAAGGCCTGTCCCTGGAGCTGTCGATCCAGTGCTTTTAACAAGCACTAAACCCACCCAGCTTTCTTGCTGATGATCTGAGCCGGGCTAGTCAAAGGGAGCTTTGTTTGTAAAACAGAAGAGACTGGGAGCCTGTGCGTATTGCTCCCTGCCAAGGTTCTCTGCTTCCAATTGAAACCCAGATTTAGATTAGCTGCAAAGGATGGAAATAGACACTATAAATCTACTGAGCTCCCAGCTACTGTCTGCCCTCTAGTAACCTCCCTCCTCTTGCCCCCCGCCCCACACTCGCTGCACACAATCCCGTCTTAGAAACCTCTGTGGAGTTAATGAATCCTGTCTGAAAGTCTGGTCCTTGGTGCTCTCATGCTCGGCAGGTACAGAAGCATTCCCAGAAGCCAATGACCTTCCATGCAGCAATGAGCAGCCAGCGTACCAAGCGGCTGCTTTGCAAATCTCCGGCGTGAAACTGAGCTGGTTTTTAAAGGCTTTGAGTCATAGCAACACAGTAACAAGCTTTTATTGGCCAGCCCTTTATTTTGCTGCTCTCCCAGCTGAAGGCTGCCGCTGTGCTGGATTCTCCCCAATAAATACAAGCACGCAAAGAGCTTGGACAGCACGGGGGCAGTGGAGCGAAATGATTGCAGCATCTCTGCATAGCGACGGGGTGCATTTTGAGGGTTTCCGTGCATCAAAGGGGCTTGCGCCATTCAAATTCTGTGTTCCCTTCTGCACCCCTTGCAGGCCCCCAGCCAAAAACCCAGCCAAGTTCCCATGAAGAAGCCATTAGAAAATAAGCATGGGCTTTGAAATACCAACACTCCCTGAACCCATGAATTTGATGCTGGTAGGTGACTCCGTTTTTCATCCTTGCAAGGATACCATATACTTCAGTGTATGGCTGTCCACAAACCCAGCATCCTTTATGTACTCTCTCTGGCTCTTAAAGATCCCAAATTCCTTTCCTTAATTGTGATTGTGCCTTGTTTGAAAGCAGTGGGGGGGGGAGCCATAGTGAATGCTAGGCGATAGAAACAGCCACGTCATGCCACTCCACAAGAGCTCTGCCATCGATTGAGCAGAGATGGGCGCTCAAGCCACGAAAGATTGGATCCAGATTTTGAGCAGCCCAATGTTGCAAGGTTTGGTCGAGGCCCGTTGTGGAGGGAGGTTGTGGAATTTCTGTCATTGGAGGTTTTTAACAACAGGTTGGACAAACACAGGGATGGTCTAGATTTGCTGGGTCCTGCCTCAGCATGGAAGGGATGGACTAAATGACCTCTTAAGGTCCCTCCCAGCCCAACATTTCTATGACTGCAGAAATCAAGTTTGGTTAGCACGCGCTGTGTTATTGGCATGCAAATGTAGCAACAGGAGCTGTTGGAGGGGCACCCAAACATTATAACAATGATGGCCTCAGGGGAGACGTTCTGAGCTGCAA
>ML675647.1:3949040-4073787 GCA_007922155.1 Mesoclemmys tuberculata
TTGCAGCTCAGTTACAACCATCTTCCAGTCCTCTGGAGAGCCAGTCAGTGTTTAGTGGGAGGGGGAACGGGCTCATCGCTTGTTTCCCAGCTTATAAATTGAAATTCAGTGTCAGTTCAGCTGGGGAGGAGGGGCGAGAGGCGGAAGGCTAAACTAATTACTTAAGGGTGTAGCGTCTGCCTGGACTTGCAGTGTCCAACCTACTAAGGGTTAAACAAAAAATGAATAAAAATCCTCCACCAAGGTTGCTAGGAACAGGAGCCTGAAAGAATCAGAGGGGCCCGTCTGCTGGCAGTGGAAAGAGAAAAGTTGGCATCTTGTTTACTGCCTGCATGGTATTTGCGTTTGTTCATTCTCACTAGACAGGGACATTTAGAGAGGCCAAAAGAGGGTTGTATTTCCTCTGCAGCATGGGGCACGGGTCACTTGCTGGTGGATTCTCTGTACCTTGAAGTCTTTAAATCATTGTTTGAGTACTTCAAGAACTCAGTCTTAGGTTAGGGGTCTATTACAGGAGTGGACGGGCGAGGTTCTGTGGCCTGCGTTGTGCAGGAGGTCAGACTAGATGATCATATTGGTCCCTTCTGACCTTATAGTCTATGAATCTGTGAGTAAGAGGGATTTTTTTTGGAAGAGATGAACGTTTAGGAGTGGGGGGGAATGGAAAATACTTTTGTGAAAAAGGAATATAGGGAACGACTATCTGAAATAAAAGGATGGACGGCACAGAGTAGGAGATTGGGCAAACTGTTTCAAAACATTCCTAGGGAACTGGTTTAAGGAGAGGCAGCTCTGAGGCCACCACGTGCACGGCTGTGTGAGAACATCCCAGATTCTGGGTTTTGTTACAAGCCCCAAACTTGGGTGAGGTTTGTTGAAGTTAAGACCTTGCGAGTCTGGTCACGGCTGGGTTTCAGGAGAAATCGGGGCTGAGCATCAAACCAGCCTGGGGGAAAAGTTTCAGGCAAGCCCAGGTCTGGCTGATTGTCTAAACTCAATGAAACCCACTAGGCACAAAACCGCAATAAAGCCTTGTCCAAACGAGCCTTTTAAAAATCTCCCACTGTTGCTCTAATGTCACTAGTGTACACAGAGCTCACATGGCCACTGGTGTTTCCACCTCCAAGCCATCTAGTCCTGCACTGAGCAAGGATGGCTAAAGCTCCTCTCTGTGCCTTGATTTCCCCTCCTGCCCCTTGTCTGTTCACACTGCAAGCTCTTTGGAGAAGAGACTATCTGTCTCTGAGCAGTCCCTGGCATAACGGGGGCCTGATTTGGATTGGTTCCTCTAGGCCCTTTCATATACATCAGCAAACTCTAGCAATCTAGCAGCAGCTTTGGACACTTTTCCAAAGGGAGTCAGGTTTATAATGATCTTTTTGCAGAAGGAGGGAGGGGAATGGAGGCACATCAGTGACGTGACTAGCCCAAGGTAACCCCGGCAGGAGTGCCAGGAATAGAACCAAGGTTTCCAGGCGCCTAGTCTAGCACGCTAGCTACTAGACCAATTCCCTTAAACACTGTCCACAAGAGGCATTCAACAATCCCAGCTTCTAAGTCTGCCTTGTCCACTTGACACTATCGCATGTGACCACTCTCGTGGAATGGCAGCTGGGGGAAAACATTTCCCCAGGAGGAAACATGATCTTAAGAAATAAGCTGCAACGGGACAACGCTTGAGAGTCTCTGCTCTGTTATACCGCTCTTCCCGACAGCGCAGCTGCACAGGAAGTTGTTGCCAAGGTACGCTGAGGTCTGAGGGGGTTTGGTTTTTTTTTGTTTTAAAGTTTTGAGCAGAGACTGAGACTAGCTGGGAGCGGGGACCATGTGGTTGGGTGACCAGGAGCTGCCGCACTGCAAAGGGAGAGTTGGAGTAGTTCCTGGGGGAGGCAAAACCAGGGACCATATGGACAGCCTAGCCTATGTAATAAGAGTCAGAACAATTTCGATAGAACCATATGCCATTGGAATACGTGAGTCCGGCCAAATGAGGGTGATTTCACTGGAATTTCATTTGGGGAGGGAGGAAAAATGGGGAAAAAGTTCCAACAAGATCAAAACGTCCCGTTTTGACCTTTTAGGAATGAAAATGTCAGTATTTCATTCGAAATAACTTTGTTGGTTTTTAATTTTTAATTTGTTTGTATGATATTCTATATCATACAAATAATATAATACAAAGTAAAAGCAAGTCATTGATTCAAAACAATTATTTTTTAAAAAAATATTCCTTCACAGAGAGTTTCAGAAATTTTGGTGTTCATTCTGCTTTGGAACTAAGCCAGATTTCAGTCTCTCTAAATCCCTCGTGAACCAGAATTTATATTCTCCACCTACCTACATTTTTAATGTCTTGCTTCTAGCTCCCACTCACACAGTGCAAAACTCATGTGCACACTAGAGGAGATAAACTGCAGCTGCCACTGTTTTTACACAGGCCTGATTGTTTTTCTTTTAACACTTAGGCTTTGCCTACACTACAAGCACTACAGTGGCACAGCCACAGCTCTGCTGCTGTAGTGTAGATGCTAAGCACATCAGTGGAAGGATTTTTCTGTCCATGTAGTCAATCCACCTCTCTGAGAGGCAGTAGTTAGGCTGACAAAAGAATTCTTTCATTGACCTAGCTGCGTCTACACTGGGGGTCAGGTTGACCTAACTAGGGTGCTCAGGATGTGAAATTTTTCATAGTTCTGAGCAGCACAGCGAGGTCGATGTAACGTTTAAGGGTAGACCAGGCCCAACAGTCTTGGGCCAGGGGCTGCATTTATCCCCGTTGCCTCTGTTCCCTGGAGAGTCAACCAGACAGCCGTCCCTGCACTGCTCTGCTTGGGGCAGCCAGACTATGGCATTTCGTCTGCTTGACGAATTCATTGCTGGATTAGGCTCGGCTGGATGCAAAATGAATCTCATTTTTAAAATCAAACTTGATAAAAACATCGATTACCCATTTTGTGATTAATTCTTTGACTAGACCTAGCTGTCTTGCTATTTTCAGGTAGAACCCCCACCCCGCCCCTTTGCTGTGTTGCTGAATGTCCCAGGTACATGCAGGTAGAACATGATTGCCGAGCTCCTGAATGTACCATTCGAGATGTCCTCCATCTGCCAAGCACAAAGGCACAGCGGGGGTACCAGCAGTGCATGCCAGCGATGATTTCACTGCAGTTGTGAGTGGGTTTCAGCAGGTGCAGGGAGTTTCAAGGAGCCAGCCACGAAAGGTTTAAGTAAGAGGCATGCAAAAAATAAAATAAAAACCCAAAAGAAAGTTATTGGCTTCTGGGCATATTCTCCCTTGATTTGATCTTAGTGGGTGGGGAGCAAGGATATAAAAGCCTCCTTCACGTTGACTTTTCTAAGCTGCTTTATTCATGACCCTCTTTTTTTTGGTCTTAATGAAAATCTGCTGGCAATTAGAGCCGTGAGAATGTGGCTGGCCGGTGCTGGGGGCGACTTTGGACCCATTTCTTTAACTAAATTAATTCATTAAAGAAAGCCACAAAGGAGCTTTAAAGCTGAGGCTGCCTCTCTGTCTTTTTAGCTCATGTTAAACATAAGATCGTCTCAGCTGGCTGGGCCCATAGCCACCCAATGGGCACACCGGACTGAATGAGAGACGCTAGGTTGGTCCTCGCTTTGAAGCCCCCGAGCTTGATTTTTTTCCCCCTATCATCCTGCACCTCATCTAAAGCAGTGCAAAGTGGGGGCAAACACTGTTGTTCTGACTCGTTAGCATTATATGTCCATTTTGCACAGGGGTGGATCTCACACAGTGCAGGCCAAGGAGAAACAGGGCACCTGGCTTTTCTCAGGCTGCGCCCTGGCCACCAAATTGCTCACTGTCCATTTGGAGAGTGGGAGTCACAAAACACCCTTTGAGCAGGGGAGTGTAACCCTGATTTTCCTCACCCCACTATTTCATAGGCTCAGCGTGTTTAAGGCCAGACGGGACCGTCAGATCATCTAGTCTGACCTCCTTTATGTCCCATTTCACCCAGTTACCTCTATGCGGAGCCCACAGACTTTAGTTAGACCAAAACATTCCAGTCTGCAGGAAACAAAAGTGTGCACCACAGGCAAAGACCAGAAGGTACCAAGATGCCCTCAATGCCTCAGGCTCCTGCAATGGTAGGGAATTAATTAGATGAGAGATGTCCCGATGATCCCTGCAATCAAACAATGTTACAGAGGAAGGTGATAAAACCCCCAAGGCCCCCTATTCTCCTTTTATACCCCCACAGTAGTTTGCACCGATTCCAGGGGCAGTTCAATGAGAACTGGATAATGATTCCCATCCCTGGAGGACTGTTGGCTGTGTCTTTCGGGAGTTACAATCCATCGGTTGCCAACCCTTTCACGACAGCCATCCTCTTTGTAGCCCCTGGTTCTTCGGCTTGCCTACGGCATTGATGTGGCATGAAGGACAGGCCTGGAATTTGACCTCCAGAGCAGGCTATGCAGCATAACAGAGAAACAAGCAGGCAGGCTCACTCAGAGGGCTCTCAGAGCTGCCACTGGCAACCTTGACACAGTTCTTTAGCAGCAAAGTGAAAATAATGTACCTGCATTCGTTCCATAACCAGAAAACCTAATACCAATACAAACATTACACAGTAGGGTGCAATGCCTTATAAACCGGAGAGCAGCTAGTCATAACATCATAAGATCTAGCTTTTCATCAGATGATCTCCAAGCGGTTTACAGAGGTCAGTATCTTGATTGCCATTTCATAGATGGGAAAACTGAGGCAGAGAGTGACTTGCCCAAGGTCACCCAGTGGCGGAGATGGGTGATTGAAAAGATCTGACTACGGAGCATCAGTGAAACTGGCTCAAATTTTGTTTCTGGATGCACAGAAGGTTTAAAACCAAAAATTGCAACTTGCTGTGACAGATCAGATGAATCAACGACACATATGATGTGGGGGCTGGGTTCTCTCTGCCCCTTGTTCAGGCATTTGTACCAGTGAGGAATGGGTGTAAATTGCACCCACTTTGCACTGATGTAAACTATCGAAAAAAGTGCAGCGGGATGGAGAATACACCCTTGGTCTCTTTACCCCACCTCCTTTCTGCCCATCCACCCAGTCCTCAGGAACATTCCCCACACATTATCTCCCCTCACCACCACAACTCATTTCATTTTTAGCTCTGGAAGATGTGCTCAGGAAAGAAGGTAACAGCAGTGCTCAGCTGATTGGCATGTTTTCCACACACATGCCACTCTCTCTTATATTTGGCTTTTGTCTGTAATCTCACAAAAGGGATTGACAAATGGGGGAAATTTAGTGACATTTAAAATAAAAGAGATTAAAAGTAAATGGAGAGGGATTATATCTCATGTTGGGGCGAGATCTGTCTCTTCTGTTTTTGTACAGCACCTAGCACAATGTGACTTGATTCATGACTGGGACTCTGAGGTTCTACTGTTACACCCCTAACAGCAAAAAAAGGTACTGCATCTTGTACAATGAGTCCTGATCCATGACTAGAGCTGCGTGGAAACCGAAATTTCTGTTTTCGGGAAATTCAGTGATTTCTAAATTTGTGTAGTTACAAACTGAAACAAAACCAAAGAATTTCAAAATTTTCCAGAATTTCTGAAAAAGGTTTTGGTTTGGGTCAACTGAAATGTTTTAGAGCACTGTGTAAGCTCGAAAGTTTCTCTCTCTCACCAACAGAAGTTGGTCCAATGAAAGGTACGACCTCTCCCACCTTGTCTCTCTTGTTTCCATTTTGACATTTTAAAATGTGTTTAAATTTCTCTAGTATAAATTTCAAAACTACCTATTGAAATGTTCCTTTCTGAAACTGTCAAAACAGAATGTTTCAACCTCATCAAAACTCTTTCCTCCCTCCCCCCCCATTTTTTCCCCTGAAACAAAATTTCATCAAAATCGACATGTTCCCACGGGAAGTTTTGGTTTCCAAAGGAAAAGCCTTCTATTGGAAAATTTCCAGCCAGCTCTACAAATAAGAAACGCTAATAGTATCCTGCGAACGTGCAGTCTTATCAAAGTCTCTGGGCCAATGCTTCTGGGTGGGGGAAAAGCCAAAGGAATCAGTGGGAATACTCCCATTGATTTCAGTGGGGCCAGAATATCACTCAGAAGCAGCTGCTGTAGGCATTTTGGAGGGGCCCACAGCATAGAAGAGTCATGAAAATGCTGGCAACATTCATGATCCAGGGGCCGAAGCAGCAGGGAGTGGGAGATGGCACACCCTACCTCTTCCCTTCCCCCCCTCAACATGCCCTCTGAAAAGTCATGGGTGGGGACCCTTTAGGAATTTGATGGGACCAGGGGGATTCCAATTACTTTAGAGCCACCTCTCCTCCCAGTTTGATTGGGTGATTTTGAAAACCTCTTGGGATGCAAATTATCTTCTGGAGTAAGAGCAATGTCACTGTGGCATGGGGAGGTGACCGTGATCTCACATAATGACTATGTGCTGATGCAGAACCAGGGAGTCCAGACATAAATGCTGTGACGAGAGCTGTAGGAAACTTGGCTGTTCCAGTTTTCAGGGGCACTGGTGCGACCATTTCTTTTGTGTCCTCACTTCAGCGGGTTTGTATCACAGGAGCTTTGGGTTGAAACAAACCCACAACTGCCCAATTTGGGGGGTCAAAACCATGCAAATCCATCCAGAGTGGTTCCCTCCCCAAACCATAAGTGCCCTCACGTTTGCCCCAAAGCCCCCCTAGGTTAGCAGGAAGGTTGGTGAAGCAAAACCTGGGCTGACACTTAGAACTTGCTGCAAAGTTTTGCACAGCTCTAACAAGGATATGAAACGTGAGTTTTTGTTGTAGGACAAACCTGCTTCCAAACCTACAGGTATCCTCCTCCCAGAGGGCTGGAGACCCGTACCTCCATAAATACACAGAGTATGTCTACACTGCATCACAGGGTGTAACTGCCACTTTTGTAGACATGCCCCAGCTCGCTTCTCAGTAGTGAGCTACAAAGCTTCAGCAGGAGTGGCCTGGGTAATTACTCCCAAAGAATGAAACTTGCACCAAGACCCAGCTCTAATGGGCAGATCCACCCCTGATGTAGGTGACTATTCAAGACACCCTCAAAGTCTCTAGGACTATTTTGCTTTCGTATCTTCAGATAACCACCCGTTAGCCAGTTTTTGTCATTACTTTGGCTTGTTTCTCAAGACAGATTTTGAAGAAGCAGGTTAATCCCCATAACTGTGGGATTCTCAGGTGTATTCATGGACATGATGTGCACCTGTGACTTTGGGCATCTTTCTAGAACTATATAACCCGATCAGGAGTTTTTACATTGCATACATTCTGATATTATTCCAGTGCCTAGAATCTCAACCCTAGTCATGACACATGTTCAGGGTAATTAGAGCCTCTAGATTTTAAAACAGCTTTACTATTTTGAGAACAGGGTTATTTTTAATGCTTAATATTATATCCAAAAGCTATTTGAAGATTTTTTTTCTTGTTTACTGCTGGATCAAAGAAGGGCACTTTCAGAATGGCTTACATGTCGTAGGTTTAAAAAAAAAATCTCTTTTTAAGGGATGAAATTTGATTCCACGGACTTCGTAAAAACACACTCTTCAGGTGGTCCAAAAAGTTTTTAAAAAGTCCAGAGGACACTTTTTGTAAATTCTGTAAAAGTCAAATCTCCCCATTTGTATCATGACTGCATTAAGGTGTGGCTTTGTGAGAAGAACTGAAGCAAGTCAGAGATTCCTCTGCTATCTGAAGGCTAGGTTAATAAAAAGAGACATGAATAACATAAAGGGACACTGTCTGGTGGAACTGGGCCCCAAATTTAAGCTTTGCAAACAATCAATGGTTAAAGAATCTCAGGCCAACAGAAATATTTCCTCCAATGTTATTTAATTCCAACTGGTGGGAGCTTTTAAAAAACACAGATAAACATTTCCTTGCAGTGTTGCAACCCAAACATCACAGCCTTAGCCGGCAATATGAATGAAACGGACCAGACACAGAAGTGAACATAACTAGCCTCATGTCAAATATGGGTGAGGTACAAAATGTAAACAGCAGAAAGGAAATTAGACATTTAAAACGCAGTTGTTTTTAATAGTCTCAGCAACATAGGCAAGGAAATTAGATTTCTTTGAAAAAACAACGGATGTTAATTTGCCAGTGTACTTTAAGCCCTGTCAGGAATTTTAGCGTATTGCCCTCTTGTCCCGCTGCCCACATACATGAAAGCTGAGCCGCCTATTTAGCAAAGTGCTAGACGCCAGTGAGGTGAGGCTATCCAAGCTCTAACTCGGGACCCGTTTGAGTTTCAGCGTGCCTGATGCTGACCTCACCCTCACGCCAGCGTCAGCTAAGAGACAATTGTGTGACGATGGTATAAACGGAGCGTGAGCGAGAGCAGAATCAGGCTCATTCAGCTTTCAGCTTTCTGTTGCCCTCCGGGCCAAAGCCTGCTTTTTCCATTTCACTCCAGTGTAAATGAAGGAAAGAACTATGGAACCCGAATGAAAAACAAAAAATGGCTGCCTGTTGGACTCAGGGCTTTGATCATCTGTAGGAGAAGGAAGACATTGTCGTTGCTAAATCTCATTGCATCAGGCCAGGGGGTTTCTCCAAAGCATCAGCTGACAGACATGGTTAATTTTAACACAGATTGCATACCTGTTGCCTCCGTACAGAGGGCTGTATATGTACCACATGTATAACAGCTGCCTGCCACAGGAATTTGCAAAAGAGGATTTGGATCAGTGCAGGAACAATGCCAGGGAAGAGCCCTATTAACTGCAGTCTAGAAGGGAATGCTTGATGACCCTGAGAGCACATCAGACTGCATTCAAGGCTGGGAATCTCCTAGTTCTGACAGCGGAATTCCAACCCTGGCTTGGATGTAACTCGAAAGCATCTTCCAAGCAGTTTTTGGAGAATGGGGTCTTCCAAGCGCTGACTCTTTTTTTAAAGAGGAGGAAAAACATATGCCAAGCAGCCAACGCTCTTGGTCAAAGAGCTGTAAAGGTGGACACAGAACTGTGGCTCTGGGTTCAGAGCAGCAAACCCAGGGCTTATATAGAGGAAGAATGTCTACCCCTGCTGCTACGCATATGTCTCCACAGGGACGCTGGGAGCTTTCCAGGTCTTGGTGATCTTCCATCCAGCTATGATAACAAGATCAGCTCAGGGAAGCAGGGAAAGGATGCTCTGAAAAAAACTCGGAATCCAAACTGATTTATTGGAACACCTTTGTTTCCTCTGGGGATGGGGACAGAGGGTGATCTGGGGCGGGGAAATGGTCAAGCTCGAAAAGCAAGTTTTCATGAGAACAGGCACCTTGTACTGTTTTGAACACTGTAAATAATAATAATAAAAAAATCAACTCCATGTCACCCTATAGCTTGCCTTCACATCATGCTCTTCCTGAACTGAGACTGTGAAGTCTGTTTGAGTTTAGGATCTGACGGCTGCAGTTCAAATTGTTTATACAGGTCCCTCAGTTCTTTGATCTCCTGCAGAACTTTCTTAGCTTGGCTCCAGGTGGAGGAGGCCTCGCCCAGTAACCTCTCTGTCTCCTGCAGTATGCTGTCAGAGTCCGACTTGGAAGAGGAGGAGGTGGAAGTGGTGATGGCGACGGCCTTTGTCTTCCGCTTCCCTTCCCCGTAGCCCTTCACCTCTATCAGCAGTTCCTGAGTTTTTTCTAGTTTCAGTGCAACCAGTTCCTGTATTCGGGCCAGCTGCTCAGGCTCGGCCAAGGCAAACTGAGCCTCCAGCCCCCTTCTCAACACCGCCCGGTGTGTGGAAGAGTCCCGGCGAGACAGGATCTCCTCCATGGAGGCACATTTGTTCTTTTCTGAGTGCGAGAGCTTTTTGGGGACCTGCGGGGTGTACATGGTCCCTTTGTCGAAGGAGTCGTTGCGTTTCCCAGATTTGTCCCACGAGGTTGCCTCCCGTCTCGGCAGGCTCACTGACCGGCCTTTTTCCGAGGACTTGACGTTCTCTGAGTCCGACCGGCGCCGGCCAGCAGCAAGGTGTGCCACGGATTTATCCAGGTCCACCCGGAAGCTCTCTTCGCAGGTCCCGTGGTCCTCTGGAGAGGCGTCTTCCTCTTGGATAAGGTCCAGAGTCAGCATTCCATCCGACGTTGAGGTAGATGCCTGCAGAGCATGGTGAGAAAGGTAGGAGCCGTGAGCAGACAGACACAGAGACAGACACCCACTACTTTGAGTGTCGTAGCAAGGATGGCACTAATCCATCTCTCTGTGCATTTCTAATGCACCCATCTACCGGGGTGTGGCACCAGCATGCAAAGAGGGATCTAGTGGCTGAGGCTAAGTTCCCAGTTCAGACACAACCCCCTCACGTGACCTTGGGCAAGCCTTTGAATCCACCCCATGCCTCAGTTTCCCACCTGTAGGCCACTTCTCCACTAAGAACTAGAATGAGACATGCCATTTCATGTCACACAGGCCAGGAAACAGCCATCTGGCAGTAACAACTTCCAGTCCTCACCAACCTGGGTGATTTATCTGCACTTGTGCCCAGGGTTCAGCATACGTACCACAGCCATCAAGTGTCCCCGTGTCGGAGGCCGTCTGGAGTGCTGGATTTTTGCTCTGTCGCGGGTCGGATGGGCGAGGTAGCTGTCCTCTTCAACAGTCACCTACAAGGACACACAGGTATGACAGTAAAGGTCATCAAGCATCCCAGTGTCTGAGAAATGCAAACCACGAAGCTGTCACTCCTGCTCCTGCAACTGGAGCTGGGTCGATAATTCCTGGTGCATAATTTATTTAACTAGTTTTGTCTTTCTGTCTGTGAACTATCCAGGAGCTGATGGCAACACATCTATTTTTAGCGCGAGCCCTGTGAATCCAGGCCAGGATGCTCGCTGGGGTGTAGAGGTACCTTAGGTAGGAAAGCTGAACCCTGAGGCATCACCCACGATTAAGGCTGAGACAACAGAGCTGCGTCCCAGCCCCGAGAGAATGGCTCACCTCGTCTAAGATGCGGTTTTTGGCTCGGGTGATGGCGGAGTTGAGGGCGTTGATCCAGGACTCTTTCTCTTCTGGACTGACAGCCAGGAAGATCAGATTTGGTGCCTACGAGAGAGGGGATTCATGTCAGTGCTATACACAGCGCTGGGGCGGCAACACATCGGCTCGATCCCTGTCCACAGTGAAACCACAAAGAAAATGGTGTGGGAAAACGCAGAGAGTCCAGATCCTCCACTAACGTAAGCCAGTGCAACTCCACTGAGCAAATTATTTACAGCAGCAGAGAACCAGACTGGGGGTCTGTTTTATTTCTCAGGAAAAAGTCCAGCCAACCAGCCAGCACGACTGCTAGTAACAGCTGGAATGTTTCCAGTCTCTCTAAATCGTTCAGTTCTAATTATTGGTGAAGGGTCTGGTCCACGTTGAGATTACCCAAAATGCTTTGCCTGTCCCTTCTTTAGAGCAGCCCCCCCACTTGAAGGCTCTGGAGCTAAATGATTGACTTATTTAATTAGCACACCAGAGGCCTGATTCTGCTGCCATTACAAGTCAATGGGAAAAATCCTGGCCATCACTTATCATTGCCTCCGACAGATGGAAGTTCATAGGTCTTAACGCCAGACGGGACTGTGGTGATCGTCTGACCTGACCCTCTATTCTGCACAGCACAGTCCAGAGAATTCCTCCCAGGGATTCCTGTGGCCAGCCCCATAACCTGGGGGGTGGAACTAGATCTTTGAGAAAGACAAGATGGGCGACCGTGCTGTGGACGCGTGCTGCTATTGTCAATGCAGCCTGGTGTCTTGGGGGAGGTGAGCACAAGCGCTGCAGAAAAGCTGTACCGTGTTTCCAGGCTGTTTGGAGTGTGCTAGCGTGAACTTGCTGTGGTTCTTTTTGCTTCTGCTTTTGGACTTCCTGAGCTCTTCGCATTTCTCATAATCACTCAGGTCAAACACTTCCTGGGCGTTTTTTTCATCTTTTACCTACGAAGCAAAAAATAGCAATTGTCAGTGGCGGGCCAAACCTGACAAAGGTCTTCCTCTGCAGACTGTGGGATGGCTTTGGTGGAACCACTCACTAACTAACTTTGGAGTTAGGTGTCCACCTGCCCTTAGAGAGGAAGGATGTGCTTAGAACGCCAGAATGGCAGCTAAGAGACCTGGGTTCAACTCCCTGATTTGCTGCTGGCTTCTTGTGTGACCTTGGACAAGTCACTTAGTCTGTCTGCCTCCGTATAATAGCATTCCCCTACCTTGTGGGGGAGAGGAGCAGGGATCGTGAGGATCAGTATATTAAAGATTGTGAGGCACTATAGTGATGGGGGGTCATGTAACTATCATAGGACCTGATGCCCATTGAAGGTCAACTTCCATCTAACTGTCCTTTGCAACTCTGAAAATCTGCTCCTTTGATTTCTACCCTCGTCAGTGCGCCTTGAGCGCCTCTATTTAGACCCTTCTGAAAATCTCCCCCTGGATTCCTGAGGGATTTCAATAAGAGCTGAGTGCCCAACTTCCTCAAGCTCCTGAAAATTGCAGCCCAAGCGCTAGGCACTGTTACCATTTTTAAATCCCAACACAATAAAAACAATGTAAATTGCAACATATGCTGCCAGGAAGCCGTTATGCCTCCCCCATTTCCTCCCACAGGCCTAATGCTTGTGTTCCCAAAAGCGGTGATGAATATATGGCGCTCCTCAGTATTTGAGATCCCAATGTGAGGCCTGGTTTGGGCCTGGCTTTTAGAAGTGCTGGGTTTCCACGACGTCAGTGGAACTCAACAGCAGAGGTAACTGCTCCGCTCTGAAGATCAAGCTCCTCAGGAGTCTTAAACTGGTCCTCCAAAATCAGGGCACCCTCCAGGATCATAGGACCACACAAGAACCCCCGTTTCCCGTCCAAGAGAACCAAACCTTTCACCCAGTTATGTGAGAAGAGAAGAATAAGATCCCACCCTTGACTTGCCGGGTGGGTTTGCGGAGAGCTCCATGCTACATAGGCTGCACACGCAGAAAGGTGACAATTATCTGCACACTGGCCTGTCAGAAAAGCAACCGTTCTCCCTTGGACTTTCACAGCTCTTCACATCCCTGCCCTAGCTAACACCCCTTCCCCCACTCCAGAAATGCTTGTGCATTGGACCGACAGAGGGCATAGGCTGGAGAAAGGAATATGTATAGTTCTGTGTTGAAATACATGGCTTTGGTCTTGTTTCCCCGCCTCGAAAATCAACCCCAAACGCTGCCAAAACACTGCACACAATCTGCTGAGCTAAAACTGAGGCATAATCCACCTTCTGTATCGTTTTTACACCTATGTCAGCCATTGACCCCGAGCCAGATTGCTGCTATTCACACCAGTGTCAGGAAAAGGTGCTCCACCTTTGCATGTGCGCTTGTGTCCCTTTGTATGTTTGTGTGTGTGGGCATGTCTATGAGATCTGCAAGTGAGTGGGCGTGTAGCGCTAGATTAGCGGTTGCAATCACATTAGCTCGCAGGGCCGTTCAGACGATGGCTCAACAAAAGTTTTGGACGCTCAAGATTAGCACTTTCTATTTTTAACCCATCTCTGTTATTACAACACGCAACGATAGCTGATTCAAGAGGCTGAAGAAGCATGGCCAGGCCCAGATTTCTGACCCGGCAAAGAAACCACATCCCCTGGTGCTGTGCCTCAGCCATCGTGAAGAGGTGAACAGGAAGAAATCCTCACCGCACAAAACTTTGGGCATAGCGGCCTGGAGCCCAGACGATTACTTGTGGACATGGACTGCTAGCCATTGGGTTTTGCAGCCCCTTCAAACGAGAATGCCTTTCCAGAGCCTGAGTGTCATTTATACTACGGTCCGTTTTTGCGGCATCTACCTTACCTATGTACCTATATGGCCCCCATTATCATAGCCTCTCACAAACTCACAGCCCCCCTGTGGGGCAGAGCAGTGCTATTATCGCCATGGTACAGATGGGGAAACTGAGGCACAGAGCCAGTGATTTATCCAAGGTCACAGAGAAAGTATGTGCTAGAGTAGGAATTTGATCCTAGGCTAGTTCCTTAACCACTAGGCCATCTTTCCAGGGCAAAGGGCCCTTAATGTGGGTATAATTGTAATTTACATCTACTTTAAGGTCTTTGTGAAAGAGAGAACACCTGGACTGGAGCAGTGGCTGCGGATCAGCTCGTGCATTCCTCCCCATGCGAATTCCCAGTCACCCAGGAGAGTAAATTGGGTTGGGTGCTGGGGAAAGGATTTGGTCTCTTGCATATAGCAGGGCCAGAGTCCTGGCACGGCTCATATCCTGGTGCTCCTGGAACTCCAGGCTTCATCTAGTCTGAGCACTTCTCGCATTATGGGATGGGATTTTTAAAGGAACCTATGTGAGTTAGGCGCCCAACTCCCACTGATTGTCAGCAGGATAGAATTGGGCTTTGTAATGCAATTTGGGCAAAGGTTGTTACGGAATCTATCTATTTATCTATCCCTATCCATCCATGAATAGGGCAGCATATAAATAACACCCAGCTGTGGGATAGATCCCATGGTCTGTGCACAGGAGGGCTTTTATTTACTGTCAGTATCTTCCAAAACGCCAGCAAGTCAGTATTTTTTTTCTGCTGACTGGTTGCACACACAGCTCCAGTTCGATGCACACGGAAGCACGCCCACCTATTTCCATGGGTGTTCGCTCACGTCCTTAGTTTGTAAGGACGGGGCTTGGGGGAGTTGGATGCTTGGAAAATCCCAGCTTGAATTTGTATCCCTATAAACACATAGAGCCTGGTTCTCATGTATACCAGGGCTCTTGCAGTGGAAAGGGGAATTAAGGTGAGTGGAGCTGTAATTTACGCCCCTTAGAAGCTGGCTTTGTGCTGCCAAAGTGGCGTGAAGGGGACATGGTGTCACTGAGAAATCCAGCCCCTTAGCAGTTTTCACACCTGTGACATTATTTTCGCAAGCCGTGAAAGGTGGCCAAGCCTCCAACAGCTGATCCCTCCCACCTTCCTGCTGCCTCGAGATGTGAAAGAGAGAAGCAGAGAAGCAAAATGACCTGGATGATGGAGGATTCAATGAGAAAACTTGCAAGGCTAAAGAGGGAGCTTGCCAAGGAGCCATCCACTTAGGTATTTCAAAGGTACCAACCGGCCACTTCTGCCCCAGGTGGGAAACATCAGATTGACACAAAAAGGGGGCGGTGGGTGGAAATGTATCACAAAGCAGAGTAACCTTGGGCCCTCCGCCGCCTTTCAGAGAAACATACACCCTACTCTGAAATTAATCAACTGACACGCTCACCCTTGGCAAAGCCCAGGTTACCAAATCCCAATGAACTGAGCGTCCCAATTGCCTGCAGATTGGTTCTGTCCCTTGGAACTGCCACCTGCCTTCGTCTGAGAGAGCCTCCTGGCCCTTTTAAATGGGCTACACTCCAGCCAGCATTATCGTTTGAATGCCAAATAGTTCACATGGCTGGCTACTACCTTTTCGCTGAGCTCCATGCAAGACAGGGCGCCATGCATATTGCCTCTTCTGAGCCAGCATGTCTCCCTTCATGCCACACAGTTCTGTTCAGTGCTATTGATATGATGAGCTATTCCTTGCGCACTAAAGGCCGCCCGCATTAGCCCCACAGTTCCACTGATTTGGATGGACCTCTAATTACACCAACAGAGACTCTGGCCCTATTTCTTTTCAGATACTCAAACAATGTACATTTCTTTGGAAGAACGTATCAGGAAGCTTGGGGGACCCAGGAAGGATGCAGCCGAATAAATTTAATGACATACCGTGGCTATTTCTACCAGGGACTAAGGTGCAATTTCTCCATCAGCGCAAGCAATCTCCAAGGAGAACAGCGAGGAGTGGAATCATACACTTGATTTTCACTTTTGTCAGGATGACCTAACCTAGCTAATGGCAGCTGTGGTTTGCTTTGCCGCCCTGGAGGTTCACCCCAAACTCAGAATGTTCATTGGGATTGTTCCATTTTCTTTCTTGGTTTGAAAGAATTTGGGGCTCAGATTTTCACAAGCAAATAGTGATTCTGGGGGTCTCCTTTCTTCGGAGCCTTACCTACATGTCTCTAAAGGGGCCTTTTTTGCTGAGTGTTGAGACCCTGGCAGCGTGCAGATCCCCAGCCAGTGGAAATGGTCATAACTGCCAGTGGATTTAAAGTGTCTTAAATTGGGCACACAAAGTCACAAGGCTCTTTGACAATCTTAGCATTCATTCTTTTGGAACAAACAAAATAGAAGCAAAAACATGATGATTTATGATTAGCGTAATTCTAATCTGTATTCTTTCTACTCATAGTGTCTACACATAAACACTCATTATCTCTCTCTCTATCGATCTATCTAGCTAATTAATCTGCTTCCTTGAAACACTGAATATTTAAAACAAGGAAAGATTGGGAATGGGATATGAAGTCTTTTTCCTTTAGCATTTTGCTTTCAAATTTTGCCCAGTTCAGTTGCTGGACATCTTTGCCTGTTTATTGGCTTATGTGAAATGAGTTTGGCTGGGTCTCAGCCCAGGTCCTGGGGCTAAAGTCACCATGAAAATCAGTATGATGCTTTCTAGGCAAGGATACAAATGGAGATCAAGCTCCCCTCTCCCCGTTAGGAGGGGTTCTCTCCCAGGCAGGGTGAGACACGTGGCCAGGGCAGGTGAGGGAGGACGCTTGTCCTGCTGCCTTCCATGCTACATTTGATCTGCTGAGGCCTAAGGTCTCCAGTACTTTCAGACCAGCACGTTTCATCACACTAAGACCCTCAGCACTTCAGAGGAGCTTGCAGTGCTGAAACACATTGCAAGAGGCAAAAGGGAGGGATTTGCCTTATGGCCAGTGCTTACCACATTGCATCATGTACAAACAGCACATTGCACACCTGTCTCAGAGCCACGTGCTGCTGTCATTTGCCATCCACGCAACTTCACTGAAGCCAATGGATTTGCATAGGTTTCACTTCGACTGGCAGCTTGGAGCAGGGACGGTCTTTGTGCTCTGTGTTTGGGTCCTGGCTCTGTGCTCTGTGTTTGGCGCTCCTGGGTGCTATCACAATGCGGCTAATACATAATCACAATAATTTGATCAGGCAGAACTTAGCCCAAAATGAACAGGCGTTTACAGGGGTGGCTCCCAACAGTATTACGTGTGTATTGGTCAGGCAAGTGGTGAGCCAAGACTACATTACGCTGCGTCATGCTCACATTGCCTCTTCCTTCTCCCTGTCCCTCACCTGATTTCTCCTGTCTAGCTGCCTGTCGTAGGTCTGACACCCGGGCTGTAAGAGCTCTGTCGCCGCGTGCAAGTCACTTCACCTCTCTGTGCAACCCTTTCCCCATCTATCCCTTTGTGAAGTGCTGTGAGAGCTGCTGATGGAAAGCACTCCACGAGATGTAGGTAGTCTGATTATAGAGGTCCTGGTCCTTGACTGGAGTGCCTCGGTCCTAGCACTAAAACTCAATGCGTTGAAGAGATGATGTTTTTATTACGGTAGCAATTGGGAGTCCCAGCCATAGGCCAGAATCCATGATGCAAGGCGCTGTAAAAACACAGAACAAAAGGATGGCCCCTGCCCTAAAGAGCTGAGAATATAATTCCTTGATATCAAGACACAAGGCTTCCCTGCTTCTCCTTTTGGCCTCAGAAAAGAGCATAAGGAACTAAGGATTTTATTTTCCTTTGCCAAGCAGATCCAATTAGGTGGACAGAGAGGTAGCAAGTGCAGACAATATGGTGAAGAAATGACCGAAAGAAGAGCAGTGTTATCCTGACATCAGCTGCGCCATTAGTCCAAGTTTACTTTATCTACAGATCCTCAGTTGTCCGACATGCAAATGCATTATGCATCTAGCTACCTGCCTACTTGCTATCAGAGGGCAACCAGCAAAAATAGCCTGAATAAGAATAATCCATAGATCCCATCCTTGCACTTTCTATTAGTGGATCTCCAAGGGCCTTATAAAGGAGGTCAATATAAAAGATCTGCTGGAGGAATTATTTTGGGGAAGTTTCATGGCCTGTGTTAGACAGGAGATCAGACCAGATGATCACAATGGCCCCTTCTAGCCTTGGAATCTATGACAGCACCAGAGAGGGAAACTGAGGCACAGCGTGGTAGCAACTTGCCCAAGGTCACCCAGCAGGCCAGTGGCAGAGCCATGAATAGAACCCAGGAGCCCTGGTTTAGGGTCCTATCCAGTAGGCCACACTGCCTCCCTTAATGATTTCACTTACCCTAACCATGTAGGGAGACTTCTGTATATCTTTAAAGCAGAAGACTAAGCCTCATATTTATCTGGTGCTTTCAGACAACACCTCTGAAAGACCTAGAGAGCAACGAGGGGGACAGAAAGGGGGTCAACTGACCCATTTTCAAAAGAACAAGGATCTGCTCAGTGCAACCAAAAGCAACCCCTCTGGAAACTTATTGGAGCCTTTTTTTTTTTTAACCAAATCCAAAATTTACTTTTGGAACTCCCAACCACAGGAGAGACATGTCCTCAAGAGCTTAACAGGCCTCTAAAAAACCTCTGTTGCCAATGAGAAATCCAGAGTTACATTAGCTCAGACTCACATGTCGTGGGGTCAATTCCTGGCACTGCCATGATGGCCTTAGGCATACCATTTAATTTTGCCAAGCCTCAGTTCCCCCATCTGTACAATGGGGAGATGACACTGCCCCCACCTCATCGGGGGCTGTGAAGGGAGAATACTGCATCCATCAGAAACTCCACAGGGGATTTTGGAAGGCAGGGTAGAGCCCCTGAAAGACAGTCTGCCTCTGAATACCACCTTGGACTGTAGGCTCCTATTACTACAAACAACCCTCTTGCTTCTGCACACGACACAGCCACTTCTTTAAGCGGGGGCAGGAAGAAACTTCCCTGAGAGGCAAATTATTCCATAACAGCCCACTGCAGGGGAACTAGCTCCTTCCTCTAAAGCAGCTGGTGCCGGCCACTGTTGGAGACATAATACGGGGAGGCTGGGTTGCCTCACCTGCGATAGACCAGCTACTTCCCTGGTGGGCCAGCTCCAGCTGCTCAGATGAGAAGGGCTACAAGGAGCCCGGGGGGGGGGAGGGGGAGGAGAGAGACAGCCTGGCCTGCTGGCAGCGGGGGAAGGATACTTTTGTTTTGTTGTTACTCTGTGAGTTTTACCTTTGGAGAATTGAACTGCGCCCGACAGAAGGTCTGAACAGACTACAGGTGGTGTCAACCACTGCTTAATTTGTAATGAAAGAGGAGCCGGGGCTATGAATGGCCAACCCTAGAAGTGCCAGGGAAATGAAGCAGGGGTGTCAACCCTTCCAGGCCAGGATCTACACTGGGCCAGACAGCTGGGTGATCTTTGCTGATAGAGCAATTCCTAGGTGCAAGTTTTAGGGCTGTGAAGTGCGAGCGTCATTCGGTTTAAGACTGAACATCTCGCGTCTTTCCCTGTCCCCTCCCCTCTCCGTCCTGCTTCCTCCCTTGGCTCGGCTATTTTTCTTCCTTGCACATTCCTTGTCAGCAAAGGTCGTTTCCAAGATCAAGCTCAGCCCAGCAGGGCGTTTGTGCATACCATCCTATCTCACTTGTACCGGGTGGGGGTCACCCCTCATGTCCTAAAGGCCAATCCCCATCTCCTCGGCGTTGTTATGACACAGGGCGAGATTCGGTGCACAGCACAGCGCTCACAATCCAAGGGAAGGTGAGGGTGTCAAGCCATCTTTGCTGCCCCCTGCCCCTGGGCTGCTCTGGGGACTGGAGAGCCCCCCACCCTCCGGGAACCTGCCTAAATTACAGCAGGCTCTGCCATACAGATCACAGGGCTGCATCCCCCCCACCCTGCCTCTTTTACCCTCATTCCCACGCCCATGCCAAGGCTTGTGACAGAGTCCTGTGCCGGGCCAGCACCGGTGGAGTCCTCCCCCAGTCAGATCGGGGGCCTTTAGAGCCCCTTTATGCTGCTGCGGCCTTTTTACCCGCCCTACCAGGGCTAAGGTGGCGGCGGTGCTCTCGCCCCATCATCAGTGTGGGGCTGTTCCTGAGAGGTGCTGAGCACCAGCCCTGAAGTCAGTGGGAACGGCTGGTGCTCCGCATCGGGCCCCCGTCTGCGGAACAGGGAGTCCGCATGCACTGCCATGTGCTCATCGGGTTTGCCGCTCGCTGCCTGCCGCTAGCAGGTGGCATTTTGCTGAAGTCATCATGAGTTATTAAAACTCCGGCAGCGGATCAGACCCTCCCCATTCCTCACCCTCCGCATTCCACACCCTCCTCATTTCCTACCGCCTGCCCGCTGAGCGCTGCAGTGTCAGCCCTCTAGTGCCACGGGAGATAATGTCACAGGTGGGGCGCAGGGGTACAGGAATCCCACTCTCTGGCCCAGGCCTTGGGGGATAGGAACTTGTGCCGTGCTAGCAAAAGACTGTTCTCAAAGGCTGCTGGGGGAAACTGCACTGGAGGATATTTGTTCTGACGATCGTCAAGCAAGCTAAACAGAGAGGGCCGTGTGCTCCTTTACACTAAAACCTCCTTACAGCCCACTTGCGATGCAAAAGGTCCTTAAACCACACTCATTTCTTTGCCCTTTATGCTGCCACAATGGGGTTCGGGGACGTGAGTGTCAATGAGAATCAGGCTCCCAGGCATTGTTGGATGAATTCTCACCGTCATCAGCATGGATCTTACCGCCAGCAACAGCGCCCAGAAGCTCCAAGTGCAGGCTAGGCCCTGCCCCAAAGAAGCTTGCAATCCAGGTAGACCCCAGGGAAACTGAAGCACTGAGAGGGGAAGCGGCCTGCTCAAAGTCACCCAGCAGGTCCGTGGCAGAGGCTGGAACAGAACGCAGAGTCCCAGCCCTTCTCCACTAGGCCACGCTGCCACCTTGCTCACAGAACCCCTGCTGTAGGGCCAAGGAGTGTTGGGGCGTTTGCTAACGCTGTTCCTGCTGTGCACAGAGCAGCCTTCGGGCTGGGACTTTTCGCCAGCGAAGGAACGCTGTTTGTGCCGACTCGTGCTCCGGTGATGGCTGCTCACATGCCACTTGCACAAGCGGGGACGCCAGGATGATGCCAGCTGGTCTGCAATTCTGGCCCCGAATATGAGCCGTTGCCCCCTCTCCGAGGTTCTACGCTGGCCCTCGCCTCCGGATCTGCCAGAAGCCTTCTCAACATGCAGCTCCTGGCTTAGCCAGTCAGTTCTACTGCAATCTTCCTCAGATCTTCCCCACCTAGGGCGATCAGACATCCCAATTTTACAGGGACAGCGGGGCTTTGCCTTATAAAGGCGCCTATTACCCCCTCCCCTGTCCCGATTTTTCACACTTGCTATCTGGTCACCCTTTCCCCACCTCTGCTGGGGCCCGGGACCACCATGACACAGTGCTGACCAAAGCAAAGTGACGTATCAGACCCTTAAGTGACCCATCAGGTGCCCATTAGAGCACAAACAAGCCTCCGTCATCCTTGTCTGCCCTGGACCACTCTTGGCATGTCCTCTCTGTGGTGAAGTCCCGTAAGTTTTCCTTCTCTGAGGACTGTTTGAGCAGCAGCATTAGGGCAGAGCAAAGGGCACAGACAGGACTCCAGTGTAGCAAACCCAGGGGAAACTCTTTGCTGAGAGGGCTGGGTACAGGCTGAGATCTCAGTGCTTTTCTTGGGCTTTCTAGACCCGTCCCCAGGGAGGGGGTGGCCGGCTGGGAGGCGAAGACAAGATGGAGTATGGGATTTGCTGCAGACGGCACAGCAGAGGGGTTGGTGAAGGGGAAAGGGCTAAAAAATGGAGAGATGGTAGGGAGGGAGATGGATAAGGGAGGGCAAAAGCAGGAATATTCAAGGACGGGGGAACAGTTCCCAGCCCCTAGACTGCTGTGTCGGTCCAAAGGACTTAATGGTTAGTGGAAGGCTGGCCATTCACTCCCCACACGGTGGTGTCTGTCAGAATTGCCCCACCCACACACACGCACACATGCACACGCTAGTGCCACGCTCCCTAACGCCTTCCAACCCACCACTTACCCAGACACATCTGCTCCACACAGCAGCCACGCACGTGCCAGGCACACGCATACCACACTTGATGAGACACGCCACCACACACACTCCTCCAAACACACACAACAAGCGCACTCCTCACAAGCAGCAGCTCACATGGTCAGCACACGCCACACCACAGGGGCTGTGAAGTGCTATTTAAAGTGTGGGTGTGTGGGGCCAAACCGGAGCACCGCTGCAACCGCGTGCCCTACGGTCACAACACCACTCACTCTGATTTGGCCTGGCCACCCCTCTGTCAGGACTGGGTCAGGCCAAATGTGAACCGTGCTGCGACCTGGTGCTTAAAAGTGGCTGGGCCCTCCGCCCAGGCTCACAGCTGGTGTTGCTCCAAATACACACACCAGCACCACCACACACACACATACACACACACACACAACGCAACACACAAGCAACACACCTCACAGGCAGCACACAGCTCACCAGTGTTCAGACCAGCTGCGGCAAACACTAGCAGACAGCACAACCTACTTTTCAAGCGCACTCGTGCTCACTGAGACGACGCTTAGGTTAGCTGGCTTCAGGAAGCCCACCAGAAAAGTACTTTCTCATTAATGTCTTGTTAGCACACAGTCCCTACTCAATGTCCATGGGCTTCCTGGCAGGAAGTGGCGGGAGCCCAGTTGAGTGCTGTGTTAATCTGACTGTTGTTCCCGAGTGTAAATCAATAACAAAGCAGTGCTAGAACGAAGAGAACAATTACCAGAAATGTGGGTTCAGGGAGCGGCGAAGGGAAAGGAATGCAAAATGCCTTGCTGCTTACCAGAAATCAACTCCAACCAGCCTGTCTTTTGTTATTGTGAACTTTCTGGCCACCAACCAAATGCAAAATAATAAAGGTTTTGCATAGTTTATAGGACCAATTTGCAGCAACGGCTAAAGATTTGTGTGTGAGGTCGATGCAATCGGATGCACAAAGCCTTCAGCTCCTGCTAACACTCGGTGCGCCCATGAACCAGCAAAAGGCACTGGGCTGAATGAATGGGTGCACTATAGGCAGAGCAGGTTGGAGAAGTCTTGCACAGGAGAATGGGGATCAACCGTACATTAAGACTGTTCACACTTCTTCTTGACAAAGCTCATTACACTAGGGCGAGGGTTTTTACCCCACAATCGGCACCTCAATAACTGTCCCTTGTCCTTACACAGCACTTTTCATCAGTAGATCTCACAGCCCTTTACAAAGCTCAGTATCATTAGCCCCATTTTGCAGAAATTGGCAGGAAACATCCAGGTTCATTTCCTAGTTAATATGAGATTTATGAGCCAGAGGCCCAGGTCCCTGGCCAGTGTAAATCCACGCCGTGACCAGTGTAAAGCCAGCTGCTTTTGGTGGAGTGATTCCAATTACACCGGCTGAGGATCTGTTACTGTAACAGACCCTGGAGTCTAGCCTCCCATCACATATTCACACTCTCTTTACAACAGGGAGATGTCAGGCTAAGACTCTACCCCAATGTCTAGGCAACTTCCACAAGAGATTCCTGCTCATGTCTCCTTGAGGGGGCCTGCTCTTTCGATCCCTCCTCAGCGCCTCACCCGTGTTGCCTGTAGGCCCTTCCTTGTAGCTGAGCATGGTCAATAGAACGCTCTATATCTCCATTCAGCAGCAAAACACAGCAGTGGCTCCATTTTTTCCACTGGGTATAATCTGGTGTGTGAAAAAACAAAAGAGGCTGCGTCCTGCTCCGCTTGACGTACCCAGATTTATTAACCTATTTGTCGATGCCTGCGGCGCCTGCTTCCATGAAAGCTAGCTTGCACAGGATGGAAAGCAGAGGGGAAGACCTACCGTTCAGGGAGGAGATGAGTGGGAAACTGGCTACAGGCCTGCTGATTGCAGGGTGGAGGAAATGCTGGCGATAAATGTCCTCCCAGAAGCTTTTTTGTGTTCTCATTTGTACTCAGGAATGTCCAGTGATCCAAAGGCCAACCATGGCCAAAAGAGAGCAAACAACATGATCAGAACCTAAACGCCACAAGATCCGGTTTAAAAAGAGTGTTATTTCTGGAGTGAAACACCTAGAAATGCAGAGAGAGTCTGTTTTATGCACATGCAACGCACCACACGCAAACACCACGCAAACGCCCCCCCACACACATGCAGACCACTGCTGTTGTTTGTCCATTCACAGAATGTCTCTTGAGGGAGAATTGCACCACCCCACACGTTCGTTCATACGTTGAGACTCACAGAGTCACATCACATGTGCACATGTGCACATTCTTAATTCATGCAAACACGTTCATAGAGACAAATTATTCATTTTGATGCTGACATACACAGCCAGTTGTCACCCCCTTTAGACACATATATACCCAAACACGTTATTCTTTCATATGGACCCATACATGTTCTTTAATGCATTTTATTCAGACACACACGCATCCAAATGCACATCTTCTTCCATGCCCACATTCATTCAACAGAGACACATTGTTTATTTAGACACACACGTCTTACTCTTCCGTACACTGAGACACAGGCCAGGTCACTGACAGACACACGACTCATTTAGAAACCAACACTCACGTGGCTATTCACGCACAGACAAATCGCTCATTTAAACACACGCTCAGGGTAAACAGATACTATGGTGATGGGCGACTGACAGATGTGTTAGTTTTCCTGGCATCATGTTCACTGACACGGACACACGTGCTATTCACTGAGGCACTGACACAAACATATGAGTTCTCGCCCAGATGCACCCATTACTCTGCTGTGCCCAGACATTGCATGGCACCCAATGGCTGAGTCTTGGGCCTGTGTACCACATAAAGACACGAGAGCCACCCACAAAAACTGCCCCTTGGCACCTCTTGGAGGAAGACAGCTCCGTGTGTCAGTCATTCTAAACCAGACACCATCCGGTGTTACTATTCCTGGGCTCTGGCTATTCAGATATGGCTGCCAGAGGCAGGGCAGGGTCTTTACATTAATCCTTGACAAATCCTGCAGTGGGTCGCTAAGCAGATCCATCTATTCGCCACCGGTGCCCCAGGGGCAAGCACGGGATGGGAAGAGGGTTGGAAGGAGGGGAACGCTGCCTGCCCCAGAAGTTCGGGACATGGGGTAAAACCCGGGACCCACTGCAATCAATGGGAGTCGGGTAGGGGGATCCCGCCTCCACACAGCGGGCTCACAGGCAGGACAGCTGCCACAAAGCTCAGGCCGTGCATGGGACCTCTCAGTTCCTTTCTATTTCAGTCTCCCCACCTGCAGACTGAAGAAGATTACGGCACGTGGGTGACCGGCTTCCTCCTCCCTCAGGGCTAGCATGCTAGGGTGAAATCCTGGCCCCAGTGAAAGTCACGGGAGTCTTGCCATTAGATTCGAAAGAGCCAGGATTTCACCAGTCATTTCTGATCCTGCAAAACCAGATGGGCCGACTCTCCCCAGGCCCCCTTCTCGCCCCCGAATCATGGCTTTCTGCCCTCTTGCCTGGAAATGCACAGACTCGGTTCCACCACTAAGAGGGCTGCAAATTACAATATTGGTTAGCAGCCCTGGAGATGTTACCGCATCTGCTCGGAGAATCATAAAACCTCCTGCCAGCCCCATTAAACATCTGCCTGGGTGTTTCATCATCATCGCTGCAGACCGCTGTAAATTTGCCGTTATTATCATCTGCTAATAATACAAGCTATTTCCAGTCCCTGCCTGTCTGCACCGATGGGACAGCTCGTGGCATTCGGGTGGAGCGAACAGCTCCCCTCTGACCTATGTGCAGCAAAGTTAACTTCTCTCCTAAGCCCTGAGTCAGGAAAACGTGGGAGCCCATGCTTAAATTCCATCCAAGTCAACTGCAGTTTAAGATGCTGACAGAAGTTAAGCGTGTGGTTATTAAGTACTTTTCTGAATTTTAATGCAATGATCTATCTACCTATGTCTCCATATCTGCGTATGTCTGTCTGTCCGTGTATCATATGATCAGTATTAGTCTCTCCATCTAGAGTATCATTCTACAGTACCTAACCCATCCCCTCTCTCTGTCTATGCATTTCTAATGTGCTGATCCAAACTCCAGCAGTGCCCTGTTTCTATGCCCATCAAGAGAGGGACTGCAGTTGAGAAAAGCTGGTAGCTGGGAAGCCCAGAGCAGGCTCCCCCCTCAGTTTGTTCTCCAATCATCTCTCCATTGCAATAAACTCAAATCCACACGTGCTCTGTCATGCCCAATGATATCATTAGCCTCTTCGCCACATGAGCCTTCTCCCTCTGGGCCCCGTTGTTCCTCTTGCTTTTTATTTGATAACCTGGGCCATGTCATCCTACACACAGACCGCAGGCCCCGACCCTGGGACCTTTCCCACTGGCTGTACACACAGGAATCAGAGCTGCTGCTGGTGTGATGTGCTGCAGGATGGGGCCAAGGGATTTGGTTGTTTATCTACGTCCAGGCCTCTCTCTCTATCCTCATTCACACCTTTAACCCCAGCACAGCTTGACACCGATACCTCTCCTTGCTTCTGGTACATGTGGCGCAAATTAATACCAAGATTTTGTTTGTAAAGATACATCTGGTTAAAAACAACCCCACCCCCATGCACACCAGTCTGGTGGATTTACTGATCCCAACATCCATGAAACAGGGAAGGGACGAGCCACCCACAGCTAGACAAGGGGGACAGCCACAGATTGCAATGCCTGTGCTCAGAAAGTCACATTCAATTAAACCCAAGACATTAAACCAGAAACCTCAGTCTCTTTTGAACTGAGATAGGAGGTGCATTGTGTCCCCTATCTGCTGACCAGCGGCCAGAGCAGTGATTAAACTTTCCTTCTGCCCCTTGCTTTGGAAGAACAACTGAGTGATAAGGGAAGGGGCTTGGCACCAAAACCCCAACTTGTTCAATCAGTTGATCTCGCATCCTAACTCCTCTGTTATTTCCACTTGGAAAACAATCCGGGCGCGAGGCCGAAAAACAGGGCACTGTGGAACTTGATAACAGAGGGCAGACGGAAGGAAATTATGTCAGTGCTGATCCACTCTGGGGAAAGGCGAGATGAGCAGCTTAACATTCACCAAGCAAATCATTTCATGTAGCAGCGCTGGGAAAAATGTCTCCTCGCCAGACCACTCTGGGAGACTCCACAGCACCATTGTTGTTGTTGTTAGAATTGACACACAAACCCAGCCCAGGTCTCTCTTGAACTGACAATGCAGAGCCAGACAGTGAAAAGAGAAGTCCCCATAGAAACTCTCCAGCTAGCAAATTACAAGACGGTTAATAAACACCATGGATGGAGATTCCCGAGTTTCTAAGGGGTGTTGGATAAACACTTTGGCTGCTCAATTTGCTTTCCGAAATGCAAAGGGAGGATGGGTTGGGGGAGGCAAATGAAACAAATCCTACCTCTTTCTCTGAGATATAAAGCTGATCTCCCTTCAAAACCACATAACGGTTTTTCCAGATTTCCCTAAAAATGCCTTTCCCGCAAAATTTCCGAACCCAGCCGACCTTCTCTGGCTGCATGGATTGCTGGTTTCCATCCTGTGGCCCCTGACACAAAGGGAGGGGGAGGAAGAGAGAGAAAAAAGGATTATTAGAGGTTTTATGCCCCTATCCTTCACCATTCCTCTTTCTCCAACTTTGCCCCCCCATCCCCACCTTGCTCACTCTCCGCAAGAGATACTTTGCCAGTTTCACTCTGCAGAGATCCCCCCCCCCGCAGACACAAAGAACAAAAACAATAATACCAAAGGCATGAATAAAAAAAGAAATATCTCATTCTGTGCATGAGACACGAACAGCGGGGATGTTGCATCCATCTCAGCCAACATGCATTTGCTACCCGGGGCGGGAGGAATTCCAACTAATTGATTTTTTACTGCAGTGCAAATTGCATATTTGAGCCTTTGACAAAGAATTTATTCCTGGGGGCGAAATGTAAGCACA
The DNA here is from genome assembly GCA_007922155.1 of Mesoclemmys tuberculata. Classification (NCBI taxonomy): domain Eukaryota; kingdom Metazoa; phylum Chordata; order Testudines; family Chelidae; genus Mesoclemmys; species Mesoclemmys tuberculata. The sequence continues at coordinate 3,976,952 of ML675647.1, forward strand.
GGTTTTTATTTGAGATCTCTCTAAAGACACACACATAAATCCATAGATACGCTTCACACAGACTCTCCATATGGGAGACACAGAGAGATACACAATGTCTGTTATGCATGTTTCATCGCTTCCTTGCAATCAAAATGAAAACCGCATGATCCTACATCCTTTACACTACACAACAGGACTGGATTTCCTGGCAATTTCAAGTAGAGGAAGAGATCGGAAAGCTGGAGAGAAAGAAGGAACGGGTGGCTGAGTTTTTTATTGTTGTTTGCTTTCCTTTTTTTCTTTTTCCAAAGGGGGGGTGGGAGGAAGCCTCAAGAGAACAATAAAGAAACAACACCAAATACCCCAGAACCCCTCGCCCCAAAGAAAAAGCCATTTCAACTCACCCTTTTTGCAGAATTATTTTTTTTCATCATTCCTTAGTGTGATCAGCCTGGAAGGGGGGTGAGGGGCTGGGGGAGGGGGGGGGAATCAGAGAGGGCTCCTGACAGCAATGAAGCTGGATTTGATGTGTCTGTTCTTGGGGGAGAGGGGGAAGCGTATGGGAGATACACAGGGTACCTCCTCCCTTTCTCTCTTCGCCCTTTGTAGATTACAGAAGCTCTCCTCCAGTTACATGAGAGACCAGCCCGCCTCTGTGGCACATACACACATCCATATCCTTGCACATGGGTTTGCACTGAAGACTGATTGGGACTCCACAGCTCCATCTATAGCTAGGCGACTGTGACGTCTCAGAGTTCAGAATGAAGGGCGAATCACAGCCCACAAGGGTTTTCTTCTTTGTTTCTGACTCACTGCTGGTTGAGGGGTCAGCGGTGGGGAGGCTTTGGGGAGGGCTGGCAATTGTCAGATGGCTCTGAGCAAGCAACACGCTTTGCCTGGTCTCAGGGCACCGCTAAACTTCTGAGCCAAAAGAAACCCATCGCTAAGGGGCTGGCGCCCAGGGCATCTGCAGCCAAGAGGGTGGCTGGAATAGCTGAACATAAGCAAAGGAGACAATTTCCTTTCCACTGTTTGTTTTAAAGGGGTGGGAGGGTGGGAAGGAATATATCATGGATTGGAGGGGGGTTCTTTTCTCCATGACTAGTGTCTGGTACAGACAGCTCAAACTGCAACAATTCAGAGTTCAGATGTCAAACACCCTGAATGTGTTTTTTTTTGGGGGGGGGGGGGGGGGGGGGTTGCCTGGGACTGGTGCTTTGCTCATTTTGGGGGTAATTGGTCCTTCATCAGGTCCTGTAATACCAGAACCATCGCAGTGTGGGACTGGTGTCATGTTCCCAGTACTTTCGGGGCTCACATACCACGCAGACAGACAGATAGATGATAGCTAGAGCCTCATCATGGAAACGTTCAACCTGATTCCTTAGTCTGGCACACACCCACCGTTTGCTGATAGCAGACTATATTTTAATCCAAGTACTTTGGAAGTAATGCCGTGAGAATACTGATGATGTACTTGTGTTGTGCTCTTAGCATCCTCTTAATACATTATGTGCTGGAAGCAAAAATTAACGTTGAGCACTTGGAATCTAAAGTATTTTAAGGCCATTTGGTGGGGGGTAATAGGTTTTTCAGCTCTTTTTCAGCTGCTGGTGTTTCTGTAGAGAGATACCACCCCCAGCACGGATGGGATTAATGAGGGCCTGAGAGGCCAGTTAGGTGACCTGGCATTGCCTGGGAGAGGGAGGGCCAGGGTTAATTGAAAGTGAAGCTGGGCAGGGAAAGGGCTGCGACTGCACTTGAACCACAGGAAGCTGCAGGCAGACTGTGTGTGTGTCTGTGGTCATTCTCTGGGAGGCCGGGCTCATTAGGGGGAAGGAGGAAGTCTAGGGGGAGAAGTTCCAGAGGGGTGGCCGTGTTAGTCTGCATACCGCAAAAACAACGAGAGTCCCATAACACTTTAAAGACTAACACATTTCTGCAGGCGTAAGCTTTCGTGGGCTGCAACCCACTTCGTTAGATGCAAGAGAGAGAAATCCGATGGGGGTGTATATATACATCCAAGGGTAAGGAACAACAGTGGGGAGGGGAGGTGTTAGCAAAGTCCATTCAGTTAGAGTAGCTGAGGCCTATTCACAACCATGGATTAGAAGGTGAGAATGTGTGAACAGGGACAATTACTTCTTGTAACGAGAGAACCATTCCCAATCCCTGTTCAAACCCTGGCTGTGTCAAGTTTGCATATAAGTTCCAGCTCTGCAGTTTCTCTTCAGAGTCTGTTTTTTAATTTTTTTTGTAGCACTATGGCAACTTTCAAGTCAGCTACAGAGTGTCCTGGGAGATTGAAGTGCTCTCTGACTGGTTTATGGATGTTACCATTTTTTATGTCTGATTTGTGTCCGTTTATTCTTTTGCGTAGTGACGGGCCAGTTTGGCCAACGTACATGGCAGAGCGGCATGGCTGGCACATGATGGCACATATTCCATTAGTAGATGTGCCGGTGAATGAGCTCCTGATGCTGTGGCTGATGTGGCTAGGACCTGTGATGGCATCACTCGAGTCGATGCGCGGGCAGAGCTGGCAATTCTATTTCTTGCATTTGACGAAGTGGGTTGCAGCCCACGAAAGCTTGTGCCTGCAGAAATTTGTTAGTCTTTAAAGTGCTACGGGACTCCGGGGGGGAGTCAGCCCTGGAGTAAAGAGTCTGGCAAGGAGCTAGAGTAGGAGGTGAGGTAGTCACAGGGAGCCGAGTACATGCCCAGGGTAAACCCAGAACCAGGCAGGAGAAGAGGGAGAAGCTTAGGAGCCCAGGGAAACAGCAACTGCGATGGGCACAGAATAGAGCCGTGCTGCTGGTTAGAGGGTCCCTGGGCTGGAGCCTGCTCTAGAGACAGGCCAGCCCCTCCGCCCCCACCCCCCCCGCCCCGCTAGCCAGCGTATAATGGCAGAGGGCCCCACGCTGGGGCTGGCCACCACCGTAGAGGGCGTTTAGAGAGTAGTCCTGCTGGACTTGGCAACCCTGGACAGGGGAAGACGGGGGACCGAAGGGTGACCTGAACCCACGGCCACATTACCAGAAGGGAGACTACTGCCAAGCAAACAAAGGCAGGAGGGGCACCCGATACAGTGAGAGCTACTTGCCCAGACTTAGGGTTTCTCTACACTTACAGCGCTGCAGCTGCACCGCTGTAGCACGTAGTGAAGACGAGAGAGCTTCTCCACCTCCCTGAGGCAGTACCTATGATGATGGAAGAAGCACATGTCTCGTGCTGTGGGATGTGTGAAAGAACAGCCCACATTTCTAACTACGATAGAGCCCTATTGTTAGCAGATGGTTAGCTCTTTGGGCAGGGACAGTCCTTTTGTACCGTGTACAGCACCTAGCACTCTGGGATCCGGGACCGTGCAATACCACAATCACCAAAAATAATAACCACAAAACATAGAACAATACGATACAATAACAATACAGCAATCTACAATGCAGTGAGACCAAATAGGTAATAATGATATACCTAAGGCCCTGCTTGAATCGCGGGATCATTGTCAAATAATTGCAGCTGAGTTGCGGACGAGACATGGAAAATCGTAGAAAAGTAATAATGGACTTTTATTAATTGCAGTCATTGGGAAAAGCCAGAGAAGACCTATTTGTTTAAGAAAAATTTGCTGGAACAATATAAACACTGAATTATTATGTTATGCCTGCTAATTTTTTTGATAACCAGACATTTTGCTGCCACTATATTACAGCTATTAATGTCTGGGGCTGACAGCCGGAGCCCCAGCCAGTGCCACTCAGATGAATGGAGTTCTGCTGTACTAATGGTGTGTGTTGCAAATCTCAAAATGTATGCAAAAATGTTATGGGCTGTGCAAAGTAGGCTAATTTAAATCAAAACTGCGGTGGACGCTTACTATTGCAGGATCTGCCATTTCCGCAATATCACAAACGAAGTGGGGCCTCAGATATATTTTTAATTGGCATTCACGGAGCATCATAGCATGTGTCACTAGAGGCTAGGCCACTAGACCAGGACTCCGGAGACTTGGGTTCCTCTCCCACTCCACTGGGCTGACCAGTGACCTTGGGCAAGTCAGTTGCTCGCTCTGTGCCTCGGTTTTCCCATCTGTAAAATAGGGATAATAATGCGTTGCTTTTAGTGTTATGCTGTAAAATTGAAAATTGCTATAAATGGGCTGCTGCCATCTATTTGTTACTATGATTACCTTTACTTTCCAAAATGAATTCCGTGCTCGTCTGTTTGACTCCTGCAGGAGTGGGTTTCTGAGGGGCTCAGCACAGGCCTACCCGTGGCTTCCCCATTCGGGGAGGGGAAGGACCACAAAGAAGAGGGAGGTAGCTAAATACAGAGGCCAAACAAAAGGTGTCAGGATGAGAGTGAGACCCAAGGGACAATAATCATAACCACTAGCTCTCAAAGCAGGTGAATGCTAGTACCCCCATTTTACAGAGGGGGAAACTGAGGCACAGAGGGGGAAGTGACTTGTCGGAGGTTACCCAGCAGGCCTGTAGTAGGGCTGGGAATAAAACCCAGGTCTCCTGTGTCCCAGTTTAGTGCACTAGTCAAATCGCTGCCCTTTCACCAGCAAGAGGGGTACAGAGCAGAGAACTCCAGACGGCACCCACTGTTCTAAAGGCTGCGATGGACAGCCTCCGAGGCGGATGTCCTCCAGCCATCGAACAGGCACATCCCCAGGCAGCAGCTGTGCCTGCTTTCCCTCCCCCTGCCGTGACTCTGTCTCAGAAGACCAGTCTCAAGGGACGAGAGAAAGATTGCGACGTGGCCATCCCCACGCACGGAAAAAAGCAGGAGTCGGGCCCCCTCCAAGACCAGGAGATGGTCTTAAAAATCACAAGATTGAAGGGAAAAAAAAAGAAATTTACCCAGCGCCGACCCTTCAGCCGTGCTGGGTCCCAGTGAGCCGTTTATTTTGCGTCCTGCCAAGGAAAGCCGTCCAGCAGGGCAAGGCTGGGGTCTCTCTGTGAGCAGCTGGAGGTTCACGCTGAACAAAGGAGCTTGTGGGGTTTTTTTAATCTGACAGTGGCCTGTGATGTTAGCACATGTGCTCTGACCCTGTGGGGATAGGAGACCCAGTCAGTAGCTTAGTGTGATGGGGTAGGTACCGGTATCCCCCCGCCCGGCAATGGAAGAGTTAACTGGAGACAGCACAATTAGAGCACCTGGTTGCACCTGGGAATTGGGCTGATTCCAGCTGAAGATGAAGCCCAGCTGAGAAGGGGGTTGCAGGGAAGGACGGTGCCGGCCCGGCTGGAGCACGGAAGAAAGGCCTCGAGAGAGGCAGAAGGCCAGGAGCAGCGGAATCCATCTCCTGGCAACCAGACGGGCCTGCAGCAGGCTCCCCACTCGACCGAGTGGTCAGGAAGGACAGCTGGCCTCGTTCCCCAGCCGGCCTCCTGCTCCGTCTGGGCCACCTCAGCCTGCTCCTGGTTCTGGCTTCCTGGGTTTTGACTGTGGTTCCGACCCCACAGCGGGGCTGTTAATTCCCAGCTCCGACGTCTGCTTCTTCGCTCCGGCCCTGCTTCCCAGCTCCCGCTGTGATCACTAGGCCTGGCTGCCCATGGTCCGGTCTCTAATAGGAGAAGACTTTCGCTGCTTGCCACTGGGTCCCCAGCCCTGGGAGAAGAGGGAAAGAGGGCCTGGGTTCCCCTGCCAGCCCCAGGCAGATGGACACCCCGTGACACAAGGGGGAGCAGGGCTGTTGAGTTTGGGGCCGGGCCTCCAGGGAAAAGCCTCCGGGAGCTGTTGCTTTGCACAAGACGGGAGGACGACCCTCCAGAGTCCGGGAAGGAGGGAAGAATCCGTGGAGGAGTGAGCCTGGGTTGGGGGCGAAGAGTTGCGTTTGTTTGCCTTTCGCGTATTGGCCTCTCCGTTACCCAGGGAGGGGTGAGTCCGAACGTGACCTGGCCTGGGCCTGGGGCTGAGACACGAGAAGAGGCAGGCCCCTAAGGGCTCAAAGCAGGTGGACCAAAGGAGGAGAGTCTGCTATGCCCACCCAGCCACAAGGGGATATCACTGGTGAGTCAACTCCTCTGTAATTATCTGGATGGATGCGTGTGGGGATTGGTAGATAGATTTAAAGAGCCAATTGTAACGGGATTCGTGTGTCTAAAACCCCCTGTTGTTTGTTAAAAGCTCAACCCGCGCCTGAAAATCCCGTTGTGGCCTGGGTGCTTCTCCACCTTTCAAAGGAGACGTAAAAACAAGGTCCTCAGCACTTGGGGTTATTAAAGATCCCCTGGCCTCACTTAACAACACTTTACTTCCCTAAAAGTCCTCCTGTTGTTTCAATTGGAAAAGCTATTCTGCATTTCCTCTTCTAAGCTGCTGCGCACTGAAGAACACGCCAGAGGCGGCTGCATTTCAGTGCCGGTTGGAGTGATCCCTGTAGAGCGGTATACGTTTGTAATGCACCTTGAATACCAAAACGAGGGGCCATAGTCTGCTCTTAATGACACTGGCATAAATACAGAGTCAATCTGAAGTCGACACAGTTATTCAACAATTTCACTGCTGTGAGAGCAATGCTTGGCTCTGCGTATTTTGTCATGGGAAACATTTTCCTAAATGTCTCAGGCTCTTGGAGGCCAGATTTCTAACGTTATTTAAACACCTATGCTTGCCAATAGATGCCAAGTGAGGGTTGCAAATGGGAGGTCGCTGCCTAGCGCTTTTGAAGATCTCACAAGGCCAGTAGCTGCACCTTTAGGCACCTAAATACCAGTGAAGACCTAGCATCTAGGAGCCAGAGTCTCACTGAAAGCCAAGGGGATTTAGGCTCATGGGGCTAGATGTGCAAAATTCACTTTGACTTAGGCTTTTTTAAAAGCCACCTAGCTGCTTTATCCCCTCACCCTTAAATACGCAACCAGACTGGATAGCCCCTGGTATCAAGAGGCTTTAATGAAAGACCCTTGTCCTGCTTTTCCTAAGTGCAAATCCCATGTCAGTGGTGTGTAGCGTTGCTATGATGCTAACATCATTGGGGAAATAGGTTTTGTAGATATAAGTCCATGCACTTCTAAATAGAAGACCCAGGGTAGAGTCATTTTCCCTGTTTGGGGGCTGGGACAGCAGCCACTCCGAGTCCCCCAGTGATGGAGGCAAAGGCTGGCTGCAGCCCATAGCTATGGGGCAATGACAGAGCCGCATGTTGGCTGCCTTTAAAATTGGACTGCTACTCCCAGCATGCTTTCTGTTATTACTTTGGCTCCAGCATAGCTGCTGCCCGCACGTCCAGCAGAGATCAAAGAAAAGGTCAGTAGGTCACTTCCAGTGATTTCTTCTGATCCTCATAAACTTTATTCACTGAATTCCAATAAGCACCTCTCCAGCGGCCCCTCATCGGCAGGTAATCAATTTCTCCAGACAATGCGCCATGAAAGGAGCTGAAAAAGAAGTGGCCCTACTTGGGGAAAGCTTTAGATACGTCTCCGCAGTGCAATTAAGTCTGTTCTGTTCGGGCTGTTGTACGATGGCCATCACTATGGTGTCTGAGCAGCTAAAATGGGCGAGCCGCTTCTAACGAGAAATGCAGCAGCGATGAAACGGAATGACGAACCAGAGGGGTTAGTTAGGCACTGGGCTGCCCCAGAAAGGACAAGCGTTCCCAAAACAACCACCTGAATTTTCACTGATACCAAGGACCCCTCACACCATCCTGCCTTAAAGTGGGTGCACATGTACCCTTGCCATGAAACGCTTCCTGATGATTGTACTGTGGAATAACATCCGCCCCGAGACCCGAGGGAGTCACCGTGTAACTGGCTTAGATAAATCTAGGGTGGCCACTGCCGCATCCCCAGAACAGCCAACGTTTCGGTGCTTCTGGGAACAGCATGACCCTCACCCCGCTGCCGGCTTGACCCCGTGTGTACTGTGCGGGTGAGATCCCGCTGGTGGGGACAAAGTGTTGCAATCTTCAGGGTTTCTCCCTTCCGTGATAAATGGTCATGGTAAAACAGCTCATGCCCATGGACGCATATAAACAACGCCCACTGAAATCAGCTGACATTGCATGCCTGCTCATCTAAAAAGGGGAATTTAGCCCCCTGATAGCTACTAATATCTCGACCCTCAGCATCAAGCCCTTTGTGTAGATTGTATTCTTCGGTTATTTATATTCCCCGTTTCTTTTTATTGTGATTGCAGGATAGATGAAAAAGGAACAGTTGTGGTGTAGTGAGGACTGTGTGGAAATTGCAGGCTATCGCTTTAAGAGTGTGGGGGTTTTCCTGGTCCTGCCAACAGGCCATAGGGCTCTGAAAGGAAGTATGCAATCTGGGTCTTGCAGCAGTCCGTGTGCATGCGGACGACAGTAAAGTGTGGTGGGCTGGACAGCTCTGTTTTAGGATGCAGCCTCTTTCGTCTCTCTGGCTTTTTGTTTTTTTTTTATTCTGGTAGGTTACTGTTGCAATAAATGGTACTTTGCAACCTTCCAGCAAAAGTATGTTATCTAACTTCTGTTAGTATGCTGTGAAACCTAACCATAAATCACATTTAAAATTAGTGTCAGTTTAAGGCGCTGAGGCCCGAGTAAATGCATATGGATTAGCAAGGCAGAGGGAGGCACAAATATTTAAACTATAATAATCCCAAAATTATTATCTGTATGTGGTAAACCCTGGGAGCCCTAATCCTGGATCTTGACATCACTGCGCTTGGCGCTGTACAGACTATACAAAGAGCTGAGCTGAGATGTAACACAAACTTCCTCACATGGTGAAGCTGCTAGCGCAGCATGGTCCAGTGGGCAGCACCGTAGACTAGGACACCTCGGTTCTGTCTGTCACTCTGCTGTGTAATATGGCAAATAATTTCCCCTCTCTGTGCCTGTGGTTTTCTTTGTGCCCTTTGGGGCAGCAACTGCCTTCCTCAGAACTTCGTACCATCCGCTCTCAGCTAGGTGCTACTGAACCAATCCATAATCCATTCCCCCTGCGCAGCGGGGTAGCGTGGGACTTAGACCCATTTCAATCATGTTAAGAGTCCTGAATCCTTGCATATTTGTGTAGGAGGGGGTCTGACCCCAGCTCCAGAAACCTGCTTCTTATGCAGCTGAGCGTTGTGTTGATTATATACACCCTAAACGCTGTAGCCCCAGCCACACCGTCTGCACAGCTGTTTGTAGTGCCAGAGCACGACCCCGAGTCTGCTGAGCCAGGCTAGCTGTCAGGGGCTGTGTAGACGTGCCTGTTAAGGGCTCTCTACATCACCAGAGCAGCCCAGAGGGGCCAAGAACTCTGGCCGTGCTGGTCGCTCACCTCGCACTGACAGCACAAGGTCAAGGCGTTGGGGCGGCCTGCTATTAGCGGGACCCTCCCTATATTAGGGGCTTTGTCTCATATACAGAAATATAGTCCCTGATTTTTTCACACGTGCTCTTTGATCACGCTCCTTAGTGCAATGGGGTCCTGCCCCATGACTGGGGCTCCTTGGAGGTCCTGCAGTGTAAACAATAACGGGGTGATGGAGAAACTGGCTCTGGAATTTTACCAAGGAATCACCTTGAAGGAGACAATGAAAAGGGAAAAGGAACGGATCGCTTCCTAGCTGGAGTGGAGTTCTCAGGCCATGTTTTGCTGCACAAATAGTATCTTTTTTGGGTGGGGGTGGTTGTTTTCCTAGGGACGCTGGAGGCATAGGAAATCATTGGTAATCATGTATTTTGTTACACGAGGTACAAAAATGTCGTTGTTTAAAAGGGAGATGAGGAGGGGCGGAAGACCTTGAAAATATAAGGCAGAATGAAAGGAGATCCTCTTCCTAAAGAAATTATCTCTTGGCTTCCAGCCCTCGAACCTCCTGTTCACTCGCTTCAGCTCTGATGTTGCAATTCCCCATGATGCGCTGATTCATAATAATCCACTACCAAAATATCTTCTTGCAGCAAAAGCAGAGGAACAAACGCTCTAGTTTTTGGCTCCCCCCGTCCTTTTTGCATAATTTCGCCTCAGGACTGCAAGTGTGTAACTGCGCTGGCTGCTGCTTACAACATGAAATGAGTTTAATTAGGGCACATGGATTTTCTTGCTTCTGAAGATAATAGCTGCGTGACGGGAGTACGGGGGGAAGGGGGAAACGTACTGCTGGGCAAAAGATCAGATCAAGGCAACTGTGCCATTGAAACCCCACCCAAGGGTGAAATTCTCACACACACACACCCATCAGGACAAGGCGAATTTCACCCGAAGTCTTTTGGGGCTTGGCTACGCTGATGACATGGCTATCTGTATTATGGTACCAAGAGTCTTCCTTCAAGATCACTGTGCTAGGCGCTGCACGTACACATAGTAAGACAGGCCTTGACGTGAAGAGTTTACATTCTAAATCAACAGGACAGACAAAGGAGGAATTATTAATCCCATTGTATAGATGGGGAAACTGAGGCAGGGAGCGGGGAAGTGACTTGTCCAAGGTCACCCAGCAGGATAGTGGCAGAGCAGGAACCAAACCCAGGTCTGCTGAGTTCTAAGCCAGGGTGCTGTCCTCTGGGGACCAACACGGGTATCAGGGAGGGGCACACACTTTTCTGGCACCTTGTAAGGCACTTGTATAACTGTGACCACACGAGGGGTTGTACTGATACAACTAGATTCATTTTTTTTTTAATCACAGCTTTAATCCACAAAGGGTATGTGCACCCCACGGGCTGGCAAGCACGCCCCCAGTTCCAGGTGCAGACATACCTCTGGGTTTACTGGCACAAACACTACGTGTAAAACAGCTTTTGGGTCTGGTTCTCCTTGCTTTAAGGCCCTTTTACTCCGGCATGGCAGAGGGGCCTTAAAGTGGATGTAAATGATGCACGCTCTGCATCAGCACCACTGCGTGACCCAACGGGTTACCAATCCTCCAGGATTGCCCTGGCGTCTCCAGGAATTCAAGATTAATTTTTAATTAACGGTTACATCATGTGACAAAACCTCCAGGAATACGTCCAACCAAAACTGGCTGCCCTAAAGTGGTCTAAAGGGTCCTTGGTGTCGATGAGAATCAGGCCCTTGCTTTTCTGCAGTTTGTTGTAATTTATAGACTAGTTTTGGAAGGTTCGTTTCACACTCAATGAAATGCTGCTTATTCTACCAGCTAAAGGTCCCTGCGGCAATGCATCTTCCTCCCCCTCCCGGAGGTCCAGTGGGAGTGAAGTTGTCTAACGTAATGAGCTGAAAGGGGGGAACCAAGCCGCACGCTAATGAAATTGGCAGGGAGCTACTGAACTGGGAGGTGTTGCAAACTCGGCTCAGGACTGGGAGATGACGTGAAGGGAGGCGGGGGTGGCTGCAAAGGGGGCCGCTGGATGACAGTGGGCCTATGGCCATGGCCTCGTGGATGGCTTTCTACAGAAGAGAGCTGGGAAGCTGAGCTGGGTGCCGGGGCACCACCCGCCGTGGAGCAGATGAAAACGCAGCAGGCGCTGCTAGTGGGCCCCCGCCTCCAATGACAACGTTGTCGTTCCTGGGCCAGGCAAAGGGCCAGCGAAGATGCAGCTTCAGCGGGTAACGTCCTGAGAAGATGCCAGCGCTGGCCAGATTCTCAGACGTGGCTGAAGCTAGGCTCAACTCCTCTTTCCAGGGCATGAGGCTGGGTGCATCCACATGGTGGATTGCAGAGAGGGGGCCCCTGAGTGCAGCAACTCTGTCCCCAACTCCCTGGGGTCTGGATTGAGCTGGGGGCTCGGGCAAGTGTTGCTATGTGCCCGAGGGGTACCCCAGGCCCTTCCTCTGCTTCATCCCCCAGGGGCCAAGCCTTGGAGTTTAATTCCGCTCTGCTGCCAACTGCAGCCCCGCATTAGCGACCGCACATGTGCAAGGCCGAATACTTGCTGTAAGTAACTTGCGTACGTTAAACAAGTTTAAAGGGGAACGTTAAAAACATGTACAGAAGTACAAAAATGTTGAAAAGTTAAAGCAAGTTTTAACTGCTGTCGCGGGAGTTCACACAACCCTCCTCCCCAGCCTCATGCACCCCTTCGCTCTCCCATACAGACCCTCTCACACCTGTGCGCACACCCCATAAGCACACACATGCTCCCACAGGTGCACAAGCCAGCCGAGCGGGACAGAAATGGCTTGAAACTGAACTTCAAGAAAACAGAAGCTGAGAAACTTTGGAAACTCAGAGGGTAGCTGCTGGTGGAGCTGTGCCAGGGAGCAGCGGACCTGTCACACTCGCTGTCTTGCTGTCCTTGGGGCTCCTGCATTTGTTCTGCTCCCTGGACACAGAATGGATGGGTGACGCAGGGATTTAGGAGTTCGTTCACTTCATCTGACGCGTTGATTCCCAGCTCTATCGCCGATGCGAGGCTGCACGTCTTGGCTAATAACGCCACTGTTTGACAACGCCTTAGGCATCCAAATGCAGGCCTGGGTCTTGTAACAGCCCCGGGATGATAGTTAGCAATGGCTGGGTGGGCCTTTGAAGACAGCAGCTGTGGGTAGAGCTTCTGAGAGGGCGGTGGTGGGCTCTAGCGTTCTGGTCTTCATGCAGGGAGGGTGCGTGGGGGGGCAGTGGCTAATGCAGGGGTGGGAGCGTCAGGACTCCTGGGTTCTAGTCCCAGGCCTGCCCCTGATTTGCTGGGAGAATCTGACATGTCTCTCTTGCTCTTTAAAATGGGAGGATTGTTTCCCCGCTCCCATTTGATGGGGCCATCACACAAGCCTTCATTCTCCAACAAGCAGTAATACAGTGAGGGGGTCCTATAGAAGCATGTATGTAGGGATAATTCACAGGATCTTAATCAGCTCTAGCTTCACCCCCCTAACTCCACTGAAACCCCCACTGTCCTGGGGGCTGCGGTATGGGCGTCTTCCTTTGTCTTTGTAGCTCAGGGGCCCGAGGATGGGGGGAAAGCGGTGTAAAGTGGAGATGTGGGAGGGCCAACTTCAGGGCTGGCGGGGAGGGGGCAAATTAATGCCAATTAATTGGGGGTGTGGAGGTTGCAATGCAGATGCTTGTCCCCTTGGGGATGGTGCTGAGCCCCAAAGAACTCACGTCAGGTACACGCTCCCACGAAGAAATGGTCCAGTGATCATTGCTGGAGAGGCCGTAAATCACTTGTCTCTGCTACAAAAAAGGCTCCCCACGCCCCTTGCTGTTGTGTTATTAAGGAAACAAGGGACACGGAGACATCTCCCGCCAGGCTTCCTTTCCCTACCCTGATCCTGAGTGAGTGCAGAGCTTCAGAGAGCTGGAACCTCACAGCATCTTCCTCATGCGTCTGAGAGTGTCCCAGCAGCCCCCAGCTGCTGTTAATTAGAAGGGGACTTCTTGTCTCGCTGCAGCGGCTGAAGAACCCGAGCAGGGATTGCAGCTGACGCCAGTTGCTTTACCCCGCAGGCCAATCTCAGCTTGGCAAGGGGCTGTTCTCTTGCACAGCGGGGAACAGGGGACCCCGTTTGAAGAGGTATTAATGGGGAAAGAGAGGGTGGTGTCAAGGGAGCCAGCTGAAAATGCTATCGTGTAAGCGGCGAGCTTGTTTCTGTCTCCTCTCTTTGCTCCTCTAATGCGGCTGTTTGTATTGTACACGCTCGCCCTAATCGACTCTGGGTAGCTAGAGCCGAACAGCTCCTGGGACTGCTTCCCGCAGGGCTTTGCCTGGCCTAGTCTGAAAAGTCCTCTCTGGCTTCCTTGTTCATCTCATCGGCTCAGCCAGCTCCCCCTGCGCCGGGTTGGGAAAGAGTTTGCAAGGGAATCTGGCGCTTGTGAAAGCCACTAGCAGCCCAGACGCTGGGCAAGCTTGCTCCTGCGGGCCCTGGAAACATCTGTGCTGACTCTGCGGGCCCAGCTATGTCAGCTCTGGGCTCCCCGGCATACAGCTGTGCCAGTGCCCCTCACCCCTGACTGTCAGCCCACCTGCTAGCCCGGCCCTGGGCCCCTCCTGGCCCCAGCTCTGCTAGCGCTCCTCAGAACTGATCTGCAGCCCTGGGCTCCTCCCCTTGACTCACAGCTCCCGTTACCCCAGCCCTGGGATCTCCCCAGCTCTACCGGTGCACTTCAGTCCTGAGCTGCAGCCCCTCTCCTAGTCCAGCGCCGAGGTCCCCACCTACGCACAGATCTGCAAGGCTCCATCAATGCACCTTACTGGGAGGCAGCGCTGGCTCACGCAGTGGTGCCGACTTCATGATGCTGCACGAGGCAGCTAGACGAGCACACATTGCAGCTGTCCCGCCTACGCCCCCTAGCCAAGGGGGGGATTCCCCCGCTGGCCTGGGAACGTCCCACATTTTATGATGCTGCGTCTGATGATTTTCTGGTAGAGGCAGCTGTTCCCACACAGGGTGCAATTCACCCTGAGGCAGCGGGCCCCTCAGGGCCTCGGCCCATCTCAAGCTTCATTCCTCAAGGATGAGGCTTGTAAGTGGTGCATGGGCATGCAGCGCAGAATCTTGCCCATTCTCCATCGCTGCATTCTCCCACCACGGTTTAGGCTATATCTATTGTTACTTCACTGCCTGTTCTATAGTGCCGCTGTGTTAAACAGCTGCCTCGTTCTACCCCAGAGGTGGCTGCACGTCAGTGGCAGCGTACACCGTGTGCATCTGGCGATTGGAGATGAAAGGCGCTGGAGAGATTATTCACCCTCGACGAACACCTGCGGGTCAGAACTGCGGTCTGGACGGATGAATTACGAGGCCCTTCCTGTTTGGCAGCGAACGCCTGCGATGAACCAATAAATCCAGAGCTGTGGCAGGATTAATCACCAATGCAGGGGAAAGCAGTTTGAATGGCAGCAACTCCTCTCCTGGGCTGCCTTTCTGAGCACAGAACAATGCCAGCCGAGCCACGGCCCAGCTGAGTGACAAAGGGACCGGCCTAGCAGAGATTCTTCCCACATCTCACCAACGGCCCTACTGTTTCCTCTCCAGCCCGGAGATTTCCCTTGAGAAAATACCCTGCAGCAGATGAGATGCCCTAACACTCCTCCATCCAGGGGAGCAAACAAAATTCTCCAAAAATTGGTCCTGGCAGGGCCCCTCAGGTGCTGGTTCTTATCCGCCTTTCCCCATGAGCTAGGTAGATTCTCTACGGCAGATGACACCCTCAGTTCTGACACTGCCTGGACCCCGGTCTGCCCGTACTTTCATGGGGGGGAAGCTTTCTCCGAGCGGAGGGCTCTTCACTCCAGCAGACAAAGGGAGAGTGAGAGCCAGTGGCTGGAAACTGAACTCAGACAAACGCAAGCTGGGGAAACGCGGGACAAATCTTTAAAGGGTGAGGGGGATTCATGATTGGGACAGCTTATCCAGGAAGGTGGGGGACTCTCCATCACTTGGAGCCTGCAGATCAAGGCTGGGTCAGGGTATCTCCTAAACGAGACACGCTCGCTGAAGCAGAAGTGAGGGGCTTGAGACAGGAATCACTCGGCAGAATGCTCTGGCCTGGCTATGTGGGATGTCAGGCTAGAGGACCACAACGGTCCTTTCTGCCCTTAAAATCTGGGGGTGAGGTTCTGGCTTCTTTAAAATCAATGGCAAAAGTCCCCTTGACTTCCGTGGGGCCAGGAGTTCATCCCGTGGAGGCTTTGCATTTAGCTGGGGTGCAGCGGCTTGCTTTATTTATTTATTTTGCACCGCGCATGATCCTTGAGGGCCTGGCTCTTCACCCGGCCTGCCCCTCGTGCAGACATCTTACACCAATGCAAGTGCAAAAGTGCACCCGGCCGTGCTTTCCACCTGCCTGTGCATTTCCGCAAGCGCCTGCACGATGGGAGAACTGAGCTCGTTCATGGAGACAGGCTGCAAAGATTGCTCAGTGCTGGGGCAAACAGCATCAATTTAGAGTCCTTTGGACTCTGGAGAGGCGATGAGGTCTGCCTGGCGCAAACAACCCCTAGCTTAGAGCAGCCTGAACCTAGCAGCCTGGGAATTGTTCGTTAGAAAAGCCCAGCAGGGGCAGGGGCAGGCGGCGTCTTATCGTTTTGTTTTCTAAAGAAGAGGGATCCCTCTGAGGCTTGTGACTTGCTGCTGCAACCTGGATTGATTCCCGCCACCAATTCCCATCAGCTTTAATCCTTGCAAAAGAGGGGGACTGGGAATGGGATAAGAGACTTTCTGCTTCTTCGGGGAGCTGCTTGTAGACTAGACCGGCTTGGAACTAGCCCAAAGTGCATGTTAGTGGCCTGGCTCTGCTGGCAGAAACTGAGACCCAGCAGCCTTAGGAGGGACTGGGACAACGCAACTCATTTTTTTGCTTCGTCTTACAGCTGGCCCGTGCAGTGAAGGATGGCAGAGTAAGCCACTGGGGTGTATGTTCTAGGTCCCCCCCTCTGCCTGGGAGGTTAGGCTGTTACAGGCCCAGCCCGGCAACCTGGGTTAGCTGCCACCATAGCAGCCGATGCTTGTAGCTCGGGAGGTCCTCGGTTCATCCTCAGGCTGTTGGCCAAACTGGAGACCGCCTCATCAGCGTGCGCTCTGCCAAGAGAGGACTTGGTTCTTCAAGAAGTCACTTTAGCACCTTTCCCAGCTCTGCCCCTCTCATCCTCTCTCTCCATGCCTCAGTTTCCTTAGCAGGAACAGCAGCAAGCAGAGTATCAGGAAGGGGGGAGGGGTTAATCACACCTCACTGTTTGGATACAAGCGTGACACAGCCTGTCCTTAGAAAGAGAAACTGAACTCCCTGCTGTGCGGGGGATCCCTGTTGGCGAGAGCCCGGCACAAAGCACAAGCCAGTGACTGTCACCTGTTTCTGAGCAGCGATGTGCTTTGCTCGCGGGTGAGCCTGACACTGAGGGGAAGGGACTGGATTCCCTAGGGTAGGAGGGAGACTTTCCAGGTGAGAGCCCGAGATCCAAGGCTTGAATCCAATCCATCAAAATGCAAACCACGGTGCGCCCCCCGACCCCCATCTCCCGAGGCCCGTATCTGCTTTGGATTAAACTGTGCGTCCCCATGACAGTGCAATCAGAAAGGAGGCAACCTGACATCGTGTTAGCTCGAATCCAAGCCTGTGCAAAGGGCACGTTCTGATCCCATGGGCTATTGCTCTCCAGCGGGGAAGGGAGGGAGGAAGAATTTGGATGAGACGTATGGGTGGGGGATGGGTCTGGCAGATTTCCCAGCAGGCTTGTTTAGCCTAAAGCCTACAGTTGCCAACCCACGGGAAGGAGATTGCATACACTAATGCACAGGAAGGAAGCTGCCTATAGCTGGCTGCAGCTTCAGCCGGGTCGATACGCCACTACAAGCAGTATGATTGCATCCCTGCGCCAAGTCCAATGCCGCTATGCAGCAATTCGTTATGGAGTTCGGCTGCCCACTCAGGTTGCGGCCTCCTGGCTGAATCTAACCTAGCCAGGACATCCTGCTTCATTTAAGTCTAGCTCACTACGGCTCCACCAACACAACGCGGCCTCCATGGGCTGATAACAAAGGGTGTTATCGCTCTGTGGAATGGCTCAGCAAGCAGCATACGCTTCCAAGAGGCAGTAGCCGCAAGCGTTAAGGCCGTGGGATAAAATTCATGCCAATTCCCTGTTGCCACTAAAACACTGATATGGGAGAAAGGGCGCGATCCTAACCCAGAAGTTTAGCAGGGAGGAAATTCTCAGTCAGGCGATTCATTGTGGGAGCCCTGATAATTCCAGTGCTGCTGTTCAAATGTGTGTCATGGAGCTACTTCACCGCATACGTACACACGCCCAAGAGGTTCTCAGGGTGGTTGGAGAATGTCCAGGATCCAAACGTCCTTGCTTTGGGGAATTAAACCAGACAAACAATTATGAATTCAACCACATGAAAATGGCCAGGGTGGGTCAGACCAATTGTCCATCCAGCCTCATAGCCTCTCTTCCAACAGTGGCCTGGGCCGGGTGCTTCAGGTGGAATGAACAGAACAGGGCAATTATCCAGTGATCCATCCCGTCATCCAGTCTCAGCTTCTGGCAGTCGGAGGTTTAGGGACACCCAGAGCTTGGGTTTACATCCTTGACATCTTGGCTAATAGCAACTAACGGCCCATGAATTTACCCAATTCTTTTTTGAATCTCATATTTTTGGCCTTCACAACAGCCCCTGGCAACGAGTTCTACAGGTTGATGTGAGTTAGGTGGAGTACTTCCTTATGTTTGTTTTAAAGCTGCTGCCTATTAATTTCATTGTGTGATCCTAGTTCTTGTGTTACATGAAGGAGTAAATAACACTTTTTCTCCACCCTGTTTACGATTTTATAGACCTCTGTCATATCCTCTCTTACTCGTCTCATTTCTAAAATGAACTGTCCCCATCTTTTTAATCTCTCCTCACATGGAAGCTGTTCCATACCCCTGATCAGTTTGCTTCCCGTCTCTCCACCTTTTCCAATTCTAATTTAGATATTCTGAGAGGGGACAACCAGCTCTGCATGCAGCATTCAAGATGTGGGCTGTACCATGGATTTACGTAATGGCATAATGGTATTTTCTGTCTTAGGCTCAATCCCTTTCATAAGGGTTCCTCACGTTCAGTTAGCTTTTTTGCCAGTGGCTGCACGCTGAGTAGATGGTTTCAGAGAAGTATCAACAACGACTCCCTCATCTCCTTCTTGAGTGGCAACTGCTACTTTAGATCCCATCACTTTGTGTCTATAATCAGGACTGTTTTCCAATGTGCATTGCTTTGCTCTTAACACTAAATTACATCTGTCAGTTTGTTGCCCAGTCACGTAGGTTAGTGAAATCCCTTTGTAACTCTTCTTAGTTAACTATCTTGAGTAACTTTATACCTCTACAAACTTTACCACCTCCCGGTTTACTCTGTGTGCGCCATGATTACGTTAAGGACTTCTCAGACCCTCTGGTGGTAGCTGTGTGGTGGTCTTGGTTTTAAAGGATGGGGAAAGTGAGCTGCAGAAAGGATAAGTGACAAGCTTGAGGTCATACAGCAGCTTGGGAACCGAACTCAGGCTCCCCGTTCCCAGCTGGGGGTTGGGGCTAGAACAGGGAACAGGATCCAGAGGTCCAGACTCCTGCTTTCCTGCTCTACCATTCCCCAGCTAGGTCTGGGCCTAGAACCCAGGCATCCAGCTTCCCCGTTCTAGCCTCTAGACCATTCCCCTCCAAGAGCTGGGAACAGAACCCAGGAGTCCTGACCTCCAGTCCCCTCTTCCAAGACCATACTGCTTTGCACAAAGATTACCAGCAGCTGAATACCCAGAAACTTCCCCAAAACTCCCTTGTGGAAAGGGGCAGGTCCCAGCTTGCATTTCCCATCAGCCAGACTCTACTTCACTGGCTGCGAAGGAGAAATCTGACCACTGAACAGCTTCCCTTGGAAAATAGATCCCTCTGCTGGGCCAGGCCAGTGGGTGCTGTGGCAGCTCCTGACCTGGCAGCAGATGGAAGAGAAAGGGGCATCGTCGTGGGATCTCCTTCGTCCCCACTGCTGGTGGTCACCCCATTCTGGTGTCGACATGGTGCATTAGCTGCTCCCCAAAATGCAACACACTTGTGCTGGCACCTCAGCTGCTCGAGCTGCCTCTATGAGCCGTGTACGGAACCAGAGCAGGGGCCCGCCTGGTTCTCAGGGCTGGACTTTGCATGTTCCAACCCTCCGCCCTGCTACCCCCACCCTCCAAGACCAAGAGATCTGAAGGGTCACAACCTGAGGGAGTAAAGGATGGCAAGTTTCCGCTGAGCGGGATGGTCACGGTAATGCAGCGATGCTGCTGTGCATTCGACGCTCCCTTCCCACGGGCACCATGCGGTGGGTAGGCACCACTGCTCAGCTGTCAAGACTCACAGGGCAGGCTGCTGTGATCCACTGGCCGGAATGGAATCATCACATGCTCTCACAAATGGGGAAACTGAGGCACAGAAGCGACTCCTCATTTGGGGTCACAGAGCCAGCGTCGGGACCAGGGTGAGCACTTGAGACAGCCTGGCTGGCAGCCCTATGATCAGGACTCTGGCATGTTCCTCTCCCCCATGTGCCCTGGGGTTACAATTCACGCGACGCTTTCCAAACCATCACAAAACCAAGAGTCATTTCTGCCAGAAAACTGGATTTTCTTTTTATTAGTGTCACAGGAGCTTTTCCAGATCACAACCCGGGAGCAGAAAGGGGTGTGTGCGGACAGGTGCGTGCAGCTCTCCCCAGGATGCCAGGGCTTGCGAATGGAGCCAGTTAGGAAAAACGCTAGTTTCATGGACAACATGAAAGCGGGGGACAAATATCTGGAATCATGTAAAACTTGAGAGCTGGTCCGAGTGGGATGTTTAATGAGTTTGGAAACACAGCCCCAGACCCTCAAAGGTAACGGTGAGGAGCTGGGCTGCAGACAATTAAACAGCCAGAGGCTGCGAGAACCCGCCCAGCCTTTACCTTGGAGGGCCCAACACCCGCATGGAACCAGCGATTCTGGGCAGGCCGGTTGTGTTTATGAAGAGACAGAAAAGTAGCTGGATTTTCAAACATGTGTCCCGGCTCGGTGGGAGCTCAGCACCTTTGAGCCTAAGGTTCTGTTTCCCCAGAATCTACGATTCTATCCCCTCCCTGCAGCTCTGAGCTGAGCAGGGAGGGACCGCCGCGGATGCCGTGATTTCCGGCTCGGCCCGGCGCCTCGAGGCAGAGGTCAGTTTGCATGTTGTCTCTGGCTGCTTCTTGTGCACATGAAGGGTCCCAGGATGGAAGGGAGCAAACGAGCCCAGTAGCAGGACCAACACTGTGGTCAGGCTGTGGGCGGGCGAGATGGAAGCAGCGTTATCTCCCCACGTTCACCGCCTGCTGCTCGGCCTTGCTGGAACTTGAGAACTCTCGGCGCCCCGGCCACGGAACCCAGAGGTGGAAATTTCCTCGAGGAAGCTGCCAAGCACAGAGTCAAGATTAGTGGCGCCCAGGGCCAGTGTTTCACTGTCCCGGCAGCCAGCACCTGGTTTCAAGCCTCCAACCCAGGCAACAAGTGCTGTGCAAGCGCCGCGCTCAGTGCCTGCTCCCAGTACCCTGGGATGTCCCCACCCTGCATCTGGAGAAACTGAGGCACCAGGACCTGCCCAAGGGAGTCTGCAGCAGAACCAGGGCTAGAAGCCAGGAGTCCCAGGCTCCGACCACCATGCTCAGCCTCACAGACAATGCACCATCTCACCAGCAGGTTCCCTCCGGACATGCTGCTTCCTTTCCAAGGGGGAGGCATAGAAGAACTGGGTCAGCGGGTGAGGGAGAGGGGGCAGGAGAAGTGGTGGGCACTGACAGATGCTCAAGGTTTGTCTTCACAGTGGAGCGCGCAGTGGAGCGCACCCAAGTCTGGGTTTGCCAAGCCAGCCTGAGAGTGCCCCACCCCCCGTGCGTCTGACGACCAGCAAAACTGATCAAGGCTTTCACTCAGCCCAGCCATTCATCATTAAAGTGGCAGAGCCTCCTCCTCCCAGAGGAGGGCCCAGGTCTCTCTCCTCCCCCAGATCCAGGGCAGAATTTACTCATCCTTCCAGCCCTACCCTTGCTTTCCCTTGACAGAATCCACTTGCAAAGGAAGCTGCTTGCTCTCGCTCTTCCTGTGTGGCTGATGGAGCAGGAAGAGGCTAATGCTTCCTTGACATTTCACTCTCGGGGTTGGCAGGGTTCCTGGGAGGCAATCTCTTCCCTGGCTGGGCCACTGCTCCTTGGCTCACCTGTCAGCCACTCAGCCGGCCTGTGACACACACCAAAAGGTCTCTCTACTTCCTAGGCATTCACAAAGCATGCGTTCAATCGAGAGATCGTTGGTGTAGATTTAAATCGTGTCCATGCAGAAAAGACTCCTTGGGGCCCCTGACAATTAATTCAGCTGCAAGCCCCCTGATAAAGATGGCTCCCATTTAGCAAAAGGCTTACGCATGTGCTTGGCTTTAAGCCCATGCTTAAATTTAGCCCTAGTTGGCAAAGCCCATATGGATGGGATTGTCAGAGGAGGTTCAGGGAGCTTGGATTCCAAGGGCAACTGGGTCTCTAAATCTCTTAGGCAGTGATAAAAAAACCCAGACTTAAATGTGTGCTTAACTTTAAGCATGTACTTAAGTCTCTGTGGCTTCACTGGCACTTAGGCAAGCACTTAAGTGCCCTGCAGAATCAGGGCCCCAATAGTCCTATTCAGTCATTTGCTCAGACAGGCTCATTAAGTGATCACAGGCAGAGGAGTAATTAACAAACCTGGCAACAAATAAAAACCCGTTTTGCCCTCCCCAGCCATACACAGCCTTCAGCCTTTGCCCAAACCCTGCCGCACAAAATGCTTTGCGAGCGTGCCCTCACTACTGCGTGCCCAGACCCCACGGAAAAGAACCTACACGGAGCCGAGTCTGCAAATCAGTGACCCCTCCTTGGAGAACTCACCCACCAGGGGCCAGCTCTTGTGAAATGCAGCTGGTTGGCAAACCCCCTTCCCCCTCGCAGCCTCTGTGGAAGGAGCCAGCAAAGCAAAGGCTGGGGCAGTTAGTGTAAGAATCTTCTGGGGCTTCCACGCAGGGGAGACAGCAGCTCCCCATGAGTGTGGGAGTTCAGGACTCCTGGGTTCTATTACCGCCCCTTGGCACGGGACTTCCTCCTTCTGTCTCTCAACCTGCCCAGCTGCAAAGCAGGGGAGAAAAGCTGCTGCTCTCACAGGCTGCCGGCAGTGGCTGAAGTGCTCTGTAATACCCCAACTCTGCCCTCGTTGAGGCCTTACTTCCCTGCTCGGCTCTTTAATGGCACACGGTGGGAGAAGCGGAGGGAGGTGGTGGAATTGTTTGGACGGGAGCAGAATTTGGGCAAGGCCGGGCCTGAGCACTTTTAAAAGTCCCGCTCTTAATACGTACCCAGTGGTTGGCGATCTTGCCACGGGCAGGGCAGTAGATCTGGAATTCACCATGACCAGGCAAGTCAAATCATTATTGCTGATCAATGTTCGCTGTAGCGCTGGTGTTCCCAACCAAGATTGGGCCCTGTGCTGCACAGATCTAGCAAGAGCCAGGCCCTGCCTCAAGGAGGTGGCAGACAATTTCACCCCTTTGTGATCAGCTAGGCTGAAGAGGCTGAGATTATCCAATCCCTGACAGACATCCCTGGGGGCTGTGTGAAGGTTTGCTCCTGTTGGGACAACTGATTCACTTAGCAGCTGGGAGACAGCACTAGTTTAAAGAGGAGGTGCAGGGGGTGTGGCGGTGGGTGCGTGCGTGTTATCTGGAGAAACAGATGTGTGTGAACATGACCTTGTTAGAGCAAAACCGAGCCTGTCTGCATTTAAGAAGCAGTCAGGCAGCCTGACCCATTGCAAATCACAGGGACGCTTAATCCGACCGCGCGCACACAAGCGAGAGGTTAAACCTTGGAATGATATTGGTTTAAATATGCCTCAAAGTGGTTTAAGGGTTGGGGCTTTAATTCAATCCCTTCAAGAAAAACAAACTTCCAAAGGATAACAATGGGCGAAAGCCACTTGCCTTGGTTTTGGTTCATTAGAGGCTTTTTTCTCTGGCTCCTGCAGTAGCTAGAAGCCATGGGATCCAGTGGGGGAGGGCACTGGACCAGGCCTCAGGAAACCTGCATTCTGCTTTCACTTAGCCCAGCCCCCCTCCGAATCAAAGCAGCAGGCATCCCCCCTCCCCGCAGGAGCACTTGCTTCTGTTCCTGGCTCTGCCACTGAGCTGCTGGATGACCTTGGGCGCAAGTCACGTCCTCGCTCTGTGCCTCAGTTTCCCCTCCCATCTTTTGTCTGTCTGGTCAATTGGCGTTATAATCTCTGCAAGGCGGGGCTGTATCTGTGCAGCACCCGGGCCAGTGGGGCCCTGGTCTCTCGGTGTTACTGTATGTAAATAACTAGAGCACAGCGTTGCATCTGGATTAATGACTTTATCCTCCCAGCCCCCATTTGAGGTGGGAAGGAGCATTCCTCCCTCCCCCCCATGGGAATGGAGGCACAGAGAGGGGAAGTGACTTGGCCAAGGTCAGAGGAAGCCTGTGGCAGCACCAGGAACTGAAGCCAGATCTCCTGAGGCCTAGTTTAGTGCCCTAATCACAAGAGCCACCTTTATGCTCTATCTGGCAGTCCCCCCAACCCCTCACACACTTTACATGCATGAGCGGCGGGGCAGACGTGTTATGAATCTCATACAAACCCACGCTGCTGCAGGTGGGATCCAGCCTCCTGCCAGGCATGGAATAGCAAAGGAAAGAAAACACCCGCCGGCCGCTAATACCGTGGCAAGCAAGCGAATGAATTTTGGTCACACAGCACCTTCCAGCCAAGCTTCTTTACAAACAATTTAGTTAGACTCCCCCCCTCCGCTGGCTTCATTGCACATGTCTACAACGGAGAAACCTGAGTGAGTGACCCAGAGGAGAGGTAACTTGCCCAAGGTCACACGACAGGCAATAGCAGAGGTTTGATTAGAATCCAACGTCCTGCCTCCCATGTCCCTTTCTCTAATCTTGGCACAACACTGCCCCCGAAGTAGGTGGGGTGGGAGAAGAATCACATGATTAGGTTAAAGTGGTAACTTCCATGCTGAGCAGGGAAGACACATACCTTCAGCCTTGTATGTCTGCATAAACACAGATGGGGCCCAGAGGCCCAGCTGATGTAGAACAGGGTAGCCCCATTGAAGATAATGGAGTGGGGCTGATTGACAGTAGCTGAGGATTGGGGCCAGCACAGGCTTTCTGAAGCAACCCAATCGTTTGGAAAATGAAAGGGATGCCTCCTGCCTTCCCCCCCCCCGTACAATCTGATCAGGACCTGTGCTGCACAGAGGATGGTTACGCACGCAATGCTCTATACCATTACTAGGCTCTAGGTTGATTCATCCCCTTAACGCGCTGATCGAGTTACTTTTAGTGTTACTGTCCTTTAAAAATAAAATCAGATAACATTGCAAAAAAAAAAAGTATTCCTGCGGAAATGTTATTTCCCCAAAATAGATCTTCAGAACACAGGGCCGCCTGCCAAGGTCGTGAATCATGAGGCTCTGAAATCAAGCACTGAACCAGATGCAAATGCCTGCACCATTTTAAGCCGTGTTCTGGCGCAGGTAACGTCCAGACTGACGCTGGGCAGAGCAGGACCTGCGAATGCTGTGGCCACTCAGCTCTTTGAATACCGCTGCACGGCTCAGCCTCCTCGTTTTATTTTTAGATATTAAAGGCAGGCAGGCAGAATCCATAACAAAACCCCCAGGACTGACTTGCTTTTATTTTTAAAGGGGGCTCTTGCTCGTTGGCTTTATCTACGGGAGGCTGGATTCACAGCTCTGCTAAAGCCCCTTCAAGCTGAAAGGGGCATGCAAAGTGGCCAGACTCTCCCCCTGGAGGCCCTGCCCTGTTGGAGTGGAGCTGGCACAAAGCCCTGCTCCCAGCCCCTGAGCAGAGGGTGATTTGGGGATGTCTACAGGCAGCGTGCTGCGGCTATTCTCCACTTCCCAAGGGGCCATGGGAATCAGACAGCACCTTAGAGCATCCTTGAAGTCGCTCTCACTTATACGGGCCAGAGAGGCCTCTGCCCAGACAAGGAGCACAAAGGAGTCTTGAAGCCCCAAATATGGGAATGAAATAACCGAGAAGCAGGCCCCTGCATCTATAAAGATCAGAGAGCAGAGAGCTAGGCAAAGGTCTACCCAGTTCAGTTGCCCCTCATCCACACACACTCCTACATCCATAGAGCATGTTTGCAAGTTAGCATAACCCGTCTCCAGCTGCAACTCAGAGCCACATTAAGCACCAAATGCTTCTCCATATCCCACGTCTCTGCTGGGTAGGGGACACCCTTGCTGGGATGTGGCATATGGGCAGCAACAGGGTCATTCCTGTAATTGGGTCAGTGGGGCACCCAGTATGTTCCCTGGGATTAGTCGCAGCACGTCTGCGCTTGACCTGCGACCCATCAGCTCCAACAGCCAGATGTTCCTACCAGTCTCGCTCTTCTCTTTTTAACCCAGTATCTATTTTCCCCGCCCCCCCGGCAGCCCTGAAAGTCAAAAGCACACGAGCATCTAGTGTTGGAAAATGGCCTTATGGTTCCCTAGCAAAGGATCGACCCCCACTGAGAATTTCTTGAAAGGGGGGGAAATAGCACTCTCCACCTGCAGCCCCAGGAAGGAGAGAGGGAAAAAATGGTGATGAGAGATCAGGAGTTTAACTGCGGTGTGGCAATCTCCACTGCCTGATGTGTTAGAGCAGTTCTGAGATCTGCCAGGGGCGGAGAGGTTTGCAAAGAACAAGCAAGCAGAGAAACTGGCCAGGTGGGCTTGGCTGCAACTCACAGGTGACATCCCAGGCAGAACTGACCACAATGGGATTAGGGGGCACTGGGCTGCAGGGCAGGGTGTGGGGGAATAGATAAGGGGACACGCTCTCTTTGAAGTCAAGGCTGACTCCAATGCTTGAGCACAGTGCAAAAGGGGCGAGGGAGCCAAAAAGTGCAGATTTTTGGAAATGGAGGTAAAGCCCCTGGCATACAGATGGCTGGCAACAATCCCAGGGAATGTCTGTCTAAGACAGGCTATTAGACTCCAGCGTCCTGGCCCACTTCCAAGTCAGGGAACTCCTTTCCATGTGACTTCTCCCCATTTCAGTCGCATACCAAATTTCTCTTCACTCCTTGCCCACCACTCGTGAACTGCAGTGCCATGTGACTTCAACAGCTACCACTTTCCACCACAGAGGTGGCTGCATTTCAGTGCTGAGCAAAGCACTCTTGCATACACGACTTAGATGCAATTTTAGAATCCCTCAGGATGGGAAGCAATATATAAGGCCAAAGACATTTTCATGACAACACTGGCCTTATTCTGTTGGACCAATTCACCCTGAATCCTGCAGACAGCTGCATAGATTGTTAAGATTAAAATTCAGGAATGGAACCATGCCAGGCAGAGACATTTGCCTGCACAGTAAATGAAACTAAATTTTTAAAAAAGACTAATTATGTCTGTGCATATATATAAAAAAAGAGGATCTACCATTAATACCACTAAGCTTTTCAGCCCTTCCATTACTGTTCATTATGCTAAACAAAGAAACAGACGGGAGCTCTAGCCAGAGGTTTGTATTTAGTGAGTGGTTCCACCAATGGGCAGATGCAGTGAAATTGCATTAAATGTAATCCTCAACGTGGGCCCGCTATTGAAGAATTTCATTAAGTGGACAGATGTGGCAGTTCATTTCTCATGCACCAGGCCTATCTTTACAGTGAGTTACTGCCTTTTCTTCAAGCACAGAACATGGCCACAAAGGCCCTTTTACCTTGTCAATAAGTCAGCACTAGGGTATTTTTAAGCAGAGCTGCCATCTCTCATTTAAAAACAAGGGAGGTAGCCAGTATGGTTTGATTATAAAGACATGGAAAATTCCTTAACAGGTATTTATACCCTACTAGCGTTTTCCATCAGAGGATCTGAAAGCATTTTACAGTCATGAATTTTGTGGGCAAACAGAGGCACAAAGAGGGTAAAGGCCTGGTCTGCACTAAAACAGAACATGTAACGACACCCAGAGAAGTCAACAGGATCTGCAGATCTATCCATTGGGCTTATCTGGCTTCCATTACTGTAGCATGTGAGCCCTTCACAATCTATGATATATTTATCCTCTCACATGGCTGTGCGGTAGGGCAGTGCCATTACCCCCGTTGTACAGATGGGGAAAGTGAGGCACAGAGCGACAAAGTGATTTGCCAAAGGTCAGACGAATGTCTGTGACAGAGAAGGGAACAGAACATGGGTCTTCCACCTCCCAGGCTAGAGCTCCAATCATTCCATCATCCTTCCTAGCTATGGTACCAGAGCCATTCCATCATTCCATCATCCATATGGTACCATCATCCATTCCATCATCCATATGGTACCATCATCCATTCCATCATCCTTCCTTGCTGTGGTACCAGAGCCTAGCACTCAGGCTTCCAAATCTCTGCTCTCACCACTAGACCACAAAGATCAAGTCCTCTGCAAAACTCACACGTCTAAGTGTGGCTACGTCCCTGCCCAACTTGCTTGTGACAACCATTGATGCAACATTCCTCAGAGCTCTCATCTGACTCGGCCATCGAGATGGAGAGTCACTAGAACTGGCAGCGTTTTAAAAAATGAAACCATTTGGGGCGTTTATTCTGCTCCAGCAGAACAGAGGAGGGAAGAGAACTCTGCTTTTCACCTCTAGGGCGGTGCTGGGAATCAAGCCTGGCTCGATACCATTTCCATCAGATGGCTTTTTAGTGGGCCAGGAGGAAAGACTTGATGGGTCTCAGTCCACTTCCCAGCAAGACAGGCGTCCACGTCCCAAAACCACCACAGCAGCTGGCACCGACTGGGCCCTCTGGGCAGTGTCAGAGCAGAGGCCAAGGGCTGCATGGACCACAGAGGCTGATCTCCCCTGCAGGGGAGTCCATGGGTGGAAACAGAAAGGAAGATATGGGGGCACAAATTGCATCTGTTCTGCAGACAGGACTGTCAGAGGGAGTCTGTGTCTGTCTGTCTGCTTCCCATTTGGCAGACCCAATTCTTAGCACATTAAACCCACCAGTTTGCAGGGACTACTCTTGGAATCACATCTCAGACACTATGGAAAGATCTGTGCATCTCAAAGGCACTGATCAGATCTGAAGCTATGCCTCCCTCATGCAAACATGGGGCTCTTCTTCATTAAGGCAATTAAAGAGAATCAGCTAATATTTTGGGGCATCCCAGGATAAAAACATAGGCCTGTCGGCACTCAGAACCCCCTCCTCGTCAAGTGACACCCCGTGGTACGTACAGAGCACTCCCTGTGTACCATTCAGGAGAGGAGCGTGTGATGCAGCGAGGGGGGCAGGGGAAGAGATGGAGATAAACTGGCCAGGTTGGAAGATGTTGGAGCCTGGCCCTCTCAGCTGAGACAATAGCTGTTGAGTGGTTCTCACCCTGGAGAAATGATCCTGGCACCTGCTGGTAGAATGAGAACTGCTATGGGCACTCTCTTTGAAGAGCAGCTCTCTGCAGCAACTCTGTGCCACACACACACATCCTGAAGCCTGGCTTGATGCTACAACCAGAGGAAACTGCCCAAAGAGAAAACCTGTCCCGCTGTCTTCATTGAACCTGGTAAAAGGCCTTGACCAGTGACTAGGTCTCTGGGATGCAGGGGGAATCTGTCAAGCCAAGCTTGAATTTCAAATCCATTGGAGGTTGGATGTTGAATGCCACACAAAAGAAGTACAATGCTGGTCATTTACCACTGGAAGGAGGCCCGGCCAAGTCCAGGCACTGTCATAGCGGAGGAGGATCACATGGAGGAACAGATGTCCTGAAAGGCTCCCAATTAAATTTTAAATGGGAAAGCTCCCCGTTCACAGCTAAGTAACTGCTCTCAGGCTATGCGCTCAGGCCTAATTCAAGCGGACACTTTAATGTTTAAATAGCTCCAGGGTCTACCGAAGAGCTGTTGCTACAACACTAACACAGTTAACATTGCAAATGTTTTAAAGAAAGGGCAGGGCTGGAGAAACCTGACCCAATGCTTTGCCAGCAAGGGCAAGTGCAGGGCCCGCAGAACAAATCTTAATGCTGCTGCAAAATGACATTTGCTGAGAGCCCTGCTGAGAACAGATTATACAGGATCCAGGGATACCCAGGACCCAATCCTGTGTAGCAGCCGGCTCCTTCGATTCCTGTTAATGCTCAGTATCTCTTAGCAGCACTCTGTACTTCACCTCATCAGGCCCTGTGGCCCATGGATTCAAACCCCACTGAAGTTGATGGGGGCCCTATTGATTTCATTGGGCTTTGGATCAGGCATTAGTGGACAGGTTTTTAAAGTGATTTAGGTGCCTAACTCCCACTGAAGTTAGGAGACTTCCTCTGCAGTTTTAGTGTTTATTTCATTAAAGCCTGAGGCCTCCAGGTTCATAATAGTCTAGCAAACAAAACCCCTCTTCCTTGTAGATTCATTGCCATTTCATTCATTTGCAAGGATGAGCTCGCTTAGTAGAACTTGTTACATTCCTGAAGTGTAATGCATTTACATGGCATTCATTGCAATGCATACTCCACTAGCATGCGCGCGCACACATATGCACTTCTTTGTGTTGTGTGTGTATGAATATATATTAGACATACGCGCACGCTTTACATGTAGGATATATACACCCAGCGAGCAAAGTTCAGTTGTTTGTATGTGTATATACACACACACCCCCATCTGGCCAGATTCTCGTTTAGACTAAGGCTCCTTTACGTTATACCCAGATTTTTGCCCACTCTGAGGCCCCTTTTCTCTGCCAAAGTGGGATAAAGGCCTTAATGCAATGAGAATAAAAGCTCCCATACTGTAAAGCATCCACTCACAGTACCTTATGCTTGTGCCTATTCACTATACAAACACACGGGTATTTAAACAAACCCCACCACACAGATACGAACCACAACAACAAGACCAGCTCCAAAAGCACATTTGTCTCCTGCTTATTTAAAAAAAAAAAAAAAAAAAAGCAGACTAGCTTCCGTGGCCCATAATCACAGCTGTTGATCAGAGAGTGTAAGTTGGACTGGTAAGAACAATGGAAGCAGATAATGAAAGCAGAGAATTAGTGTGCTTATGCTAGCTGCTCAGAGTATTAATATAAAAATCTCCTTGTTTATTGTGAGATATCAACTCTAATCCTGGAGGAGTAACGGATCGTTCATTACAGGGAGGCCAGTGGATTACCAGAGGAGTTAGAATACCATGGAAATATAATGAAACTCGGGGAAGGCTTCCTTGTATTAAACACCTCTGTCACACCTGCTAAATTGCCTTAGATCCCACTGCACTTTGTTAAAATTCTCTTCTTAACGTGCAGTCAGCTAGGAGGGGGTGAAGTGGAGTTTTCTAGTGCACAGATATCACAAAGAAACCCCAAGGGATCGATATTTGTCTGATTCACTCACTCAATATTTAATAATGACAGTCTGCCTCATTTGACGTTTGGACTCAGGACAGCAGTAACTGGATGAAATGCACTGGCCTGTGCTATGCGGGAGATCAGACAAAATGATCGGAGGGTCCTTTCTGGCCATTAAAAAAAAAAACAACAACCCAAAAAACGTATTAACCTTGCATCCCAGGATTTCTAAGTCAGTTGTAAATATTTACACAAAAAAGGCGATGAATCCAAAAGCATCTGGATTTATAATTATTTGCCCTTTTCTCTGGAACAGATAATTTACAAATTCCCCATGCTGTTAGAATGGATGTTGTGCTGTAATATGATGAAATGGCTTTAGGGTTCTGTTCTTGCAGGGTCATTAATGCCCAGTAAATTTACCAGGTCTCACCACATTTAATGTACAACGTACATTAGTGAATAATCTTACATTTCCATGGTGCCTTTTGTCTGAAAGGCTCCTGAAGTTTGTAAGGCACCAAAGGAATTACTGAGGCAAATCACCTCGGGGGTGGAACGCAGCAGTTGCTTTCAATGTACGGCAAGTGCTTTGCAACAAAAAAAATGATGTCTGCAGTTGAGATTGCGGGAGGAATTTAGGTGGTAAGGTGTACAGGGGTTAGCCAAACTGAAATTTAGCTGTGACAGTGGAATTCATTTAATTGTCTGAGGGGCCAGACCCTCCATTTGATCTCTCCTCTGAATAACGGCACCTCCAGCAATACCGCTTCTCCTGGCATCTTGGGGAAACATTGCTTCAGCACTGACATGGGGCAGAATATCTCTTGCTGCACTACCTGACCCTCTCCCTGTAGCATGTGGTATCTTCCCCCTGGAGGTCTCCCATCCAAGTACTGTCCCAGGCCCAGCCCTGCATAATTTGTAAGATCAGAGAGCACAGCTAAATGAGAAACTATGAGATACCAGTTCATTTCAAGACCATCAGGGCACTGCCCACATTGTTACAGACATTCTCTGAGGCCTCATCCTGTATCACAACACTCACAGATATGCTACAGTTACCCAGAAATTCCTAGATTGTAAGGTCTGAAGGGATCATTACATCAGCTAGTCGGCCCTCCTGTATAGCACAAGCCAGAGAATTCTTCCCACGTACCCCTGGACTAAGCCCAAATCACTTGTGTTTGGCTAAAGCAGCTTCCAGACGCACAGTCAGTCCGGCTTTGGAGACATCAAGAGATGCCAAAGCCACAGCTGCATTCCTTGGCAGTTTGTTCCAATGGGTAGTCTCCCTCACCAATAAAGATTTGTGCCTTGTTTCTAATTTGCATTTGTCTGGGGTCGGCTTCCAGACCATGAGTCTTGTTCTTTCTCTGCTAGATTAAGGAGCCCTTTATTACCTGGTTCTTTCTCCCTGTGAAGGTCCTTATACTCTAACCGAGTCATCTCTCCCTCTTTTTGATGCCCTGTCTGGCAGGTGTTGTTGCATCACTCAGCGATGTCCTCATCTTCTGAGAACACCCAACGAGAACCAGTCAGTGCCAGTACTGAGGCGGCAGGCTTTTGGGAGAGGAAAGCCTGGGAACTGGTCTGAGACACCAAATCCTTTCGCCTATGTGACACCAAAGAACCCATCGGGGAGAGAACAACATTCAGTCCCTACCAATCCAGGCTGGATCTGAACCAGTAACCTGCAGAGGAAATTTTGTGCTGCGAATGACTACGTAGGGCACAAGACCTTTGTCTATTTTGTCACGTTGCCAAAGCCACTTCCATTTATATTTAGATCTAAACTTCAGATTTTAATGAATACTGTATTTTCTTCTTCAATTCCCAGCTCTGGTTCAGAGCTTGACATCTGTCACCTTCCCTCTTGCGCTGTCAGAACAGAGTTGTAAATTGTCCGCTTTCCTTTAGAGACTGGTCCATCTGATGATATTTCCAATGGAACTGGCTTTCTTCCTTTTCCTCGTTTATTTGTGATCTTGCTGGCTCCTAGGAGTGCCGGAAGCTAGTCACTCTGCTATCAGCAAGCTATGTATCCACAAAACGACATTCTCTTACCCATGGTCTGAATAATTGTGCTTTTTTCAAAGAATCCTTCTCATCACCTCTTCATTCACCAGTTTGGTTATCCAGCTAATTTTACCTTCTTCTAGAATACCAAAACTCAAACACTCGGAGTCTTCTCCATGTCCTTTGTAAGTGTCTAGCTCCCCCATCCTACAGGACAGCTGACCATATGTAGCACTTCAGCTATCTAGTGCAGATTTTTAAATAAGAAAAGCCCTGACGTTTTAATGAAGTACTCCAATTATGCCCACTGACACGACAGTACTCCAGTGCTCTGCAGGTCAGAATCACAGACAAATCTTGCAGCAACAACGGTAGTGTGGTCCAGAAGCTACGCTGCTAGACTAGAAGTTAGTTGATTCTGTTCAAGTCACTTTGCCTCTCTGTATCCTAGAGCCTATAATACTTGGCCTTCCTTTGGAAAATGCTTGGAGATTTGGGGATGGAAAACACTGTTTATCATTACGGGGACGCTTGCCTCACCCAGTGGGTGAAAGCAAAAAAAACCAAAACCCCAATCATTTTGATTTGTGCCCTTTTTAGACAAGGATCCCTGCTAATCCCCATCCAGAGAGGGGTGGGCAGGACCCTGCAGTAAACTTTAGAGGCAACATCCATCTTTTTTATTTCCTTTTCTGAAATGCAAATTGTGTTACTGTATCCTACCTTTTCCATAAATAATTCAGAGATGGCACCAACCTGCAGTCATGGGAGAAGGCTAACTACCTGACATTACTCAGTACAGCAGGAATCTAAGTACAGCCTGAAAGGGAGGCTTCAGTGTTCAGCTTGGAGGATCCCATACCAAAAAGTCAATGTGCCAGCTGGTTTAGAAAAACTGGCAGCATTTTGCCTGCAGCTATGAGAATGAGCAGCATTCGGGCATCCTCCAGGGTGACCAGAGCAAAGAACCACTGTCTATATACTGGTGTGTCATTTTCATTGACAAATTCCTTCTCCTTGACCCTTTGGCTAAGGCCAAATGCTAGAACAGTTTAATATCTGGCATGCACCCTAGGGACACCCAGAAAGAGAGTGTGCTCAGATACCATGGTGATGGGCAGCTGTATAAATCTTTTAAGTTCTACGGTTTACCTTCCTCGCAGGTCCCTGGCAATTCTAACACCATCGCTATGGCTAATATAGGTCATCTCTCAGCAAGACTGCTCCATGATTCACTGTATCACAATAGCACTTGTATGGCATAGACATACCTTGAACAGGCAAAGGGTGGAAATGGAAACTGAGGCACAGACAGGGCAAATGATTTGCCCAAGGTCACATAACAGGCTAGTGGCAGAGGAGGGAACAGAACTCATGTCTTCGGACTTCCAGTCCAGTGCCTTATCCATTGGACTATGCATCCTCATCTACCCTCCTCTAGACTAATCAACACACTGCTGCAAAAGTCACCTCTAGCCCAACCACATCACCCCACACCTCCAAGCCCTTGGATGACTGAACTGCATCAAAGAGAAGCTCCTTCTTTTCACATTCAAGGACCTTGCCTATGTGTTTGTCATTTCAACATACACACTCCCTGGCCTCCCAGATGCAGAAGCACGCAGCAAGTTCTGAAAACGAAGGGTGAGATTTTCAAAACCAAGCAGAGCAACAGTTCTCAACATGGTGTTATGGCCTCTGGAGCGGTGGGGTCAGCTTTCACAGCCACCCTGGCCTTCCCAAATTGCTAGAAGGGAGACAGTAAAGAGCCTCTGGAGTTAATTCTTGAGACGTCTCCTTGCTGAGCCAGTGAAATTTTAAGCCTACCATCAGACAGACAGGAAAATATGGGTAAAGAGCCCTGTCTGCCCTCTGGCACAGTCAGGAAATGCAGAGCTGCTCAATAGAGTGTGTTAAACGGTACCAAAGCTTCTTTACACAGTCTTTCCAATAAGCGCACTCTTCCAGTGTGTTACTGTCCATGTAGTTCAGATCACTGGTCAATCAATTACACATATCCTCTTTCTTGGGCAGGTCTCAGCCTTCAATACTGGGTGAAAGTTATACCTGTCAGGAGAGCTCTGCTATCAGTTACACTCTGCCACTGCTTCATATTTCATTACAGAGCAAAGGCTGTCAAGCCATCAAGATTTGCAATGGGGCTTTTGTGATAAGCCTAATTTTGCCATTTGCCAACAAGTCTGATCAGCCTCAAAATGGGTAGACTGGACCTGGGGACAAGGCAGCAGCTTTCCTCAAAATTTCAAGTGACTCAAATTGGGGGTTCCTGGACTAGGGGACTCAGAGCTATTCAACACTTCCAAAATTCTCTGCCTCACTTGAACCTCGTCTATACCAGCAAAATTACTTATTGACAACAGGTGTCAGCAATGGATGCATCTAAGCATGGTTTAGCTGCAAATGTAGCACAGTATTTTCAGGACAGTTTCAGAAACAGCGTTTAAATGTTACCTGGTATATGATTCAAATAGAAGTGGGGACAGGACCTGTAGGTAGGTCCTACAAAAACAAATATTTGCAGTGTGTTTTGAGAACGCTGGCTAAATGGCAATAGCGAATACAAAGCAACAATGGTATAAGAACAAAGAATCTAAAATTCAAGGGGCTCTCAAGTGATGGGTCCAAAACATAATCCCTTGCTCTAAAGTGCACCATGGATTGTAGTGGAGTTGGGGGGAGGAGAAATGACACCCTCGATGTGTGCAAAGCGCTCTCCAGTGACCTGATGGAAGATGCTATAGAGGCAGGAATATTGTGCTAGCTGGAGTATGAAAGCCAGTGGAAAAGACAACAAGCCACTGCTCAGAACATTTTACAGGGTTTAGGCTCCTTTTCCAGACTTGAGATCTATAGGGTCTGGGTTTTACTTGGTTTCTCTAATTTGGGGACCCAGCCTGCTTATGGCTTCCAACATCTCTAAACATCACTGGTTAATAGCCACCAGGTGGGAGGGCTTTGAACCAGTTTCCAATCCTGCAGGAAGTCGTCACAAGCTTGGAAACTGATCAACACAATGCAGAGGTGCACTGCCAGTCTCTGCATTACACACTGGGATTTCTTGGCTTACAGAAGCTCTTGCACTTGGGAGGGACAGTGCATTCAGCTGCTTGCTGGGAGTTAGAGTAAATGGAACTGCAGGAAACTGGTTTCAAAGTGATTCCGACACAATGAAGCCAGATATTTTCACTGTAACAGCAATTTTACAGGCTGGCTACATCTTTCCAGGACAACATTTTAGCAACTCCCTTTTTCCTGAGGGCCTATCAGACAAAGAGCAGTGGCCATGACTGCGAAGTACTTCATCTTTCAGTTACTAGGAATGCCGGTTAGCTCAAAGGCTAAAATTGAGAGCAGCTGGGCGGGGTGAAGAATGGAAAGCTGGTTAGTTTGGGTAGGATTTGGTCAAAATGTGGGCTAATACAGACTTGCCTTTATAACCCAGTTCACAAGAGCCACTTGCATCTGGCCTGTCCTATTCAAGGGCTTTAGTAACTGAAGGAAAAACGAACAGATTTCAGAGTGGACACTGCACATATGTGAAAAAACATGATTGGGGAAGTGGGGGTGAAAGCCACTGGATTTTGCAATACAATACAGACTACTGCTGTGCAAGCAGATGTGCAACCTGAATACACCTTGTAGGAGACAGAATTTAGGGTGGAGGTGCAGAAATGAGGTATTTAAAAGTCCAGCATGATAGTTAGTTATATTAACAACATGCACATACATGGCCTAAAAACCAAGCCACTTTAAGAGTCTACCTACGTAAATACATTTGAGCCAAAGTCTTATATTCATAGATTCTAAGGCCACTGTGACCATCTAGGCTGATGTCCTGAACATCCCCAAAATAATTCCTAGAGCAAAAATTTTAATACAACATCCAATTTGGATTTAAAAATGATCAGTGCTGACCCTGACCCTTTGAAAATTGTTCCGATAGTTAACTAGTCTCACTGTTAAATATGTACGCCTTATTCCCCATCTGGATTTGTCTAACTTCCAGTCATTGGATTGTGTTAGGCCTTTCTCTGCTAGAAGGAAGAGCCCATTATTAAATATTTGTTCCCCATATCAGTATTTATAGACAGTGATCAAGTCATCTCTTCACCTTCTCTTTGTTAAGCTAAATAGATTGAGCTCCTTGAGTTTATCGCTATAGGTCTTAATAACAGAAAGATCAAAAAAGTGCTCAGTAGTCAAACTTTTTATAACACAGACCATTAAGCAGAGGTTCACATGAGGTTTAAGCCTTCCCTCCATCCACGCTTGCAGAGCAGAGTGTCCCTTTGAGTTCAGAGCAGCTGTTGGACAACCCCAGGGATTGTCCAAGCTCTTGGATTTCAGCACATTTTCTGACAGAACACATGGGACAGATTCAGGCCGCCTGTCACATTCCTTCTAACTTTCCCCTCCTGTTCCCAATCCACTGACTGGCTACTAGCCAAGGAGGCTTAATTATGAAAGGGAAGTGCGGGAAGAATTGAAAGAATTCTTGATTCTCTGCTTAGCCAGCAGCTGGCACGGGAGAAGAGGTGGTTTTCCCGCCCATTCCCGCACCCATTGGCAGGAGGTGGCACAGATGAATGGCCTAATTTCCACCTTATTAGGATAACCAAATCCTGCAGTTGGATGCTGTGATCTGCATTCAGGGCTGAGATATGGTGCCCATGTTTGGAAACTGGACTTGTACATTTTATCAGCAGATCACATTGCACAAGTCCCAGTTGTTCTCTGGACAAAGCAAGATGGTATTTGTAGGAACGATCGGATCACCCGCTTCCATTGCTGTGGAAATGGAACGCCATCGGCACTGCCTAGCACAAAACCCATTGGCACTATTAAGAAGTTAGCTGCTTGGAATGCTTCAGAGGCAGCAACAAAGGGAAACAAAGGGAATTAAGGATGCTCAGCATGACCAAGAGTTCTCAGAGTTTTGCATGATCAAGTCTGTACAAATGGCCCATCTCCTAGAGAAGGAGATTGCTCTTTTAAGAGAGGAGCTTTCATTCCCAATGGGAAGAGCAGAACTGTGCAGATCTGCAGGCAGCACATAGATTGCCATTAGCACAGGCACGGAGCCCGCTTCCGATCTCACTTACACCAGCGGAACTCCACTGACATCAGCAAAGTCACTGCTGATTTGTGACACAGCAGAACCAGGCATGCGGTCTGGATTTCCAGGCATTCCCTTGCCTTCCCACCCACACTATAGTAGGCAGCAAACTCAAAGCAGGGGAAACTATGCACGTCCTCACAACTTTTACCTTTGCCTTTCAAGTTCTTCCGCTTTCAGCCTAACAATCTCTCCCAGAGCCAACAAGGCATTTGGGGCTACACCTCGCACTCTGGGTGGTTAGACCGGAGCTCTGACTGTTCAATGCTGCCCTGGGGGCTGAAATTCTCCTCAGTGTCACAGACCTAGGCTCAAGTCAACCATTTTCAAACACATGGAATAAGGTTCCAGTCGTTACCTTTTCGTGTTGTGGATGGTGGTCCCGCCCA
Organism: Mesoclemmys tuberculata; assembly: GCA_007922155.1. Lineage (NCBI taxonomy): Eukaryota > Metazoa > Chordata > Testudines > Chelidae > Mesoclemmys > Mesoclemmys tuberculata. The sequence continues at coordinate 4,015,262 of ML675647.1, forward strand.
ATACGATCCGGACCCCGGGGGTGGTGCGGTTAAGGTTATAGACAGTTAATGCCTCTTCATAGGTTGCTCCTCCAATGATAAACACAATAATATCTTGAGGCCTGCAATGAAGAGGGATAGCTGTTGAAACTGGGCAGGACAAAGTATTAGACAATGCAGCAAAGGGATAAATCTTGCCCTGGCCAGAAAACTGATTCAATGAGCCAGTGGATTTTCCCGGTCTCTAATTTCTGTGATATACAGGGCTCCGGAGAGGCAATGATGCAGTAGCACTGCACATTATGTGGCACTTAAGCACTGTACCTTGGTGAACACTTACACAATGTCTTAACGGTTCTTAAAAAGCGGGAGCACCTCTTGAGCAACACTCAGGCGGGTTCTGTATTCCCACAGGGCTCCACCGTGACACATTCACTGCTGCTTAATGCATGAGCATGACACTGCTGGGGCTCTTAAGTTAAGATCAGTTTAGGAGTCCAATGAGGGCAGCGATGACACCGCAGACCGCTTCATCTTGGCTCAAATCAGCTGTCTGACAGAATTGAGCAGATGATGCCTCGTTTAACCTCTGAGATGCCAATGCCTAGCCAGCCTTGGAGCACAGGATTTTGCAGGGATGCAGCAGGGCTGGGGTGCCTTTACCTCGGTACATGCAGACAGACACACATGGCCCTGAATATTTTGCTTCCCCAAAGGAGCTGGCCCCTTGATCCCTCCCTCCTCACACCCCCTACCTCATTTTCAGCCCCCCAAGTCACCCAGCTGGTCCAGGGGTACAAGAATTTGGTCCTGGCTCGTGAGCCACCTTTGCTGTCGTATAAAAAGATCTGTGAACCCTAGAACTGACTGTGCAGGCTCTACAGGATACGGTGCTGTACCATCCTCTCTGGTGACTAATAACGTACATTGCCTGCGTCAGAAAGGTTCTCTTTACGGGGCAGCTAGGTCTTGATACAACCTCTGTTATCTTTCTGCTGTGCACTGCCATCCCTCAAGCCTGATCTCTGTCCTGCAGCCAGGTATTCTATTAGACTGGAGTTGCTTGCTGCAGCAGTCGGAATAGCAGGAATTCATTTGCATGGTCCATGAAAGAACAAAGCTGATGGACCCTGGGACAGAGATGACTACTCAAAATGCATGCAGAGTCCATGCTGCCGATTCCTCCTCCACCGGAAAGCCAACACGCAAGGCCCAGGATGCTGCCATTGCTTGGTGAAAGGCTAATATTCCTGTCAGAAGAAGGGCCAATGATGTGACCCTCTTTTCCCAAGCAAATCCCAAGTGCGTTCATTACACAGGAATTATCTTACCCATCAGTGAAATGCAGCCGCCTCTGGGACGGAATGTAGCAGCTATTTAAGAATGCCCAGCATGACCACACAAGAGTTAAAAATAATGGCCTAGCCAGTCAAACTCAAGATGCCCATTTAGGAAGGCACAGGAAGACAGCAAACTGACAGCAAACCAAGACAGCAAACTGGTAGAATGAAGTTAAGATTGAAGGTCTGAATCAGTAATTTAAGGGTGAGAAACATTACAGGGACATTGTAATTACTCCAAAACCCAGGATTACAAACCCCGGCAATCCAGAGGTAAGGTTACATTTTAAGGAATTCCAAACACAAGGTAGAGAAATACAGTTAAGGCACTCAAATAACCTTAACTCTGCCCTGTATTGTCATTAGGCGATAACACACGATTATGATTAAGGCATTTGAGTGTTCGTTGTCCCAGATTACATTAAAGACACATTAGTGTTTCTCTCTTCCCTCATGGAATCACTGTAGGGCAGACCTCAGGTAAACAAGACCTGTCTGCACTCCATCTGAGAGACAACATGTCCAGAAGTGCACAGAGTCAACGAGCACCAGAAAGGGAAACTGACTGAGCGGGGAGAGTATTCATCACTTCTTCTTGCAGCACCTGTGTTGTTTGGAAGAACTCCCATCCAAATACTGACCAAGACCAACCTTGCTTAGCCTGACATTAGATGGGGGCACAAGTCAAGATAATACAACTGAAGGATGGTCACTTTCTCCACAAAACCCTTATCTCTAACTTTTAACCCATTTAGGTCCAAACTCTCAAAAAGTCATTTCTAACACTGAGTGCCTAGATTCTGGCACCTCAGGCCAGACTTTAGAAGTTCTTGGAAGCTGCAGGTACTTGGCCCCTCTGAAAATCAGGTGCTAGGCACCTAAAATTTTGGCACCCAATATTACAGGCCACCTGGGAAAATGTGGTTCAAAGCATTACATTAAACAAAGAAATTGCTTCCCAATGCATTCAACAGATTTCAACACAAGTTTCGTCTGCAGTCACTGTATAATCCCCTCTTGCTGTTCTTTGGAACAGCTGATGGTGGTTCCTGAGACTCCTAGCTGCAGCTGCATAGCTTTCTCGAAAGGACAAGGTTTTTATCAGAGGCGCACCCCTTGTAGAACAGGCACGAAAAGGTACATGAATACACCAGCCTAGCTGTTCCACACTTGAGCACTGCAGACACAACGGTGCGGTTCATCGTGCAGATGTTTTGAGCCATCAGTCAGGAGCAATTATAAGACGGTCGAACTATCAGGATTTCAGCAGCACCGTGTACGTAGCATTCAAAACATTCCCGGCGAACCAGGATTCTGTGCCGTGGTCACTCCCCAAAGAGCTACGCAGTCCCCTGAATGAAAGCAGGCTGTGAAATCTTCTGCCCTGCAGCCTTAAGATAAGCGGGTTATATATAGCAACGGCATGTTCAGACCATCCAGGTTCAAATATTCACTACAGCAGACCAAGTTTCTATGCACGAGCAAGGATGCGAGTCACTGAACCAGCCCTGGAGGATGGAAACTGCTGTGCCATGGCTTTTAGCTGGGTTCAGATATGCCTCTTTGGAAACTGCATGCGAATTTACCCAGCTCTTTTGGGGATGGAGGAGGGGGAAATCTAATAAGCCTTTATCTGTGGTACTGAAGAGTATTTTTTAATCCCTCTTCAAGACCCACATCTGTGTGACGCCTATGAGAGATCAGCCAAATCACTGATGGCTAGAAGGAGGGGCTGATGACACCAGGTGACACTGTACTTTATAATAATTAAAAGGGGTGTGTGGAGGGGTACGTGTGTGCACGCGCTACTGCAAGGTTAATAAATAAAATCCCTACTTCATTAGCGAGTTGGAAGTGTGGTTGCACGATTACGGCACACAGCTGGGAGTCAGGACTTCTGAGTTCTAGTCTCAGATCCAGGAGGACTCGCTGTGTTACACCAGGGCAAGTGGGGTTTGCTCCTCTGGGAGTTGGGGATAATACCCATCTGCTATGGGGTCATAGTTGTGGGTCTCCAAAAACCCAACCAGCCAATTACTAGTGACCACGAGAGGATTAGCAAAGCAAGAGGCAAACAAAATAAGCAATTTAACCCCTGGAGATGGTCCCTTAGTTACAAGCTCCATCCATCCCCACTTCATCCAGGGGGTCAGTTTCCAAGCAGCTCCAGCTCATGAGGCCTAAGGGATTTATGCCTCAAACCCTCAACTACCTCCCTCGGGCTCCTTCAGAACACCCAGCCTCCTATTTGGCATCTCAGCATGCTCCAGGCTTGGTTACAGTCACCATGCACCGTCACCCTTGTTTCCAAGGCTCCATGCACCACCGCAACTCGTACGTATGCAGTGCTTTGAGATCCACGGATCGTAGGTGTGACAGCAGCCCCAGGCAGGCAGCGAGCTGTCCCAGAAGTCAGGGCTACATTACTCTGCAGAAAGTCAATCCCACTGCATGAGGTCGAGAACATACACTAGCCTAACGGCTCCAGCACAGCAGGGAATTGCATTTGTTGAGAGGGAGCAGCATGTGCTTTCTGCCCAGATGAAGCCAAAGATAGAGGGGTCTGGCCTTGGCTGTTCTTGTCCCTGGCTCCAGGGACCATCAAATCTTGGCTGCTTCCAATGGCACTAAACAGATTTTTTTTAAATCAATCCCAGATCTTGTACCAGCAGTTGGCTTAAGGAGGAACCCAAAATACATATGAAAACAATAACTATCAATGCATTACTCCTCCTCTCATGCTACCCCTGCAGTAGCTTAAATGAAAGCAGAAGCAGCCTTACAAATACATTGGCAAAGTCTGGTCATACTTAGTATCATGACCCAGAAGAGAGAGATCAGCATCAGGTTGCTTAGCTTGGCAGTCGATAACTTGGGACTACATGTGAGGACTGAATTACCACAGGATACAAAACTTCATGCTTCAGGGCACTAACTGCTTTGGGTTAGGAAGACGCTTCTCCTTTGGGCAGATTATTCTTTAGTGCCTAGAAGTCTCGGCCAGTGTCTGGGACTCCATGGTGCTAGGCACTGTACGGACAGAACAAGATGGTCCCTTTTCCCAAGAGGGTCCTTTTTCCCCCACTAGTGGCACTCTCTGAAGCCACTGGTACTGGCTACCATGGAAAACAGGACACTGGGCTAAAGGAATCACTGGCCTGATCTGGCAGGGCAGATTCTATATTCCGAAAAAACAGGGAATTAGATTTGAAATACTGGCAAAAAATGAGATTCCACTATGAAAAATGCAAAGGCTCAGATATACAGTGACGGAGACCATGTGGAAAGATGCATGGGTCAACTGATCGAGAGAAAAGAAATCCTAGGGATGTTACGTGAATGAGGAACCTGGAAACCAGGAATAATGAGACAGACCTACTAGTAATAGTCAACAGCAAATCAGCTCTTAGTTTGCAGCACAACTTAGTGCCTATAAAGGTCAGTGTGACTTTAGGTCGGAAACAGAAGCATTATGTCATGGGGAATGTTAGTTCCCGCTTGAACGTTTGCATACTGTTCACCTAAACTTCCCTTGCAGGTTCAAGTGGTTGTGGTTATCTTTACTTCCTGTCTTCAAGTGCTACACGGTGTTGCTGTGCACTGTTAAACAGCTGCCACATTCCACTCTAGAAGCAGCTGCAGTCCATTCACAGTGAAATGATAACTTTGTGCGAAGGAGGCACAGGGATGATTTGGTAAGAAGAGTACCATAGAAACAGGATAGAAATATGAAAACAAAGATATGCATTTCTCAGATAGTAAGCATGATTTATTTTCTGCGGGGGAAAGAAACAGAAAACTACAAAGTGTCTCTTTCCCCTTCTTCAAATGCATTGCTACAAGTTTTGTGCATTTACCATGCAGAAATCTTACAATAAAAAGTTAGTCACAACCTTGTGCAAAAGCAGACTGCCACTGAAAGAATGACGGTATTTTGGTGTTCTTGTAAAGAGCTGAGATGTGTTCTTTATATCAAGGACATTTAATAAGTAATTTTTGAGTAGGAAGAAAATCAAAGACTTAAGCTGGATGAGCAGGAATGCAACCTGCAGGAGCAATGTCAGACATTCTTCTGTTCAAACCCAATTTGTGGATGTGGCTATGTTTCTCTTTGGGTTAACTACCAATTTAATAACTAAATGCTTGGAAATTTCATAGCAGAGAAGAAAATGGGTTTGCAAAAATAAGAAGATACTCAAACTTTGGCTAAGGGGGAAAAGGAACATACTAAATGAGAAAATGATTTCACAATAACTCTGCTTCCCTGGGTCTTTGATGCAGCCTGCATATCACGAACTAAGATTAAAAACCTCACAATCAACAGGCTTTACAACCTATGTTGCAAGCTGATGCTTCCAAAAATGAGGCTTTTGATCTGTTGCCTGGAGAGATCACTTTTACACGTACTTGAAAACTGGCAACACAAATTCCAGACTAAGGCCCCGATCTTGCCCCCACTGAAGTCAATGGGAACGTCACATCATTGAAGTCAGATGGGCTTCTAGAATACAGCTAAAACTCTTGGCCAAGCTTGCTTATTGCACCACCCTTCTCTCTGGCCTTGACGAATTCAGTCTGACCTCGCTCACATCCACTCCAAATGCTGCCGCTTAACGTTGTGCTCCCAGCTCCTCACTTTGACTGTATCACGTTTGCTTTCAAACCCTCCACTGCTCCCCCTGGTCTCTCACAACAAATAGACTGATCGAAAGTGTATGCAAGGCCCTTCGCAGCCAGTCCACACCTACTTCTCATCTCTCATTCATAGGTGCTGGAATTAGGGGTGGGAGAGGGTGCTGCCGCACCGTGGCTTGAAGTGGTTTCCATGTCACAGTTTGGTGGAATGGCTCTGAGCACGCCCACTATCAAAATTGTTCCTGTACCGCTGCTCTCATTTGCTATAGAGATGCTAATGCTGGCCTCCGATTGGCCCATGGTGCCGGCCTCTGCTGCCCACTTGTTACATTTTCACACAAGCTGGGAGGGAGCGCCGGTCCCCAGAAACATTTTCCTTCAAATCCCTCCTTTGCTGTGATGCCTGCTAAAACCTTGACAACCGTTAGGCTGCTGGAAGGTGTGCTGTGCCTGCTGTCTATTGTAACTGACCAAAGTTGTCTGGTTGGTTATTTGTACTCCCATGTGTATGTGTCTCCACCCCTTTGCGGAGAAGAAAGGACCTTAGCTATTGTATGTAATCCTGATCAGACCAGGTTTCCAAACATAGTGGTATTCTTATTCTGGACAGGGCACGTCCCCATCAGAGTGGAGCCCCAGTCACAAAAACCACTCCAAATGGCAGCCTACTGGTGGCCCAGAGCACACGGCTAACACACTCCCCCAAACAGGGACAATAAGCTGAACAGCTGCACAGGAGAGCCACTGGCAAACAAGAGAGTGTGGCAGAATCAAGCCTGACACGTTTTAGGAGGAAGGATGATCTTGTGGGTGAGGTACTGGGCTGGGACACGTCAGATAGCAGCTCAGCTACAGGCTCTCTATGACCTTGGGCAAGTCACTTCATCTCTCTCTGAGTCAGTTCCCCATCTGTAAGACAGGGATAATAATTCTTTTCTCCCGCCCTGTGTCTGTCTCATCTATTTAGACTGTGAGCTCTTTGGGGTGCTGACTTACTGCACATATGTACAGCGCCTAGCACGATGGGGCCCTGATCTCAGCTTGAGCCTCTGTAACTCAAGCTGTAGTGCTGATGAGCCTGCAAACACAGAGCAAATGGGAAGAGGAGGACATTTAAACAGGGGAAAGAGAGTTGGAAGTGAAAGATTAAGGAGAATTGCTTGAAACCCTACTCAATGCTTTACAGAGATTCCCCTTCCCTCCATGCTGCTAATTTGGACCATAAGTGTCTCCTCTCCCACAAGAGCATATTATTTATTACAAAAAGAATCATTCTGTCTCTCTCTCCACCTCCCCCCCCTTTAAAAATTCTTTGCTGTTCAAGTGGCTGCCTCCCTTTGATTAAGAAACACAAAGCGCTTCTTCCTGACCTTTTGCTGAACTTGCGTCAATCACTGTAAGCTTCGTCCTCTGAAATCACAAGCAGCAACACAGAAGAGTCCAGTATGCCCTGGGCTGGGTTTGAAGTGATTCCCTGGCCTAGATTATCAATTCTGTGAAGTTTATAGCAAGTCGAAGGTGGCTCCTCCCTCAGTTCCTTTGGAACGTTTCAGGGTAGATTTTTAAGGCCTCTTTAATTTTCCATCAATCTAAGGTCCCTAGACGTCCCCCTTGCCCTGGAATGTAAGTACCCCACAATCTAGTCTATTTATCCTTCCAACACCTCTGTGGGAGAGCTGGGCCCCTATCCCCATGGTACAGAGAGACTGAGCTGTGTTTACACTTGGAGATGGGGGATATAATTCCCAACTCGAGAAGAGACACACGGCAGTAGCTCTGACTGAGCTAGCATGCTAAAAATAGAGCGTAGGCACGCCTAGCCTCTCGGGCGGGACTGTACTTGGGGCAGCTAGCCCCTTTGGAGTGCACTAGCTTGCTGAAAGCTAGTGTGGGTATGTCTCCTTGAACTGGGAATCACCCCCAGCTTGAAGGGTAGATGTACCCTAAGCGACTTGCCCCACATTTCACAGGAGCAGAGAACTGAACGCAAGTCACTCAAGTCCCAGTCTGGTTCCCTAACCATTGGGCCACCTGTACACTGAGCCCTGGATTTCTAGCGCTCCAGTGCCTTAAACACACTGGGGTATGCTCTGAGTCAGCCTCGTGAGGCAAAGAGGTCCTGGAATGGGAGATCAAGCAAGTGGTGTGGCAGGAATTGGTGTCAGAGTATCTGCAGGGGGCGCTGTGCTCCGAATCAGTGCTGCTGAACCCGATGCCACAGTGACACTGGGGGGAAAATAAACAGCCGCTCTCCGACCTCATCTAAGAGCAAGAGGCAGATCAGCGTACATGGCCACTTGGTCTTTAGCCTTGCTGCCAACATGGGCAACTGTGCTCGTGGGTTTGGCTAAGAGGACACCTGTCTCTTTGGAATCAGTACAAGACCAAGTGAGGCCAGTGTATAGCTGCTTTGTAACTTTTAGCATCTATTGACCAGCCCTCAAAAAACAAACAAGCCCAAAACCAACCAAGACTGGATTATTTTGTACTTTAAGAAAGGAGAAAAAAACCCCCAGCTTTTATTTGGTATGTCTCTCTGTAGTTCTCAAAGCACTCTTATAGATGGGGAAACTGAGGCTCAGGGCGAGGCCATGTCCTACCCAAGATCACGCAGCAAGCCAGTGGCCAAGCTGGGAATACAACCCAGGTCTCCTGAGGTACAAGCCAAAAGCTCTGGGTACTAGGCCACAGTGGCTTTCCCTCTGACAATTAGAGAGACAAAAGTTGTATTTCTAAACAATCCCAAGCAGCTACAAGGTGCTGCCATTCTGGTATACCCAGCTCTCAGCTGACAGCCCTGGCAACCTCATGCCCCCACACCATTCGCTATTGCCCTCCAACGGGCCGCGATGGCTTGGGACAGTCTTTGTGAGGCTCCGTGTTGCAGCAGTTATTTAACATTCCGCCGGCACCCAGACAGCCCAGCTCGGATCATTGCGCTAATATCGGGAAGACCTGCTCTGAAGAGCTTAGGGCAGAATTAGGTTTGGCATCTCTGCTGTTGCCTTTTGGGGTTTATTTATTTTACTGACATTATAAGGACTCCCCATGTTGATTCAGTCATTTACGTGGTGTAGAGTAGGGGGAGCGATATGGAAACTTATTTTTCTTCCATCTCAGCTATATTTTGTTTTGGAGTTTCTGAACTTCTTGTTAATTGGGAATTAAACCCTGCTCACATTCCCTGAGGAAATCCCTTAGCACCGTGACGTCCCCAAGGCCAGATTCTTGCACCTCATACCATCCCATTGCAAACGAGCTCTCTTGGCGGCATCTCATTGGAAACAAGCATGTTTAATGTCAGAGGGTTGAAATGAAGCCAGAGGGACTGGGTGGTGCAAGCTTCTAATCAAGCGCTGGTCTGTAGCGGTTGGAAATGGTTATTGCTATTGGGTGGCCTGTGTGAAATGAGTTGATGGGTCTCACTTCAGAGCCACTGGGCAAATGCCCACGTCAAAGAGAACAGAACTCTTTGACAAAGAGACCAAGGATTGAACAGGCCATGGAGACTGAAGTCCCATCTCTGCCTAGAAGTGGTCCCTCTAGGGTCAGGCTGGAGCATTTCCTAGGAGGAGACTTGTATTTCTTGATACTCCTAGAAGCATGCTTGCATTTCTGTTGCCTTCATATCCATCCTGGGACAATCAGATGCCTTTCCCTGTCCAGTAGCCCTTTCCATGAGCCCCAAAATCCACAACTGGATTTTTAAAGGCGCTTCTGGCGTGAGGCAGAGATTTCCTGGCATGTACACAAACAATTTGTCTCGTGTGCCTATAATTCTTTTCTCACTTAGAAATAAAGTGGTTAATGGCCCTGGCTGTCAGGCTGGAGTGGAATCTGGATGGATGCCTTTCCATTCTGAAATACGTTTTCACTTGTTTCAGCTGGATCATGACGCTCTGTGGCGGGATGTGCAAGGTATGCCTCCCAGAGCCAGAGAAATTAACGAGTGCTCTTGGACACCACTTCCTCCCCTCCCACTGGCTTGATATTGCTGAGCCTCGGTCCCAAAGTCTGCTTCCCTTCTGCTCAATGAGTTGGCAGTTTTAATTTAACCCAGCCTGCCTTGCAACAGCCACCCAATTTGTTGAGAATTATTAGTTCGCATTTATTTTCTGACGCAATAAAAATGTGGCAGCTGCTGATAAAAGCTGGCAGCATCCAGCGTGTGAAGGGAATAATGATTGTTGTGACACTCTGCATGTAAAGCACCTTTCCCCAAGGATTGCAGAGCCCTTCACAAACATTCAGGAAGCCTCACAGCATCTCTGTGCCAACCCACCATGGGCTCATCAAAAGAAGTGAACCTAGTATATTCAGCACCAGATGCACAGGTCTCTACCACTGGAGTCAAAGGAGTAACTCTAAGCTGGCAGCAATGGCTGACTTTTATCCTCTAATCAGATTGTTTATTGGAAGTGGCTATAACACTTTGAACCAGTATAGTAGACAGCCAGAAACTCTGATTTACAGATGGGGAACCTAAGGTACAGAGGGGTTAAATAACAGGTCCAAGCTCATACAGGAAGTCTGTGGAAGAGCTCAGAGTAGAAACCAGGTTTCTTGCCTCCCAGGCCTGTGCCTTAAACATAAGGCCATGCCTCCCTCTCTGAGGCCATTAAATCGTAACTCACACCTGCCTTTAATGGCCACATTGACCATGTATCAGCTCAGCCCTAAAAAAGTCACCACAGTCTTTTTCATTTAGGACCCTTAGCCAGCTTACTAGCCACACTGGCAAGGTCAAAAATTAGGTCAAGGCTCTCAAACATTACAATGAAGCCTCACAACCACCTTGGGGCTAGGCCAGGCATCATCCTCCATCTACAGGCAGGGAAATCGAGAAAAGTTAAGTGATTTGCCTATGGTTAAAACAGCAAACCAGCAGCAGAGCTGGGAAATAGAGACCAAGTTTCAGTTCCCTGCTTGGCCTCCAGAGAGCGCTGCTGTCGTGAGCTACAGGGAGATTCCATGCATGCAGCTGTCTGAAGGCAAAGGGGAAAATAGAGGGTGAGATTTCCAAAAGCACTCTGCATCTCTGCTGTTGTTATTCTTGCCATTGACCTCAGAGGGAGCAGAGCCAGGCCAAGACTGAGTGCTGCTGAGTTCCCTCCCACATCAGAGAGTTATTAAACAAAACATCATGATGTTTCCTGAGCGTACTGGACACAGGCATTAACTAGCCCCTATTTACCCCGAAGGGGTTCTTCTATCCCCAGCCTGTCCCCTCCATACCTGTCCCGAAGTGTACTTGGACCCAGGTAGGGGTACTGGCTGTCTTTAAGTTTTCCTTTGATGAGCTGATCGAGAGTCTCGTGCAGGAAGGGCTGGTGCTGCGTGTACACATTCTCGACTCCCTGTATACAGACGGAAAATGGTTTTAATTCAGATGAAACAAGGCAGGAAGCGGCGAGAACAGGCCAGCGAAACCATGCTCTAGAAGGAACAGCATCCAACGGACGTGGTGATTGTTGGTACAGACTAACTGCCCTGGCCCTTCCAGTGCACCAGTACTCAAACTCCTTAAAGCCAGGAAATTCAGAGACAAGGTGCACTCTGGTCCCACCCGGCAATCTGAATTCCACCCCCAGAGCTGGCAAGAGCCACTGGAGATTGCTTATTCAAGGGCAGCCCTGGCTGAAACACACACACTGAGGCGCGTGGTGTCCTGTGGGATTGCCCTCTCAGCTACCTGTGCACTCCATCTGCCCTTCGCTGGGTTAGGGACAGCTCTGTTGAGTGGCGCTGGGATCGCACACCTAGTACTACTGCCACACGGCAGCTCCCTTTCCTTGTCTGTGCTTTGCTAGGGAACATGTGTCAAAAATCGTAATACCTTCAGTCCTTTGAGGAACTGCTTGGTGATGGCCACAGCGTCCTTGGGGCTGAAGAGATCACTGCCCCGGACTCGCTTCCCACCGTATTCCACAACCGCTGACACCAGCTATCCAGAGAAAGGGGAGGCGGGAGCCCAATTAATGTGGGGAACTAGCTTCAGGAAAGCTGATGTGGATTTAGTATTGATGAAAGTGCTGGAGCGATACCCAGAGAGACTCCAGCTAGCACCAAATGGATATACAACACAGAGAGGTGCAGAGCAAGTGTCCTCAGTGTGCTCCCAGTGACATGCAGAGTTGAAGGGAGTTTAATCTCCATGGTCTATTCACACTGCAACTTCTCTGCTTAATGGGGAGCCACCCCCAAACCAAGCTATGTTCGGTGGTGCGACCAGGATCAGTAGAAATTACAAACAGAAAGTCACAGCAGAGAACCGAATAGGCCACAGGGACAGAACGACTAAATGAGTGGAGGGGTTAAGCAAATCCAGCCTACCCACACGTGAGCCCCAGTCATGGATCAGGGCACCAGGAGATACTGCAGTACAAATTTTGAGTTGGGTTCTAATTGTTCAAAATGAGTGATTTGCTTTGGGAGTGAAGTAAAGTCCTTGTGGAGGAAGGACCTGGGTTCCTCGCTTCCCAAGGCCATTGAGTGATCATCCTTCTTTTCAGCCCCTATATCACTTCAGTCTCACAAAGTGCTTTGCAGATGTCAACCAAGGCCATCTGGGGGCATTTCAAAAGGCAAAACCAGGACTGTCCTTCATACATTTCCATCTAGTTATAAGGCCCTCATCACCTCAGTGTCTGAGTGCCCTTCTGAGCCAGCGTTAGAGGGAGGGAGTAGTCAGCAGTGCCCAGAGAGATGGGGACAAATTCCAGAAGCAGAGAAGTTCTCCCAGATTATTAACTATCTATTTTATGGTAACGCCCAGAGATCCTAGTCAAGATGAGGGACCCGTTGTGCTGGGTGATGTACGATGAGAGCCCCAGGAGAGCTCACAAGTAACAAACTTAAGGAGTGGCATACAGACAACATACCATAATAATTCAGATATTAATTCCCATCCAGGGACAGATCCCCACTGGTGTAAACTATCCTGGCTCCATGGAGGTCAATGAAGCCATGACAATTTATAGCCGCTGAGGATCCCCCCCACACTTGTGTTTTCCCATCCCCTGCCTATTAAACCCATCCTTCAAGAACAGGGGCAACAGCTGCAGTTACCTTCCGATACTTCTCTGAAACCCCTTTGTTCTTGAGGTCCATCATCAGCCCAGGCAGGCTGTTACTGCTGTGTCGCTCGTAGTGCAGTGCATAGAGCATCACCAGCCGCGTGGCATCGAACTCGGTCACCCTGGGATTCTGCAGGAGCCGCCGCACTTTCTGAAACGATAGAAGGGGGCCCCCAAAAATGCAGCACTCAAGGGTGGGTTTGTTTTTTGCACCGTGCATTAGACCTGCATTTCCAGAGCAATTGTGTAAATCCTGTATCAAACTGCAGCATGCAGGAAGAAGAAGGAGGAGGAGGAGAAGGTGAGACGGCCTTAGAACAGGGGTTCTCAAACTTTTTTTGGTGGGATCCCCTTTGAAAAAATGTCAGGCTGTTACGACCCCCCCCACACACACACACAAGTGATGACCCCCCCATACCACGCATCCTTACCAGCATGCACGGAGGGGAGGGAAGGTTACAGCTCACAACCCTCCCGCATAACCACCTTGCAACCCCGAGTCACGACCCCCAGGTTGAGAACTCCTGCCTTAGAGGTACATGACGGCAAGAGACGAGAGGGATGAAATGAAGTGCAAAAGGAAAAACACAAATTTACTGCCGTGTTTCCAACTTTACGTTTCCATGCAGACCATTGCATTAGCTGCTGCAAGGAAATGATGTTGTTGCAAACTGAAGGGAGGCATCCACCAGGTAGTCTGTCTACAAAGCGCTTGCCTGCACTACAAAATTAAGTCAGCCTAACTCACATCGGCAGACAGCTACTGCAGCAATTACATTGCTTATGCGTGTTTACCCTTTGCTCATTGTGTCGGCAGTGCGTGTCCTCCCCAGGAGTGCAAGTATCGATTGTACTGCCAGTGTGGGGCGTTGTGTGAAGGCTTCTGAAAGCCAATAACAATTGATGGAAGCAGCGTCGTGTCTACACTGACACTGCATCAACCCTGACTCTACACCACTCATGGAAGTGGAGTTACTCAGTCAGTGTAGCTGGGCAGTTACATTGGCGGGAGCGAAATTTAAGTGTCGGCACGTCCACAGGTTAAAAAGAACGGCCAGGCTGTGTCAGCTCAAAGGCACAGAAGAGAAGGAGGCTCTGTCTCTATGATGGACTAAAGAACACGATATCACCAACTAAAGGGCAAGACCAGCTACTTTACTTTGGTGGGCATGATCTGCAAGCATGTTAGCCCTTGCTATGGCACGAACAGATATCAGATTTTTCCTCAGAACGCATTAATACAGATACCGTCAGGCAAAGCGGACGCACGAATTTGGCTGAGCTGAATTGTGAATGGGTTCCTGTCTATAAACACAATTTGCTACAACTGAATGAGGTGACAGCCATAAAAACATGGGATGAAATCCTGGCTCCATTGAAGAGAACACGAAACCACCTATTGATTTCAATGGACTTTCACCCACCGTGTGGATCTGGCAGGGATCTTTGGTTGCAGATTTTTGATCCCCGGCTGAGTGCGCAGCAACAACGTCCATATAAGCGGGAAGCAGATGAAACAGAAAAGCAATTGTCCACAGGAGAAGATGAGTGGAAGGTTTTGAATCTCATCTCTTTTAAGACTCATGGACAATGTCACACTTAATAAGAGAGCAGGAAAGGGATAATCAAAACTCACTGTACTCAGGGGGCCTAGGCACAAGGAAATTACCCATTGCTGAAATGACATCAGTGGGAGAACAATTCCTTCTTTCTTTGGTGCACTGGCTTATTCTTCATTGTTTCTATGGCCTTTCCCCTACGCTACCAGTAGGAGACTGTGACAGAGAACAGCCTGTGGCAACGCAACTAAAGAGACACTGAGCACAAAAAAATAAAAAAGCCAACTACATGGTTTGCACGTATTTATTTCTTAGTGACTCCACAGAGCTCCAGTCAGTCACTGGCTGTACCATATTCTAGGTTAGCCAAGTGGCTGCAGCAAACTCCAGGAGGGTTTATGCAATGGAAGTTGTAGCAATACTCTGAAAAGTTTCTCAAATGTGCAGTTCATAATGCAGCTGCACCATTGCTAGTATCTCAAACCTTCCAGGATTAGAGCCAGGGGATGATTCCCTTAAAGGTGGCAAATTAAGAGGTAAGACACATTTTCATGAGTGGTCCTTGATTCTGAGTGTCACCTAGAGATGGTTTTTGAAAGGGGCCAAGAGCGTGCAGCTCCTGTTGGCTTCTATTGGAACTGTTCAGCCCGAGATACAGCTGGCTCTATCCATCTGAAGCTGGGCGCCCAACCGCCAAACTATCCAAGATTAGAGGCACTTTTTAAGATCTGCTGTGATATTTTTATTTTGGCAACAGTGTGCCGCTGCTGACTTACATTTAGCTTGTGATCCACTAAGACCCCAGATCTCTTTCCGTAGTACTCATTCCTAGGCAGTCATTTCCCATTTTGTATATGTGCAAGTGAGTCTTTGTTTCTAAGTGGAGTAGTTTGCATTTGGCCTTATTGAATTTCATCCTATTTCAGACCATTTCTCCAGTTTGTCCGGACCATTTTGAATTTTAATCCTATCCTCCAATGCTTGCAAACCCTCCCAGCTTGGTATCATCTGCAAACTTTCTAAGTGTACTCTCTCTGCCATTATCTAAATCTCTGATGAAGATATTGAACAGAACCAGACCCAGACTCCACCTCTGAGGAACCCAACTTGATATGCTCTTCCATAGATTCAGACTATAAATTCAGAAGGGACCATTATGATCATCTAGTCTGACCTCCTAAACTACGCAGGCCACAGAATTTCACCTACCCACTCCTGTAATAGACCCCTAACCTAAGGCTGAGTTACTGAAGTCCTCAAATAATTATTTAAAGACTTCAAGGTACAGAGAATCCACCAGCAAGTGAGCCATGCCTCATGCTACAGAGGAAGGCGAAAACCCCACAGGGCCTATGCCAATCTGCCCTGGGGGAAAATTCCTTCCCGACCCCAAATATGGCCATCAGGTAAACCCTGAGCATGTGGGCAAGACTCACCAGTCAGACACCCAGAAAGAATCCATCTTGACTTTGAATCCAGAAGATATGCACAAGTCTTTGCCAGCACCACATCTCAAAGGCTTACATTTCTTCTTGCCAACAGCATTAATTTCCCCATAATCCCTTCATACTGCCAGGGTGGTATAAATGGATCTCAGTGCAAGTCCTTGTCTACACACCAAAAAGTTACGCCATTTTAATTGTTTCAGTACAATTAAAGCAATGTGTTTCCCTAGCGTGGACCCAGTTATACCAATATAAAGGTGCTAGTACGGCTTATTCTCACATGGGAATGGACACCGGTTGGCCTGTTATAAGGCACTTTTATACCAGTTAACTAACATCCACAGTAAGGGTTGTGCCAGTGTAACACATTCACACCTCTAACCAGAGTTATACTGGTACAAAACTGTGTGTAGACAAGACAGAGGTGAGAACCAGGCTCTTAACCTTTGTGTGTCTTAGAGCCCCCTCATCACTGCCTAACAAGTTCTTACTCCCATTTACTCCTGCAGGGGCTGATACAGCTATGAGAGAGGAATTCTCCCTCCTCCATCACGGATTGCATCACCAGCTAATGCTATTTATTTAGTATTTTTGTTAGCATTATGTGGTGGGTGCTTTGCAGAATCTCTGTTACTGCTGATGTGAGAGGCAGAAAGACACCAGCAGGTGCATGTGATGCTGGCAATGAGAATTTAAACACCGATTTATAAACGGAGCAAACGGGATATAGAAACTATGAGACAGCACAAGCAAGGGACTCCAATGTAGGGTGTTTACAAAAAGTCCTTTTTATGGCTAAGACTCCACATTAGTACATCGTTATCAGGACATACCAAATGAACCCAAATCGCCCAGATTCACAGCTCACATAAATCTGCATAGCTGCACTGACTTCTACTACGCAACGCTGATTCTCGCTAGCTAACACAGCTATGCTAGGGTCTGTACATGCACACCCAGGGATCTGGCCTACAGATTAGAATATTTGGAGTGCTAATATTATCACATAGCCATCCACTTGGAGCACTGATTAGAAAGAAAAGCATTTCAAGTTCTTTGAAGATGCTCATCATTAACTTAATATTTTACTACAGTGCGACAGCATTTATTACACTAGATAGATTTCACTGAAATGGAAGCTTTTTTTTAAAGTAATATTTTCAGTACATAGATCAGCAGCATTTTAAAAGGATAAATACTGAGGCTGTGGTTGCCTTCTTTTTGTGTCGTAACAGTTGCCCTCAGCAAAAAAACCAGCAGCATTGTTTACAGTCAACAGCCTCAAGACATCATTGACGTACTGTCAGATTCTGGGTCAGGTCGTGGAATTTATGAGCCATCAAGGGGTCAGATCATCAGTCTACACTCAGCCGTCAAACAAAAGTCCCTTTTCAAGGCTTTCTGAGCCTTTTGCCAAAGAAATCCTTTATTTAAGAAGCTCCACCCACACTGTTAAAAAACAAAAACAAAAAAAACCCCAAACCCAAAATTAGGGCTGGGCTCACAGGCAAGGGCTTTTCCCCAAACACAGTCTGATCACAGATGGATTTCATGTTTTAGATAGAGCTAGGAAATTCAAAAGAATCAACTAAGGGACAGTTCATTCTTTCAGCAACATAGCTGTAAATTATGACGTTTGTTAATGCTATTTTACCACTAATATTTGTAAAAAGAAGAGTGGCAGAGGCACATTAGCAATATAGTTTGCTCCACTTAGGTTGCTTTCATATAAATAAAGAGAATTGGGATTTTACAAAACCTTTTTTTTTTTTTGGTTAACAGTAATCCTAGAAGTGTAGGGCTGGAAGAGGCCTCGAGAGGTCAACTCCAGGCGCACGCTGAGGCAGGACCAAGTTAAGCTAGACAGGTGTTTGTCTAACTAGTTCTTAAAAACCTCAATGACGGGGATTCCGCAGCCTACCTTGGAAGCCTATTCCAGAGCTTAACTAGCCTTGGAGTTTTTTCCTAACATAACCTAAATTCCTAACCTAAATCTCCTTCACTGCAGATTACTTCTTGTCTTGCCTTTAGTGGATTTAGGGAACAATTGATCACTGTCTTCTTGATAACAGCCCTTAACATATTTGAAGACTTATCAGGTCTTCTTTTTTTAAGACTAAACATGTCCAGCTCTTTAATCTCTCTTCATATGTCAAGTTTCCTAAACCTTTTATCATTTCTGTTGCTCTCCTCTGGACTCTCTCCAGTTTGTCCATAGCCTTCTTAAAGTGTGGGCCCCAGAACTGGACACAGTACTCCAGCTGCGACCTCACCAGTAGTGCGCAGAATGGGATAATTACCTCCTGCAGCTTACGTACAACACTCCTGCTAATACACCCCAGAATGATATTAACCTTTTCCACAACAGCATCACATTTTGGACTTATCTTCGGAGTGTGATGTAGTATAATCCCCAGGTCCTTTTCAGTAGTACTTCCACCTAGCTAGTTATTCCCCATTTGTAGTTGGGCCTTTGATTTCCCCCCTCCCTAAGTGTAGTACTTTGCACTGGTCTTTACTGAATTTCAGATCAATTCTCAAATCTGTTAATGAAAAGATGCTTCACTTTTTTGTTCTGAAGTCATTTCCAAGTCTTTGGAAACCCCAATACAGACGCATGGTACTAGTGCAGAAGAATCAACGCAACTGACCATGGCCCTTGTTCTGCAGCAAGTTCTCTGTAACTAGATCCCACAGACCACGTGCAGCCACATGGAAATCACTGGGGCTCTGCTTGGACACAATGTTCCAGCCAACCTGGAGCTCATGGGGTCATGAAGGCCTACAAATTTTACTGTGACACTGATGAATCTAATCACCTGGAAAATGTGTGCGCGCAGGACTCCACTCACACAGAGCTCATTGCATGGTTCCAGACTGCAAACCACAACATGAAGCCAACAGGGCTAGTTATGTCAAAGTACCGCACACCCCTGCATTGCTATAGAAGTAATCTTGGTTTTACATGTGAAGGCGAGCGAAGTGCAAAATGTAAGCAAACAGAATAAACGAAGAAAACTGTCAGAATCCCTTCTATCATCATCTCTGCACTATTAGTAACCCAGGGAAGGACGGCTACTGACAGCGTCCCTTTTTAATCAACTGTATGCATGGCACATTCATCAGACGACTAATTTTAAGTCATGGCAACTGACAGTTCTCTCACCACCCGCTTTATGCGAACACAGCAAATTATACATGCCCAGCGCACACTAGAACCTCCGCACTTGGCTCAGAAGGAGCTCAGAAGCGACCCTCAAGTACTGAGAGACAACATTCTTGCCTCTAGGCTAGGAAAGCTGATGTGGGATTCTCACTCCAAAAATATCCACCCCCAATAAGGACACGTAGGCATAGCTGCCGCAGAGGCTAATAGGAATAGTTGGAGTTCTAGCAAAATCAACCCAACCCCCTCCAGCAAATCAACCCTACAGGCTTCTGTAAGCACCAAAGGTCCTACCATACAGGGACGCTCAAATTTCAACCAACCAATGGCTGCACTGGCAACATGCCATGAGACAATGGGCTGCACAGAATGAAAAGGCAGGCTAGGGATAGTTGTATTCCAGGGTCCTACTCCCCAAGTGTTATTCAGACGCCCCGCAAATATATCAACAGAACATAGTCAGCTGATTGTGGCTTGCAATCTATGACAACTATTTGTGTCAGTTATCATTACTCAGGATTCATTTCTGAGTGACATGGGTGGCAGTGGAGAAGCTAGTTCTACCATCTAAGGCCCCAGCCCCATACACTCCATGTGCACAGCTCTCACTAAAATTAGCATGAGTTCCACAAGCAGAAAGCTTCAGGATCAACCCCGCTAAAATCAGATAAAGGAGGTTTGGCTTTTAGCCATTGGGTACCTGGTGTGCACTGGAATGGTCATTCTGGCAGGCCAGTTCCTGCTCAACCTCCGACACCTCCAGCAGATTCCGCTCGCCGACCAGCCTAGAGAGCTCACCCACCACAGTCACGTGCTTCGATACGGTGCCTGACATCTTCTTGAACTGCGGGTAGTTCTCCACAAACGCCTGCAACGGGGAAGCCGAAACTCAAAACCTCTTGAAAATAGGGAGCAGAATGTAGTAACTGGAATTCCAGATGGTACGTCTTAACTAGTACCTGTTTTACATCAGTGCATTTCCCACTGGCTTCCTGATGTACACCAGCCTGAATGAGATCAGTGCTGCAGGGCAGGTTCTCCCTATCACCCCAGCTCGCAGGCGCTGAGTACTGTCATCGTTATTTCTACTGCACTAGCCCTAGTCTTGCACTAGGATCCCTCTGAGTGAGAACTGTACAAACAGCCCAAAGAGACAGCTTCCACCCCAAGGAGCCTACACACCACAGAGGAGTGAGTTACCTGTATCAGGGCACAAAACATGGATGTAATAAACGCTCTGGATCTGCAACTGCCTGCAGTGGATTGTTTCTACCATGCCTTGCCAATCACATACACCCTCTTTACCTTCATGTCAGCTATGGACTCCAGCTTCTGCTGCTCCTTAGGTTTCCTCCGCTGGAAATCCTCCATTAGGTTCTTGATATTGCTGCCGATCTCTGCGAAGTTCAGGTACATGTTCTGTGCATGACAAACATAGGGTGGTAGGAGGGAAGGCTGCTCCAAGGACAGCTGGTCGCTGTTGGAGATCACCATCCCCTGCTTCCAAAGCTCTCTGAGGGTCCATTGCATACTCCCACGCTCTGCTCGGAGGGTGAGCAGCGAGCTCCGGCATACAAAATGGTTATATTTAGGCAATGTAAATGAACACTAAAGCCCACCTGTTACACTGCTTACCTATATATATTAAATTTACCTGGCATGTAGTTAAATATCATCAATCCATTATACAAGTGGGGGAAACTGAGGCCGAGAGAGAGGACGCATCCTACCCAAGGTCACACAGCAACTTGGTGGTAGAATCAGGAATAGAACCCAGTCCCCAGATTAGACTACCTGAAAGCTCTCCCTCCCCTTCCCATTGCACAGGTACCTACGTTGGCATAAAATTCGTCGTTCTCGGCAGACAGAACCACCTCTTTGAGATCCTTGCTGATTCCAGGAACTCGAGAGAGATCAATTCGGTTGTTGTTAATCCCCAGCAGCTCATGGACCATGGCCTGGTATGTCCACTAAGGAAGACGGAGGAAAAAGGAGAGGAATATTTTACTTAAAATCATAACTGATTTAAATCAATGCTGAAAAATGCATGTACACCGAGGCCTCTTTTACACACCTTTAGCAGCATATAAGGGCACCCCTATGTTGCAGCCAGGAGTGCGACTGTTTGCTCGTGTAGATGTACCCATGCTAGCTGTGCTTTAGCCAGCTTGCTAAAAACAGCAGCAAGGATGTACCCAGGGAGGCAGGCTTCTGCAGCCCATGCTGAGGCCTGTACCACGGCACCCTCACTGCTAATTTTAGCAAGCTAGCTCAAGTAGAGTGAGCATGGGAACGTTTACATGAGCTGCCATGCACACCCCCAACTGCAAAGTAGATGGGCCCTAAAGGGGACTTTTAAAGGGTGTGTGAATTAGATTGTACCTACTTTAAAACACTTTTGCACTGCCAGAGACCTTAGTGTAAATGAGAATCAAGACCAACATTTAAAAGACAATATTCCCGGTTCCCTACATCTTGTAAAATGGAAACAATCCAAGCCAACTGTCAGCATCTTAGAATGGAGATGACATTTATTATTGCTAATAAATTAGCACGTTGGAACCCCAATCAAGGTTCAGGGCCCCAGTGTACAGAGAGACAGCAAAGAACACATTTGCTCCAGACAGCTTGTTTGTTTTGTATTCAGAAGCAACCAATGCACTTCAAAGTAAAGACACCAAACAGTGAGCTTGGGCAAAGCCCATTAAAACCCATTTGTTTGTCATCATTAGCTTCTCTGCCTGTGAACAGGAACGTATTTTTGGCTGCGCAGATGCTGCTGTTACAAGCTGTACCATTTCCTGCATGCTCTTCTGCTTCTTATGCAGTAGGAGGAGTGTGTGTTTTTAGAGTTCAGTGCATGGCTATATTTATCCCGAGAAGTCTAACGTTATGTGAAGAGAAGTCTGCGACCTGATCAAAGCACTGAGATGTTTGTCACTCCATTTACATTCATGGGAAGTTCTGCCCTGGGTTTGAAGAAGTCTCTGTACCACAAGTAATGTTCTCCTGGGTCCTATCCTGCCTGCAGTCTTAAGCCCTACAAACCAGGACTCTGCCGGGCTTCTGACACTGCCAGATCACACCGGTCAATGAGCCAGAAGGGCCTAAGGCAGTAGAGAAATTTCTTCCCTACCTTTCAATGTGAGGTCAGATCAAGTCACCCCAGAGGCACATTCAGCATCTAGTGGTGCGGAGGGAAGCTATCTACGTACTGAATGAGAGCAGGAATGGGTCCAGAGAGACCTTCTTTAGAATTCATCTCTGCTAAAGACAACTGCGTCAGGGGACCAGGTTACTCCCAATGTGTACTGGGAAAGAGACTGTAGCCACATTTCATAACTAGCGCATGTCCTGGGGTTTAGACACAGAGTCCCATCTACACTACAGACTGGAACAGCACAAGTGGGTCAAAGAGTAGCCAAGCTGTAACCAGATCTCCCGACACAGTTGTACTTGCAGCATAGACGGGGCCTTAGCAGTAAAAGGGGAGGTCAGTCTCCATGGACCACTCAGTCCTCAGCCTCTCTGCTGAAGTTGCCAGTTGTGATGGTGGTTTTTGTGGCTGGGGAACTGGCCCATTGAACTGTGCTGAGACTCACTGAACTCATTTCACACAGGCCGAGGAAGCTAAAAGCTACTGCCACCCTTGACCTGTGCTAGATTTAAATCAGTGCCCACCTAGGGAACAGAGGATCCTTTCCCAACCCACTGAACAATCAATCCAGTCACCTGAGCAAACTCTCCCAGCCAGAAGGAGCAGAAGCCCTGAATGAAAACGGAAGAGCTGTTTCAGCTCCTAGCAGTATGTCTCACCATCAATACAGACAGCCTGGCTGCCTTGTGAGAAAGCACTGCTGCAGCGACAGCCATTACCCAACCATCAGGCTGACTGGCGCCCGATCACATTCCGAACAAATTCTAAAGGAGACAAATAATGGGCTGTTCAATGCCAAAGTCTGCAGCACAGCTAGAAAAAACCACCAACAGCCACCCAATAAGTGCCAGCGCTCACCCAGATCACAGCAGACAGAACATGCCGATGCACAGTCATTTGATAGATGTGCTGCCAAGTATGTCCTACAAATAATCAGTTAAAAAGGACACTGCCCAAAGTTTAGGCCCAGCATTTAAAGCATGTTTTACTATACACAAATGGCTGACTGGATCTGCCACTGAAGCCAGTTGGATCTGGAGGGTGCAAGGCAACTCTGAAAAGCAGGCCACAGATGGCGAGAATTTAAGAAAGATCTGTTCTTTACATTTTAATGTAAACCTTTTCCCTGGAGAGCTGTGAACCCAAACCCTGGGATTCTGGGCAAGTGCAAGAAAACCATAGGCCCTTCAGTATCCCATGTACCTGTCCCCTCCCATCCCTTCCAACTGAGCAAGAGGCACTTCCACCTGGTTCAGAAGTGGGGTGATGGCATCATCGGATCGGTCCAGAATAAGTAGTAAAGGAGGAACTTCAGTGCGCCGGAAATCAAACAGCTCGTATTCTTTAGTAATCACTTGCTGTAGGGGCAGGAAGAGAAGTCATTCAGTCATAACTGCAGAGGGGAAGAATTCCCTGCAGCCTGGGTGCTAGTGAGCAGGAAGCAAATAGAGAGTGCAACAGAGAGTGAGCTGTTATAGTGCACTGTTCTAGCAGTGCTAATGTAATACTTTGCATTTTCTGAAAAAGCTTGACAAAAATCTATCCGTTAAACCCCACAACATCCCTATCAGTTAGGGAATAAGCATTCTGCCAGTTCCACAGAAGGGGAAACTGAGGCACAGGAAAGGGAAGTGACTTGCCCAAGGTCATCCAGCAGATCAGTGGCACAGCCAGGAATCTCAAAGAACAGCCCCCAAAAAGAATAGTTTTCTCCTCTTAAATGCTGCCCATTTGTGACAGGAAGTTCAAGTAGGCTGCCAAGCAATGCATACCTTGACACATTCAGCGAGCCTCTTAGCGGGGTCAGAGGAGAGCTGGTAACGAATCATGGGGCACTTCTTCAGAGACAGAAGCAAAGCAGTCAGTCCTTGGGCTGTTCTGGAGAGCTGGGCCAGATCCCAGCTGCGACCCTGAAAATGAAGAATGCACCCATAAGGAAACCCTGGGACAGCACTGTACACATTCTTCTGGTTAACTAGAGAGAAATGCAGCTTTAGCTGAAATCACAAACACAAGGAGGCTCGCCAGGCCTAATACAGATGGAAAAGGAACAGCAATAGGGGAGAAAGGATGTTTTCTTTGCATTCACCTCAACAAAAGCATTGTAGGCCTCCACATTGCCAGTTAAATTAAGGGCACTGTCACAATAAAATAGTTTGTTTAATTACATTGCTCCTGCCTCTGCTCAGGGGTAAGTGTGTTGGACTCGATGGCCTCCTGAGGTCCCTTCCAACCATACATTTCTATGCATCTTCACCTGTTTTGATAAGTACAGCACAGATGATTAAAACCCAGAGAGTTTTAACAATCTAGGCCCTGATCCCACAGACTCGTGTACTTTCTGAGTCTCAAGTCCCGCTGACAAGTCTCTTCATGGTAGTCAAGTTAAGCACATGTGTTAAGTGTTTGCGGGATCGGGGCCCTAAGTTTACTTTGATCATCCTGCTCAGTCCTGGAGAGAGAATGAGGCATAGCAATTTCACTTTCCATCTCTAGACATTTTCCCTTTGGGATTCTCATGCCCTAGCACAATGGTTAGTGCATTTGGCTTCTTCACACCATGGCAGATATTTCCTTTTTTTTTTTTTTTTTTTTTTTTTTAAATGGCTTCTCTGTTTAATTTAAAACAAAAAAACATGCAGAAGATATTTTGATCTGTATTTGGTTATCTATTTCCTAGAAAATCCTAGTTTGGGCTCTGAACTACTTGCAGTGTCCCTTGAAATGAACTCCTTTACTAATGACAACACACAGGTGAAATTTTTCCTAAATGCATTTCATTTGAATGAAACATAAGCTTAAAGCTAACACGGTGCTGAGGAATAAAGAGCAGTTTTTAACAACATTGTGCAATCAATAGAGGCCTGATTCAGTTTAACTAATTTGGATCTTTTGATGTATGTTATTTCAATGGTGTCACACAGGCCTCAACACTGCAGTCGTTACTCATGTAAAACGTCTGTTGATTTCAAGGGAAGTTCTTTCTGAGTGAAGACTGCTGGAGGAACATAGGGACTGCCAGACTGGATCAGAGTGAAGGTCCATGTTGCCCAATGTCCTGTCTCTGGCAGTGGCCAGCACCCACTGATTTAGAGGAAGATGCAAGAAACTCACATTAAGGATCATCCTGATCTCTACTGGCTTAAATCCTGAAGTGTGACATTTAATAAGCATGAAGACCTTAGTATTTCCTCTTTTTCAGGTTCCTTGCCTTTTCCAGAAGATGCCCTAGGAGGTTTATAAATAGCCCTACATGCATCTTCACAATGGAACCTCATTCTTAATGCTTGATCTTTGCCTTATGGAATGGCTGTGACATGTTTCTTATTGAAACTGTCCAAGCTGCTGCAGGGAAGACAAACATCACAGCACTTGAAAGATTAAGGTGTTTTCTTGACAGCTGTGGGGTTTGAAGTCAACAGAGCAGATACAGCATGGGCAGCAATTCAGTCTCCCCACCAAAGTGCCCCAGCCTTGCCCCGAGTGACTGCATTTAACACTAAGGAGGAGTGCAGTCTACATAGCACTTCTGATCCGTCACCTTTCATTTACTGAAAAAGTGATTAGCTCCACCGTAAGGGTTACAAATCATAACATCCTCATTTCCCAGCTAATTAGTTTCCTCGTTTCCCAGTTAGTTGTGACCATGTTCTCGTGTCCTTCAATCCCAGCTATCAGCCAAAATGAGACCCTGGAGGAGCATTAACCATAGCCTGAGCCTTTTCCATACCTGGCAGCAGCCCAGGAGGTTGAGAGAAAACACGTGGGGGTTCACAGCAATATAATCTCCATAGAACTCCTGCCAAGGAACACAAGTACAGACAGTCAGCATCACACCAACATTTACGTGTCTTATGTCAGCAGATGTTTTAATACCAGCTATTTAGCCCAAAAACATGAACACAGGGACACATCCTTAAGTCACAACTCCATTGACTCCCAGCAATCCCCACTCCTCCCCCCGCAACTATTAGAGTTCCTAGCTCTAATGGCATTTCCTGATATATGGCTTTTACTCATACCTTTTGTATGCCTCTCATCACCACTGCAGGAGACACATACCAACCCTGCTATGGCAGAGGAGCTTGGAAATAGGAACTCTGGCAGCTTGGAGAAGGGGCAGATTTTTAGACAGCGTATACATTCCTTTTTACTTCTGATCCTAAATTGTTGCATAATATTGTTGTGCATGGGCTGTTCAAGAGCTGCTGAGTGAGGTCAGTCCTCAGAGGTGACTGAAGGGACATGTGTACGTAGCCTGCCGATCAGTTTTGAAAGTACTTTGGGATGAAGACAGCCATGAAAAATATTAGCTAATATTACACATACCTGAACTTCTGCCACAACTTCCTGTTCATCAGCCTCAGCCAGTGACTTAACATCACTCTTACTGATCACGTTACTGAAATCTGAAAGGAGACATGCAAGACACAACAGGTCAATAACGGCTGGAGTCAGAAGGTAATTTGTAATACACAAAGGAGTTACACAACACAAAATAATCAAGAGTCTTTCAGCTGGAAAGGTTAGGGTCCAGATTATAGCAGGGATGGATATGACCCTAGATCTGTATTTATTATGATTATTAATACATTTTAGATAATTATTGTAACCCGATTTCCCCCCCCACCCCCCATCAATATCACATGTTGGACTTTAGTAATGATTCAAGGTGCTCTGTGGATGACCAGGGAGAGAGAAGCTTCTCTGTGTTTAGCCACAGAGCAGCTACAGCATGGGCAGTGGGACAAGAATTTTCCCCATTACGCTGCTCCTGATCTAACATGTGCCCAGATAGAGCACTCTGAACTACAGCAGCAGAAAGCCCATGATTCACTCAATAAATTAATGGCAGTGTCTCTTGCATTGTGTTTGTACAGACCCAGCACAACGGGGCCTCAATCTCAGCTGGGGCATCTCGGCGTCGTGCTCATTTATTTCTAATTTGTATTAAGCCACCACTACCTTTTATAGAGCGGTATCTTTTCACTTACATGTGATTTTGCTCCTGCTTCATTGTGTTTGTACAGATCGACAACGACATCTAGTGGTTGGTTGAGTTCATTCCCCTCAATCTCGCAAGGCAGAAAGGTGTCCAACCCTTTTTCTCTTTCTAGACTATTCAATTTAAACCTGACACTAAGTGTGACAAAATCACAAAATTTCCAGAACTACACAGCATGAACGCAATACTTGAGAAACACCAGGCTGGGGCAGCGGTCAGTGAAAGGTGCAATCTAGGAGTTCTAGGCACCCATGGACCAGTACATTCCACTAAATTCTGACGTGGGCTCTGACATTATTTTGCTTTGGATTTGGGCCACTCTCTCAGCCCCTCTACCTCAGTTTCCCCATCTGTAATATAGGGGTGGGAATGGTCTACTTTACCTTCCTGGGAGGTTTAATTCATGTCTGTAAAGTGTTGTGAAGATACAAAGCCCTAGAAGTGTTACTGCTGGTCATGGACTAGGCCATCAAGTGAAGTCAGTGTTCATGTTTTCAGCCCACTCCCTCAATCCTAGGGCAGCCAGGTTAGTGGGGACAGGGAAGAGAAATGCAGAGGAGGACAGAATCTCTCAATTTTGCAAGAGGCTGCTCTGCATAGCTTATGAGAATTGCTGATGTGGGGGCAGAGACAGCTGAAGGAGAGAGCTGGTTGTAAGATCCTGATACTGGGAATCACAACCCTTAGCTGCTGTTTCTGAACATGATACTCACTTCTTGTGTGACTGTCAAGTAAGCTGATTCACCTTTCTGTGCCTCAATTCTCCATATTGCAAGAACTCAAGGCTTGAACAGAGGCTACTGGGATGTAGGAAGGGAAACAACATCTAAGGGCTTGTCTCTATGTAATGTTTTAACTATATTGGTTTGAAATCAGTATAGTTAAAGTGATACAACCCCATAGTGTGGACACAGTTATAGTGGTATAAAGGTGCATGTACCAGTATAGCTTATTCCTGTAAATTTTGGGGGAAATACACTAACTTTTTATAAAGCTCTATCTATAGTTAGGGTTGTATAGATTTGACTATTTCCATAAAATAAAAATAAAAACAAAATAAAAAACCTACACCAAAAGAATTAAATCAGTACAAAGTCTGTATGGAGATTAGGCCTCACTGGGGTGCAACCGAGGATCAGCAGGCTGCTGAACAAGTACAGAAACGAGGATTTTAAGAATGCTTCATGTTCAGACGAAAATATTTGCATCATATCAGAGTCTGGCTAGAATGTCTGAAATACCTGGTGAACCAGGACATACTTACAAATATAATAGATGCTGTACTTCGGCCTCCGCAGCTCCTGAATGAGGTATTCCACATTCTCCTGGATAAAAGCAAAATCCAGATGGAGAAGAATCAGAAAATGCCCCAGTAATTATGCAACAGGTGATTAGACTAATTAATGCTTCTCAGCAGGCAGCACTTTGCATCCTCTTGTGCAAGTCACCATGCTCTCGGTAAAGTCACTGACGGCTGCAGTTCTGTGGCACCACCTTTCCAGAAGCACTGATATTGGAGCCAGGTGGAAAACGGTTTTCCTATCCTCTGAATATTTTCAGGATATTGAGACTTTTTCCCCTCCCGAATCAGGAGGGAAGCCAAAATCTCAAGAATTTTCCCACATTGAAATTCCAGGGGAAAAAAATCAGTTTGGGGCAAGTGAAAAGGACTTCAACTTTTTGTTTTTGTTAACACTATAATTAGCTTACATTTTTAAACGGAGGCATTTCAAACTGAAATTTTTCACTTAAAAAAAAACAAACAAACAAAAAAAAACCCACCTAACAAAAAAGTTCCAAGTAAGAGAATTCATCAAAACTGACCCTTCCCTGCTAATGGTTTTGGTTTTCACAAACTTTTTCAGACCAAAAAAAAGTTTGAAAAATTCCCAACCAGCTTTTCTCAGCACCTTGCACGCTCTACGGACTTGATTTTCAAAGGAATTCAGGGCCAGATTTCTACACGCTCAGTGCCCACAACTGAAACCAAATTTTCAGCTCTTATTTAGGCACCTAAAGCAGGATCAGATTCTCCTGAGTGCTCAACAGCTCCCAGGACATAGTTAAAAGCAGATTTTCAAGAGTTCAGCCCCCGATATGCACCTGATGTGCTGAGCTCATCTGAAAATCTGGTTACTTATTTGGGGCATAATTGGGGGCTGGGCTCTTTAAGACTGTGCACTTTCCAATGTTCTGGCCTACATTTGTGCTAAACAGCATTAATAAGAAAGAAAAATTAAGCCATGAGGCAGATGTCTATCTCTCTCTGGGAATTAGACATGGGAAAAGCCTATTGGATCGTTGAACCCATCCTGCATTATAGACACAGATTATAGGGAGTATTATAGACTAAATAAATGTGCCATTTTGCATGGTGCGTCATGTCCCACAGAATTCTACGTTTCACAGTACTCCAGTGATGTCAGCTCTCACAAGCCTATCGTGCATTCTTCTTAAAGCCCTCGCTCCTCGAGTCCTGGGACTACATGAAAATTCAGATGTCATTAAGAAAAGGAAAAGAAGGAAAGAGTTGTTCTCTTCAACCACAGGCCTAGAAACCAAGTTGAAAATAATGAACCTTAAAAGTTTCTAAAATCAGATCTAAAATGTATTATTTTTTTAAAATCTCATGGTTTTTTTTAGCCTGACTTGTGATTTTTCACTATTTGGAGTTACCAATACTACTCCAAATCCAAACAGGAGCAGAGTTTGTTCCTTCAACTTAGACAAAAGGCTTAGCATGCTCTGTAAGAAGTTACAGGGAATTCTTGGTGGTTTCATTATCTAATTAATTTCATGAATGAAAGAATTTTCACCTTTGCAAAACTATAAGGAAATTTAAAATGTACTCGCCTAGGTACAAAATCCCACTTGCCCACACTTGATAATGGGGCCATGAGGGGGTGGGAGCAAGAAAGGCAGGGTTAAAGGGTTTTTTTTTAAATTACTCACTCCAGCTGAGTGGACAAGGTAAAGTCTGTATGGCTATCGAACTAAGGCACTGATCCTCAAACACAAATTTGTACTTAGTTGTATACACATTAGCCAACCCGATGAATTCATTGGGACTGCTCAGAAACATAAAGCTAAGCATGTGGGAAAGTATTTGCAGGACCAGAGCTTTAGATACCAGTATCATCTGCTCAGCTTGTACATAGGACCTGGGCAAAGCAAACGCCGGTGCAGACAGCAGTTGCTCTTACAAAGTACCTTACCTTTGTTGGTCGCAAAAAACAGATTGCTTTCAAGTGTTTCATAGTCTCTCTGTTCAAAGAATCGATGCGCTCAAAGAGGTAAACTTCCTTCTGAAGGATTTCTGACTGCGTATACACCATGCTCACAATACTGGTCTGCGGAGAGAAAGGAGAAGTCAAGTTCTCTCTACTTGCTGGGGCAGGCTCATGAGATACTTCATGAGACAAGGGAATGCTGACTAATGGTTAGTGCACAGGACTTGGAGTTTGGATTTTTGGGTTCGGTTCCTCCTGGCTGTCACTGATTTGCTGTGTGACTAAGGATATATCATTTTACCTCTTGGACCTCACTTTCCCTGGATGGTTCATTACAATTTTAGGTTGATACATAGGTGTGCAGCAGCCTTCAGTGCAGTGGGCTAACACTGCAAAGCATAGCCTCAGCGGTGTTTATGGAGTGGGTGTAGAAGAAAATGTATTGGCATTTGAGAGCAGCCATCTCACAGAAATCCTCATTACTCCCTTCTCCAACCTGATCCTCATTCCACTGAGGAAGCAGAGCTGAACTGCTTGCAGCCTACTCCCTTTCATTCATTCTAGCCCCAAGAAACCCCCAGGAGCAAACTGCTTAGGAAGGGACAGTAAGTTTTCAAATTATTAGAGATGAAGAAAGGAGACTATGGGAAGCCATAAACTCCCCCTACTCCCTACGGAGGGCACGCACAAGAAGCAGCAAAGAGCTATTTATCTTCCTATAAATCTACACCAACACAAGAGGGAGACCACAGCCTGTAAGCAGAGTGGAAGCCAATGTCAATACCTCATGAAAGACAAAAAGAGAGAGGCAAAGGAGTATTTAACACTATTGTAAATACAGAAGCCACAGGGGCCTAGCTCACCGTTTCTTTATCCATCAGGAGAACCTTCATCCCAGGCCCGCTGTCTTCAATCATCTTGGACACGTACTGCTTTACTGCAAAGACCACATTCATTTTTGCAAGTGATTGCTTTCCCCTTCTCTGTCCTTTCTGCAGTGGGAAGGCTAATAAGCAACCAACTCCTTTCTTTCTTTCTCCAGTGCAGCTACTGCAAGCTGCTTCCTTCCTTGTTTCCTCCTACTGCAGCCCTGGGAGTTGTAGTTCAAGAGGAGGAGAAATGTACAGCCAAACATCCATTCTCTTTCGCAGGAAGGGATTTCAACTACAACTCCCAGCATTCTCAGCATAAATGCATTTAATTTCCTGCAGCGTGGGTGTGTTTTCAATGTACTTTACACTGTGGAACTGTCAAGCCTTTCTCCTATGGAAGGGGAGGCATCAGCCACACTGGGGATTAGCATTGGAACAGTTCTTAAAGGACCACCCCCTTGCAATAAAACATTTTACTGCATGATTTGCTGAGACACAGAAAATCTCCCTCAAAGATATTACTGCTTGACAGCCGCCATCAGTATGTAAATTAGAAGAGAGGTCCTTTCCTTTTCCCCTTGAAGATCATGAGCATCTTCAGAACCTAAATTTTTATTTAAAAAAAAATCCTAGATCTTATGCTGCAAATAAAACCTTCCAAACAAAGTGCTGACGCTGTTGCAATCACAGAACTACAAGCAAAACAGTTGGACAGAATCTCAAATTACTTTTACCCCAATACCTTTTATTTTATTTTATTTTGACCTAAAAAGCTTTAACCTGAGCCCGAGTCTGCCCAATTTTGATGCTCAACTTTCCAGAATCACTGAAACCAGCAGCATGCCTAATACCTGGAGAAAAAAGAAATGTGTTATGCCAGAAGGTATTAATGGTTGCTGTCAAGTGGCTCTTTGATCTCTGGACAATTGCAGGTCTTATTAAAGCTGGTAGGTGGGCTAACCACCCTTCTTTCTGGCTACATGGAAGGAGCAATTAAATGCTCTTTGGGTAGTGATAGTTGGAAACAGTAGAAAGCCACATCCCAAGACAATGTTTGCAAGACAAGGATGATCAGAAGGTACACTGGGTGTGTTTCCTGGGAAATGATTGCAAACACAGGGCTCAGGGTTGCAGCTGTGTGTCTGTGTATGAAAGGCTGAAAACAAGAGACGCTGTGGTGAGTGTGGTCCTAGGATGAAGCCAATAAGCAGAGGTTCTTTCAGGCACAGTACTAGCTGGAAAGGCAGACCTAGATTTCTGAGCCAAAAAACCTGCCTGCTGTTGTTTGTTTCTACTGTGTTTAGGGAAACAGTGCTTTATATACATTCTTTGTAAATAAACAGGATTGCATCAAAGATATCTGACTCCTAATTTCTCATCTTAACAGAAACAAACTGCCAAAGCCACAAATATTGACTAGCTGCTTGGGCTAAAAGGGCTTTGACTGCTTTTGAGCAACAACCTTGCACTTCTGTTGACTCACACCGAGGAGGGAGAGTAAAGATTTGCAGGATCAAGTTCTATTTCTATAAGCCAAATTTTGGCCTGAGTGACTTCACTGACTTCAACCTGGTTCTTGGGGGTTTAAGTGAGGACAGTATTTGGCTATATGCTCATCTCTCAGACGGAGGGCAGAGATCAACTGTGCAACTGGCAATAATGGAGTGGATTTCAGCTAAGAATAAATGGGCAACCTCCCTCCTAATGAAACCACAGGATCTTAGAGACACAGGACCTCTCCTCCATAAGACCTCACACTATAAACTCAATTTACCTTCCTAGGGAAAGATGGAGGGTGTGGGATGCAAGTCTGAGTCATATTTTGGCACAGAAAATAATTCCCCATAAAATATAGGAATTCAAAGGGCCCATTTCCATACGCTGTGTCCGTTTGACAGCAACGCGGCTGAGTTACTTGGTTTCCTTGCCCGCTGGCTGCGGTGTCTCCTGCCCAGCCTAGACGCTTCAGAGCAATTGTGCCTCTGCTGACCGTTTTGTTTGACTTTAGCAAAAAGCGTAGTTGAATAAAAGCGGGTTATTGCCCCTGAGCGCTGGGCTGGCCTGATTGAAATGGCTCCACTGCACTTGCAGCGCCAACCTCCCCCTGCTCCACTCAGCTCCCTGAGTGTGCCATGTCCCCCAGCTCGTCCTATGCCACCGCTTGCTCCTGCCCCCCCGGTGCCACCCCCCTCACGCACGCTCCTGTGGTCCCAGTGTCATGCTCCCACACGGCTGCACCCGCGCCCCTAGGGCCAATGCCCCCCAGGCGTTCTCATCCTTCCCCCCATGCCACAGCCCCCCAAGGACCTCGTCCTGTCCCACCCCCTCAGTCCCTCAGCTCCTCCCCCTCCCCTCCAGCGCCAACCCCCCACCCCCAGGCTGCTCCTGCCCCCCGTGCCAATTTCCCCCTCCCCCGCTCTTGCCCCCCAGTACCAATCCACCCCCCAGGCTGCTCCTGCCCCCCCAGTGCCCAGCCCAGATTGCTGCCTTCCCTCATCCAGTGCCAGTGCCCTAGGCTGCTCCTGCCCCCCCAGGCCAATTTTCCCCTCCCCCCACTGCTGCCCCCCCAGTACCAATCCACTCCCCCTGCCCCCCCCGGCCAATTTCCTCCTCCCCCTGCTC
Organism: Mesoclemmys tuberculata; assembly: GCA_007922155.1. Classification (NCBI taxonomy): domain Eukaryota; kingdom Metazoa; phylum Chordata; order Testudines; family Chelidae; genus Mesoclemmys; species Mesoclemmys tuberculata. The sequence continues at coordinate 4,049,348 of ML675647.1, forward strand.
CTACCCCCTCCCCCCCCCGCCGTCCCCAGGCCGTTGGCAGCGGCGTCTCGTGCGCTCAGCGGCCGTTACGGGCCGTTGGCAGCGGCGTCTCGCGCGCTGGAGCGGCCGTTGGGGAGCGCGCGGCGCGAGGCAGGGTCGGGGGGGGGTCAGTGGGGAGCTGCGGGGCGAGACGGGCCTAGAGACTTGGGGAGGGGGAGCGCAGCTGTGGCGGGGGGTGAATATGGGGGTTTCACTATGGCCCCCCGATTCCTGGGGTGCATGGGGGGAGCCCCCACATTCGTGGGGCAAGTGGGGGAGTTCTTGGGAGCCCCCAAATTCCTGGGGGTCTGTGGGAGCCCCCCAAATTCCTGGGGGCAAAGGGGCAATGTAGGAAGCCCCCCCCAAATTCTTGGGGCAGCCATGGGGGTTTCCCTGTAGCCCCCTAAAGTCCTTGGAGATAAGGTGGGAGGCTGTGGGGGAGTCTCACTATAGCCCCTCAAATTCTTGGGGTGCAGGGGGTTGCCATAGCTGCTCCCCAGATTCCTGGTTTTGAGTAATGGGGGCGATGAAGGTTTCCCAAATCTCTGGGTGTGAGTAAGGGGGAGATTGGGGGTGTTTCATCCCCACCCATCACATGGGAGGAACTGGTGTCAGTTCCTCCTGTTGTCACTCTGTGGGTTGCAGGGAGGTAAAGGAGAATGGGGTGGACTTGGCTTACAGCCAGCCGCCTCCTCGCCAAATGCCAGGGTGAAGACAAAGGAGGGAACTGGGCTTCTCCCTTCGGTGCCCCTTCCCCGAGCCAATGGGGATCTCTGGTCATCCTCAGTGTTTCTCAACCTTTTTGATACCAGCGACCGGTTTGCTGCCTCCCTAAACTGTGTCGGAGATCTCAGGGACCGGTGCCGGTCCATGGACTGGCCGTTGAGAAACACTGATCTAGCTAGCTCAGGTCCTGGAAAGTGAAGCTATGCTACCCCCACAAGTACTTACTTATCCAGGGTTCAAGGCTGGTTTGTACATCCTGCACCAAAGCTGATCTGTGGATTTTGTTTTACTTGGCTCTTAGAAACACACCTGATGGGGAATTAAGCTTAAAAATTTCAGCATCCCTACAAAGAAGGAATAGCTGTAGATGGTAGCCTAAACTCATCTCTGTTTCTGATTTCAGATTCCTCTCTTAAAATGCCATTACTTGAAAAACAGGGTAAGATTTAACTCTTGAATGTGCATGTGAGGCCTCTCACATGGCAAAGGGTGAGGCCAAAATGATAGTTGTTAGAATAGCCCTTCAGGACTGATTTACACCAAAATAATCAGGTCCAACCTTTCCAATCAATAATTTCCAACATTATATTAGCCAACAAGCAGCCACGGAGGAGAATTTAGGGGCTGATTCTGCAAGGTGCTGAGCACCCTTATGTCCCATGGAAGGCCATCTCAGAGGAGGAATTCAGCATCTCAAAGAATCAGGTCCTTAAGAAGTCTTAGACCTGATTCTGCATTCACTCACATTGGTGTAAATCAGGAATGATTTCATTTAAGTAATTGGGCATATATCTGTGTGAGTGAGATCAGAATCAGGTACCTATCCTTAGTTACACAAGTCTCCAGGTCAGTCAAGAGACAAGCTTAAATCAAGCAATTCATTGTACTCGTAGGACTTAATGTTGTCTTCCTGCAAACTGTGGTCCTGAGCCATAGAGGTAGATCTCTGTTCCCACATGGAGCCATACTGAAGTGAATGTGAGGGTGCAGGGGTCTGCCCACCTGGAACAACTTGCAGGATTGAAGCCCATATAGTTTTTACTTTAAAGCAATGGGTCTGTGTGACACTTATTCTCCTGCTATTGTTATTCCTGATTATGGCATTTTTGTAAAAGAGGTACTATGTTCATTAAAATGTAATCATATAATGCATGCGTGTTTCATACAGAAAATGGTGAGCAGGTGCTGGTGAAAAATGAAACCTATTTGCAAATCTTGTAAGTACTTTTTCTGAAAAGCTGAGCTCTTCCCTATGCTTTGCCTTTGTATGTATAGTTCACTTTTTGTTCTGTTTGATTTACCTTTAATGTACATCAAAATACATTGAAAAACATTAATATAATCTAAAATTTCTGTATTTTGTAGGAAAAATAAGGATCAAAGAAAGAGACTTGTCCATGAAATCTGTTCCTTTTTAGACAGCAGTCAGTCTGTAAGTAATACATAAAAAAGATACTTGAAGACGTTTACAGATCACTATTAATGTGAAAATTGAGATTCATGTATGTAGCTGAGACTGTGTGAGGTCTGCTCTGCACAGTTTTCAGGTTGGTGTAACTATGGCTATTAGAAGTTTTTTTTTTTTACTAATATGCAGTAGTTATGTTGTACAATCCCTAGTGGAATGCACTTACACTAGTATAAAGGTGCCTTATACTGCATCCATACTAGGAAGGTTGTACTGCTTTAATTATACCAGTGTAGTTAAAGCACACAACTTTTGTGTGTAGACAAGGTCTTGTTTTGCTGAAAATGTTCAACAAATAACATAAAACAATCAGAATCAGCAGGAAAGTAATTCTATATGTGAAGAGACACAGTGAACATGCTCAAGCCAAAAAAGTCTCCTTCCTCACTCCCCTTCTGTAAATATGGTATATTCCCCATGGATATATGGGGTGGGGGGCGGCTGAGAGGGGAATCCAGTAGCATCTCCACAGTGAGGCAGACTGTACCAGTCTTAAAATCCCAGTTTATAGTTTGAACAACCAACTAAATCAGACCAGGGCACCTCAGTAGGAGGCAGAAGGGGCAGAAGTTCCCTGCGAATGGAGTAAAGGGATAGGAGGAGGAATGAGGAGAGGTATTGAGACTTGGGCAGTCAGCTCTTGGCTAGGAAGTTGGGTTATAGGGGTTGCAACTTGCCCCCAAGCCTGTTCCAGCTCCTCTGGATCCCACTCCCTGTTCCCTAGCCTGATCCCATGTCAGCAGCTCCAGCCCTTCTGTGTCCAGTTCTCACTCCGCAACACAGGTGCATGCAAGTTTACAGGGGGTGGAGCCCCCACAATATTTCCATTGCAGGGGCACTTGCCCCTCCCCTCACCACCCTCAGTTCCACCGCCCCTGACCTCGATCTCTCCTAAACAACAATTTAGTCTAACTCAAGTTATTGGGCACAATATAGGGGTAGCTGGGTGAAATTAAATGACCCATGATACACAGGAGGTCAGACTAGAAGGATCCAATGGTCTTAAACTCTATGAAATCTGGAGTTTTGGGTAACATGGCATGAATATGTGTGTGTGACATTGAGGAAGGAGTAAACTTCACAACATATCTCTTTGCTGGCTTCATTTTTGTGATCCATCTGGGTAGAAACATTCTGCTAATTACATTATACTTTTAAAACAATGGCCCTGTTCCTGAAATAAATTCTGTGTACAATCTTGCTCTTGCATACTGTGCCATTGAAGTCACACCTCAGGATGAGTCTGTGTGATTACAATATTTATTCAGCATCAGTAAAAGAGTTAACTTTCTTCAAGTTGTTTACAGCATATACCTAACCTATAGAATTAAGGACAATATTACAGGTGTTTTCAAATTTGACAAGTATATTGTTATAAGCCCTGAAAAAAGCGGACATTAATTTCAAGATCTACAAAGGTAACACAGATATTAAAATTTTCCTAACACAATTACTAATATATTTATTTTTCTTTCTTAGGTCCAAGAAATTGATGCTTTGAGGACAGAAAACAGGAAGCTAAAAAATGCGGTATATGTTTTACATAGTGTATTTAAATGTTTAGGTGGTTAAATGTACGACATCTCTGAGGTTGCTTAGGGAATAATTACGGAAATCATTTAGCTACTTCTGTATTTTCAATAAATAGAGATTTCAGTGTTAATGTTTCTCTATGTGTGCCTCATATTATTTTCATTCTGTTTTCTTTTCATTAGAACTCCAGGCTGCGATATAAAACTAAAGGTACGTAATCGAAAAAGAACCTAAAAATTTCCAAACTGGATCATTATAGATATTAGAAACAGAATTGAAGATTAAATGTGTAGGTTTGAAAAGGTTTAGATGCAAAATTTTGGGAGAAACATGATGAAAATGCAGAAATTAGATATGTATTTTAAAATTAACCATTGATAAAATGAATTAGACTTTAAGGTATATACTATGGCCAAAATGTCTAAACTTAGATGCCTTAAATTAAGCACGTAATATGTGTCCTGGGCGTCAGAGATGCTGAGCACCCGCATAGAAATCCACGGGCAAGGTATGGCTGTCTTAGTCCCCAGTCTTACAACATGTAGCGTGCAGGTAGATGACTGAACCACACAGAAGACAACATGTAGCACACCACATGTCACAGGGGCAGGGCCTTAAATTGTTTGTAAACAGACTTAGCAAAAGACAAAAACATCCACAAAAAATAAATGATCTGTAGAAAAATTTGCATAGATCTTTTAATGTTGGAAAGTAATGGGGACTTTTACTGAGTTTGATAAACAGAACTTCTTTTTTTTTTGGGTGGAAAAATTAAGGACTCCCTTTTTTCTCCATTTTCTTCCCAGATTGGGCATTAAAGAAAGAAGAATATGAAAAGTAAGGTTGGTGGACTACCGTTTTCTTACACTGGGTTTAAAATGATACACAACTATGCTAAAATGTATTTGTTTTCAGTAGCACTTCCCAGTCTTGTAGAAGATGGATGATTCCCTGTCAGAGTTTGTTTAGAAAATTCCACTCACTTTTATTCCTGTTTTGCAGCTGATTTTCCGTTAAACCGCAGTTTTTGCTTGTTTTCCTTTTTCCTACATGAAATTAAACAAATGCAAATTTAGGCTAAATAGCAGAAAAATTTCTCAACAATAAGTTCTGATATTCCTTGGAATCACCAAAGCCATTGCTTAAGAGTCACTGAAAACTAGACATGAGAAAGCACTGGAGAACATGTTATAAGCCCAGATGACTTTATTGGGACTTAAGCACGTGCTTAAAATTAAGAATGTACTTAAGTGCCCTGATAAATCAGGGTCATAGGAAACATCCTGCATTGGCTGGGATGAGATAATACATTAAATTCTCTCCAGTACAGGTGAGCCAGCTAAAGTTCTATAGCCCATTTACGTCCCATGTAAGCTCTTAGTAGGAAACTTAAATGGATTTGTGATTCTGCTGTCTGGAGGGAATGAATTCCAACTAAATGAATAAATGTTTCCAATTTCTAGCTGCTATGATTCCAGGGTAAACTGATGTCTTCATCAATTTTGTAAATTAAAATAGTTCTGGTGAGTGACACATCCACTTGCATTTTGCTTTGTTTTCAAAGTGAGATTGAGAGGCTTTCTGGCGAGATATCTAATTACTTAAATGTCACCAATTTCTGGGTGAGTATATCTCTTTATTAATAGTTTGGGGGGAGGGTTAATGAGATTACCCCTCTTGAGTATTGTGCTGTCAGCTAGTGTGATATAAAAATAGACAGACTAAATGAAAGCCCAGGGACGTTAATGATAACTATGATTGGAGTTCATTCCATTTGTTTATAGAGCTCAGAAGACTATCAGAGACAGACAGAAAAAATATGCAAAGAAAGACCAATTATAAATCTTTGTCTTTTCTCCTCTGTCTGCAGTAGGGAAACAAATGCTAGTGATGCATTGTGGAACGTAGTAGTACTTCTGGTTATGTCCCAAAGTGGGGTTTTTTAGGCCTTACAAAAGTGCCTAACTTTTTGTAGTTGACTGTGAAATGAACTGTCTCTTTCTTTTAGTATGAAGAGTCAGAGCTTTTGAATGGCTCAGGTATGTTATTTTTAATGATCATGAAAAACATCTATGATAGTTATAGAAGTATTTTCTTCTGTCTGGCTGTCGTGTTTTTTGTTGGTTTGTTACAAGGCTACTGTAGTGTGTACCTTAGCCATTTTATACCCTGCCATAATTCTCTTTAGTTTGTATTGAAAACATTGATCCAATATTAGGAGCATGCAGAGAACCATGCTAATTTAAAATACATTACAAAGCAAATAATGTGACCGCAGTATTAAGGCTGAGAAATCAAGCATGCAGACAGAATACAGGCCATTTCTAACGTTAGCAAGACCATAATATATTTGTACATTTAACAGATAAGAGATCACCAAGGGAGCGAGCCAAACACGTGAGGTGAGCAATGGAACAGGTCACATTTACCAGCTACCACTTGAAAGGAAATGATAACGTGAGATAATGCCATGATGTCATCACTCCCCAGAGTGTGGAATTTGAGCTGAATAACTCTCTGGTGAACTTTCTGAAGACAGATTGTCTGATTTTCAGAGGTGCTGAGCAATCACAACTCTCATGGACTTCAATTGAAGTGCTGAGTGATGAACATCACTGCAAGTCAGGTTTGTGCTGTCTCAGGACCAGCACCCAAAATTGATAGTCGCATTTGAACCTTTTGTCTTAGTCTTTAAAACGTTCAGATGCAGGCTGTAAAATGCATTCTGTGTTTTAAAAGGAGCTTGTTAAAAATGTTGCAATTCCACTTCAGCGTTATTTAACCGTAGATTTTAATATTGAAGTACCCTACATTTAGCATAAATTTGTAGGAGCCTAGGGCAAATAGCAAGTTAAATATAACCAGTCTGGGGTTTTAAATATTATAAATATGTAAAAGCTGCAGTTTAAGGGCCGATCCTGAAAGATCAGTGGCTTTTTGAAAAGATTGAACTTGTATTTGACATTCTACAGCACTCAGACAGAGGGCGCCCTTGGATTTGAGAAAAGGTAACAGCTGTTCTATCTATTCATTCTTTAGACTTAAACTAATTAAAATGTTGTATTTTTGTGCTACTTATATTACTGGGATAGTTTCTGTGCGGAATTAAGTGGCCCAGCCTTCCATCTCCTGGAGGGATGCTGCAAAGCAGTGGTTCTCAACCAGAGGTATGTGTACCCCTGGCGATATGCAGAGGTCTTCCAGTGGGTTCATCAACTCATCTAGATATTTGTCTAGTTTTAGGACCGGTTACATATAAAGCACTAGCGAAGTTAGTACAAACTAAAATTTCATACAGACAAAATGAGAAAATAAGCAATTTTTCAGTAATAGTGTGCTATGACACTTTTGTATTTTTATGTCTGATTTTGTAAGCAAGTAGTTTTTAAGTGAGGTGAAACTTGGGGTACTCAAGAATAATCAGACTCCTGTAAGGGGTACAGTTGTCTGGAAAGGTTGAAAACCACTACTGTAAGGACTTGCATTGTCCAAAGAGAGGATGATGATGGCTGGGAATAGACATGGTCAGAGTGTTTCAGGTCATCCCCTTAGCAGCTTTTTGGAGGGTTGGTGAGGAACTCCCAGGGGGTTTTAAAACTAGTAAGTACTGCAAGCAGTGTCACTACCGTGCACCCTCCCTTGGAGTAAATCCCTTCTGAATGAGAGAGGGTGTGTCATTTTTACCTCCCCTCAGACCCGGTTTAGTGAAGATCCACAGGAGGGAATAATAAGCAAAGGTGAATTACAAGCTGGTAAATATAATGAGATCTACTAGGCAGAGTCTTTGGCTAATCCTGTCCAACCATTTCCAAATCTCTGAGTCCTTTATATATAGCTGTGATACATGGATCCCTAAATCTGTGTGTGCATAGTAATGGCTGTTTCCTTCCATAACTTGTGAAGGATTCTGTAGCCTACTGTAGTCTTTAGATCCCGTAAGGGATGAACTTTCAGTGTGGTGCATTGAAGGTCCAGCCTTCCAGTTGCCTTTACTGTTTGAAAGTTGCACAGCTAAATCTCTGTGCATTACACTAAAACGTTTCTAAGTGTGCAACCAGTTCTCCATATGAGAGCAGTCTAGAAATTAGAACCTGGCACTGGAATTCAGGCAATCTTGTTTCTTCCCCTGACTCTGCCACCCACTCACTGTTTGGCACTGGCCAAATCTCTTAATCTTTGCTATTTATCTACAAAATAGGACTAATAATACTAAGCTACCTTTCTAAAGTGCTTTGAGATGCTCTGATGAAAAGTGCAATAAAAATGTCTTTATTATTAATTTGTCACTAAGGTACCTAGTGAATTATCCAGATTTATCAACCTCCAACTGCTTTGCCTCCCCTGCAGATGTGCAATAGAAAATTTACATCTAGAATTAGATCTACATTGCCAATATCTCAGTTGCATTGATCTGAGGGAGCTTTATTAAATAAATGGGGATGGTTTAGTGGTCTGAATATCTGATTTGCAATTACCAAACTCCCTGTAAACACAGGTTCAGACTTTGGCAAGGTTCATACCTGCAAATGCTTAGGACTTGAGAGACCTGGGTTTAGTTCCTGGCTCTTAATGTCTCTATTCTTCAGTTCCCCATCTTTAAAATAGGGCTAATAGCACTGCTTTGCCTCCCAGGAGAATTGCAACGATATTGCATTAAAGATAGATGGAGATAGCCCTTCGTTTTTGTAAGCAGAGATGGGCGCCTTGCTAAATATGTGATAAATAAATAATGGCCACAGTTGCTCAGGACTTCGGTTTTGTAAATGTTGGCATCGTTTCTGTTCCTCTCTATGCATCTTATTTAAGGAGTATGTTTGGAAGCATCCCCAGCTTACGTTGCGTGCTTTATCTAATTGTTGCAGCTATGCGTGGGCTCAGTGGACGAAGTGGCTACATTTGTCCTTAAACTGAATGTGAATCAGTGAATGGAGTGGGAGTAAATGTTGTGCACACACCCCTGGTGTCAAGTGGCAAAGGCAGTGGCTGGCAACCTGCTCTAAGCATTTGGCATTGAGGGTTGCCACCTGCTACTTTCCTAATTGATTCTTCAAGAGTGAAAATGTGGGAACAGCTATAGATGCGACCCAAGTCAAATTCTAGTTAGATATTTCCTGTGCTGAGGGTATAGGTAGTAAACTCTCTCTTAATCTGTGAAGACCTATTTATCAGTTTGCTCAGTTGTCTTGTATAACCTGTTACTGGGATGTGATGCCTAATGAGTATTTCAGCTTGTGAATAATGGTTCTTCAGAAGAGGCAGTGAGCAGAAACTTATCTTGAAACCAAAAGAGACCATTAAACTTAATGTGAGGAGGATAGGCTTTGAGACATGTGGAACAAAGGAAAACTTACCACCACTGGAACTGGTCCATTGTATCTGTCAAGCAGCCAGCACATATGCAAGACTGGTTACCATGTAATAAGAGGAGTCTCAAAGAACAGAGTGGAAGAAAACCAAATGTATTTTGAATTGAGTAGAGAGATCCTGAAATCAGGGCCCTCCTCAGTGTTATTAAAAAGCAAACTTCTGGGAGCATTATAGCGTTGTTTCAGAAAGCTATGACGTTTCCTTTTGGCCATCAGGCATATAACCTATATAAGTAAATCGACATCAAACAGAAACTTGAACATTAAATCAATGGTGCCTAAATATCTTTGAGGATCTGGGCCAAAGTCCAGGTTTTGTAGCTGGCAAGAGAGTATTGTACTGACTGGCCCACTTTTTTGTTTCTTTCCTTTGTCAATTTCTAGCATTCAGAGATGCCTCTTTTGTCCTGTGCTACATATTGCAGCTCATCTGTTCAGTGGTTCCTGGTCACATCACAAACCATAAGAAAGATGGCATTAGAACTTTGTTTTTTTTTAGCCAGCCTTTTTATTTATATATATAAAATAAAAAGGGTGGCTAAGAAATATATATATATATATATATTCAAATGTTTTTAAAGCTTTTGTACTCTCTTCTTTTCTATGCTTTCTTTCCACACTTGCTCCAATTTCTTTGTTACTTCTGTCCCTAATTTGAGAGTGGTGCATTCAAACAGCTGCAGAGATATTTTCCTTCCAACCCATGCCAAAGTGGCTTTGGCTTCAGCTTCAAACTGTCACCAGAGCATTTTGTATCAAACCTGACTGATCAGATTGTTCTGTACAGGGAAGCAGCATGTTCAGCACTGTAACCTCTGTATTACAGATCTTTATAACTGTCTAGGAACCAAGTGTCTCTGTTATTCAGAACTAAACATGGAGGTGAACACCTGGCAAATCAGACTGTTGTAGTTCTTGGTTGGGAATACCAGAAAGATTTCTGTTTTTACAGGAAATGAGCTAATACTTCTTTTAAAGAATATCAGATCTGATTCACTAATGTTGAAGAACAGAGAACAGCTCTGGTGCTGTTAATCTCTGTAAGAATGGCATTTGGGATTAGAAACTATTCCTAGCATGATAGAGCTAAAAAAAGGGGGTTAAACATAATAAATCCAGTGCACCTCCACTATAATGTCACTATTTATAGTACAGTTTTGAATGGATAAATCCTGCCTTTCAGGTCCAGTTAAGCAATTCTCCTTATCTTCATCTTGTAAAATCCACATTTATTGTCTTTTAAGCACAGATGAGACTGTTTTATTTCATTTTGCTGATTTCTGATCTCTCAGATATGTTCCTGTAAGAATTATTGTATGCCAAGAAGCTACACACACTTAGAGATCTTTATACTGTACTGTTTTGTTTTTAAAAGATCTGAGCTTTTTCCATAAGAAGATATTTTCTAAGGACCAGCTTTTGCCACTCTTGTTCCCATTGACTCATATAGCTACAGATTGTAAAATCACGTCTTAAATTAGGATTTAATTGCATTTTGTTGTTTTCTGGGCCTGTTTTAGTTTAAAATGCTTTGATGATGCCTGGAAAGTACTTATTTAATTATTTGTTCCGTTCCTGTGGAAATGCTTTTGTAATGATGTCAGTGATGTTACTTTTGACTGAATAAGCCTATTATGTTGTCTCCTTTTTATAAATTCATCTTCGTAATCATCCTTGAAGGAATAAAATATGCCTTTTTGTTCATTCACCAACTTTTAATTGTGTTGGATTTGCCAAAGTGAATTCTAAAAGATTAGAGTAGATTAGATTTTCTGATTTTTAAAACAAATATTATACTAAAGGAGGATGCAAAGGGCGTGTAATTAATCTCCTTTTTTATTTTGTGTTTTTTGTTTTTTTTCCAACACAGGACTATTGCAACTCAGACTGGTGAAGATAGCTCAAGGTACAGGTATCATGATAAAGCAACTGAATGTTTCATAAAAACATTGCACTTCAGTTGTTAGCAAAGCCCTTTGTTTCTTTACATAAACTGATTGGACATAGATTTTTAGTTAATTTTACATTTAAAAGATGTGAAATACACCCACAAATTCAAGTTTTTCTGTTAAAGCCTCTTAACCTGGGAATGGATGATAGAGGATGGATCACTCAGTAATTCCCTGTTCTGTTCATTCCCCCTAAAGCACCTGGCCCTGGCCAGTGTTAGAAGACCGGATACTGGGCTCAACGGATCATTGGTCTGACCCAGTTCTTATAGAACCTCTTCATTGGTATCAAAAAATTCAAAGGAGAAGCCAAATTTGAGACACCTAGAGCCAGTTTTTCAGAGGCACTAAGCATCCATAAATCCACTTGAAAGCAACAGGAGCTGCAGATGGTCAGTACCTCTGAAAATCAAGCCTAAGAGTGAAACCCTGTCTCTACTGAAATCACTTGCAAAGCTCCCATTCACTGGCAAAGCTCCCATTCATCCTGGTGGGGTCAGGATTTCACTCTGGATGTTTAAAGTCAGCCACTCAAAAAAGGAGACATCCCAGATTAGTTGTAAATTGTGGCCTGAGCCTTGAGCCTATTTTATAAACTGATTGGTGGGATTGTGTCTTTTTATGTGTCCTAAAAGCTCTCTGGCTCAGGGACCACCTCCTCTCTTTCCTCTATTAAGTGTTATACAGCACTTAATATAATGAGGTGCTGGGCTCCTCCATGCTACTGCAGTACAAATAAATAAAATAATATTTTAAAGCATCTAGTATCCTGTTTATGCAATACAAATACATAGTCATATTTCAGACTATAAAGATTAGAGTCTTATTGAAAAATGTAAACTGCAATAACTATTGTAGTGCTTTGAAAGAAGTGGCTTAGTAGTTAAATAAAATAGTTTAATAGTTGAATTAAAAGGTGGCGTAGATCTCATGCTGGAGATATAGATATCTTCTTTGATTTATTTTATTTTTCTTCTAAATCTAGCTGCGTAGTTGAAGAGCCCTTGGCACAGGTAAGCAAAATATTTTGGCTTTGCCTCATTTGAATCCAGCAGACTGTGGGCAGGTGCTATGCAAACTTCCTCCCACAGAATTTTATCAATGCCCCTCACTCCTGACCTTCAAAGCAGTCCTGAGCCTGTGCTGAGCAGACAAGACATGCCAAAGAGTTTCAGTTTAATAACTGACCATATGGGAACTAGAGTGAGACTGCAAAACGTATTCTTTTGTCACCTTAACCAGGATTTGGACTCAGATCTCTAGAAGTTTCAAAGTTCCCTTTGTTAGGGACCAATGCTGCAACCCAGATTTGCTTTCACAAGTAGGCCAATGGAAACCAACAGACCTACTGTAGTTACTAAAGATTTCTTAGAAAAGGATTACAGGATCAGGCCCTGGGTTTTCCATAAGTACTCTTCCACTGTGGCATTTTTCTGACTGCAGAAGACTGGTATCTTACTGCCATTGTTGCTTTGAGGAAGAATCAACAAAAACATTGACTAGCTGTTGTCATAATGTGAAGTCATGCTCAGACATGGCATAGAAACTAGCCATGTTTTACTAACTAGAACTAGTGTGTTCTATTGATTTTTCCAAATTAATTAATAAAGAATGATTAAAATCTTTCTTCCGCTACCAGAAATGAAGTGGTCCAAGTTAAAAATCTCTGATGTTTCTTTTATTAAACATAAAGAGTGAAAATGTTCATGTACCCTTATAGAAAACTAATCTGTTATTTTTTAGAAAAGACATTTCCAGCAACTATTTTGTATTTTGAGGAAATGGTAACCACCTTGCCTTCTATTCACAGGATGAGTCTGAATGGTAGAAGATCAATTTTACTTTAATGTGACTGGCTGCTGGACAACATGATATTTGACATTGTTTTACATTTAACTCTTACTGAACAATTTATTCAAATATATATATATATAAAATAAACCTATTCTAATCCCACGGATGCTTTTTTTTACTTTTTACAGTTACTTTTAAAACAGTCTGATGACAAAAGGATTTCTTAGAGCCAGATTTTATACCCTTATTTTGAATGACTCCCTACTCCAATCCCAGTGAAGTCAATGAGATTATTGGTGTGTAGTAAAGTGCTAATCAATGTGAGTAAAGTGATCAGAATCTGGCCCTTGTCATTTAAGATTAAATAGATTTTCCTTTTCTTACTTCAAAAGACAGATTCTGCATGGATATGGGAGTTTCCTATCATATTTTTCAAAATAATTGTATTAAATTCTCACCTTCCACTAGCTGTAGTTTAGCATACAATCCTGGTCCTTTCACCAATTTCTATAGCTAGCCCATCTTGTTGGGTTACAGATTTCCATGCCAACTGTTCAGAGTTTCCAGATAATGACTCAGCAAAGTCTAAAAGTGATCGGCTTGGGGGTGGCTTCTCCTGATAAGAGAGACACCACAAAGTCACTATTTACATGATGTGTATTCTCTTTGAGTAGTTTACCTGGCCTATACCAAGCAGCCAAATAATGACATTATTGGATCAGCCTACTGTTTCATTGCTTCCTGAAACTATAAAATTTATGCCATAGATTTCAGTCATACCTTTACTTGTGACATGCATATATACCTGCTCCATTTGACTTATTTAATCAGAAACAAAGCCAACTGACCTCTGAAAGATAAGAGGTAGTACTGCAGACTATATCTGAGAGAACATGAAACCATTCTGCACAAAAAAGTGTTATGGAATTACTTTCCATTTTATGGTTACTTGTTACCACTCGAAATATCATAAACACTGGAATTCACTGTTAGAAAAAAAAATTCGAATGTGCCCATTTGAACTAGCTGTCTCAGTTGTTCTGACATCAGTGTCTGTTTTCCGCTATGTCTGCATCATGAATGTACAACATTTCAGTTCTAAAGCTCCCATGCCTGTGGGTGGGAAGTACCAAAACTGCAGTGAGACACATGATGAAGTATCAGGCCATCGAAGATAATCCTTCTATACGTTTTGTCAGTTTCATGTGCAAAGCTTTTGTTGAAATCCATGAGAGCTCTGCATGTGAAAGCATTGCAGGATCAGATTTGTATAGAACCATGCCATGCCCAGTTGTCACACTACTGTGCGTTATGGGCGAAATGAGTCAGTTTCATCTCTATGAGGGATAAGATAATTGTTAAAAGCAGCAGTGTCTTTGGATGAGAAATACATATTGAAAATGTTTCCTTGGATTTCATTACTGCCTAACTGTGTGTCATGGGAGACTAATCAAATTTAAAATATGCAGGTCTCTGCATGTCATCAGAAAATCTATTGCATCTCCTGTATTTCTTGGTTTGACATCATGGGCCAAATTCATCCTTCGTGTAAGTGGATCTAGCTTTGGTGTTCCACTCACACCAGGCCTGGATTTGGTCCCAAAAATTAATATTTTCAATGCACCAATGAAGTATTTTCCTATCCTATCAGAGAGGTTCTAAATTGGCCACAGTGGATGTAACATTAGATCACCAGTGAAAGTAACAACTTGTTTAAAGAGCTGCTAATGGAATGGAGCTTTAACCCATGGAAAACTTTGGAAAATACAGTAGGTGCTTCACACCAGTAATACCTGTATGTCACCTTCTTTGTGATATTTCTCCTTCTTCTGGCTGTCTAGAATGTTTACTAGGAAACTTTCTAGAATATTTAATGGGGTCATTTTCCTTAAGGTACTCCTATGGGATAGAGCATTGAACTGGGACTCAGGAGACATAGGTTCTAATCCTGGCTCTGCTGCTGGATACCTCAGTTTCCCCATCTGTAAAATGGGGATAATGCTGCTGCCTGCCTTTGTAAATCGCTGTGAGATTCCCTGATTCAAAGTGATAGATATCATTATATGGCCCCCAGTGATGTCAGATCTGATCATTTCACAATCTTTTAATGTATTTAGCCTCACAGCAACTGTGGGAGATAATGATTTATCCCCATTTACTAGATGGGGAACCAAGACACAGAAGCTAAGTGATTTGTCCAAGGTCACACAGCAAGTGTGTGGCAAAGCAAGGATTTGAACCCAGTTCCCAGCTTGTGCCATTACCGTTGTCCCATTCTTATTTCTCACCAGAACTTCTCACCGCCAGACTGATCCAACTCCTTTTAATGTCAGTGGCACGAGTCCTATTGACTACAATGGGAGTTAGATCAGACCCCCTCTTTGGAGTGTTTTTGGTTTAGAAAGCCACATCTTAGTTTGTGTTGATATGATGTGTGAGATGTTAGCAGCTGCCATTTAAACCTCTACTTTTCTCATCTAGGCAAACCTATTCATGGTATTGTGAGTATGCATGTCTTTTTTTTTAATTCTTTTTACCCACTTATATGTCGTTGTTAAATATGAATAGCTGTATTTAATTGACTTGGGGATATTCTCTGCATTTATTGAGCCGACCTCTGGTAAAGTGAGTCTTGTGGTTTCCAGCTGGACATTTGTCTTGGAAAATGAGCATACTTCATTATCTGAAATGGGCTGCTTTACATCATTTTTTTTTTCATAATCTAATTTTTTTTCCTTTTGCTGCAGAGAGGAAAAACAAACAAACAAAAGGTCTAGTTCTGTCCAGAACCTTATCAAATGCCTTTTAGAAGCCACATATATATGTCAATTATATCAAGTTAATTAGCCACTCCATGAGCAATTTGGAAAAAGTCAAGTAAGTTTTAAGGCAAGAAAAGCTCTTTCACTAACTCAAGCGCCTTCCGGTTAGCTAAGGCCCTTATCATAAAGTCCTTTCTCATTGTCTCCTTCACAGTTCAGTCCAGTATTATCTGCTCCATTCCAAATCAAGCTGAAAAGGCTTCATGCTCCAGATCCCGGTGCTTTGTTTTGATCTTTTTCCCTCCACTGAAATATTTTCTATCCAAAGCACAGACAATAGCAGTCTTAGCTTAACAAATGTCTTGCCTCACCTACATTCGTTTCTTGGCATGCAGGCCATCTGTTCCTATGTCTTTATCCCCTTTTACTCCAATCCCTTATCCTCTTCATTGTGCCAGTCTTATACTAATGTCCCCTAACAAATCCGTGTGATCTCCCACTAGTCTTAGCATTGACTCAGGACCTGCATCTTAATCTCCCTTAATGTCACTGATGTAAACTACCATAAAAGTTCCTGTTTGGTTTGCCTGTTGCAAAGGTGGTAAGGACAGAGACACCAAGCACTGTGACAGACACTGGCCACCCGTATGGCATGTCTGCCAATGGGCAATACTTGATACTTCCAAAGGAAGCTGAAAATCTCTTTGCTGTGCCTGTTCCGTGGAACCTGAGGTTTCAGTCGTTATTGGCTGTGGAGATATGGGCTATTGTTATCGAGCAGAGCCTGTTTACAGGGAGTCTGCGTAACTGAGAGAATCAAGCTCAAATGCAATAAAAACCAGGGAGAAAAAGGCTAGGCTGAGATTTTTGACGTCGAGACCCAGATCCACAGAGGTACATAGGCACCTAAGTGTAATTAATGTCAGTGGATGCTAGAAGCCTAAATTCCTTTTGAGGCTCTTGGCTTGTTCTCATTAATGGGAACAGGGCAGTTGAAAGCTCAACTAAGCAAAAAGTATTTTACCGATACTGACCAATCTATATTTGCCTTGCTTCCGTTTCTACACTCCCGGGACAACTGAGCCAGATTATCCCATTATAACCCACTCCTCATTCAAGTCCATTCTCAAACCCCATTTCTTCAGGGAGCCTCATAAACTATATGTATACCTATTATAAATTGGACAGCTGTAGTTACCCTCAAGCTGTGTTGATTAGTCTTCGAAGTGACTCTTGACAGGGTCTCCTGCTCTCCCTTCTTCACTCCATGCTATTCTCAGTGTAAACTGAAAACTGTTTGGTGCGGGGATTCCATTGTCATTGGCTTTGTTCAGTGCCGCATTGAGCTCTACAATGCTGCAGAACCACTAAAAAAAATTATACAATTCCCGCTGAACCAGTTACAATTTTTAGTGCAGATGGGAAAGTAACCATCTTATGTGAATGTCCTAAAGTCCCCAAAAGTGGTTACAGTCCAGATACTCTATGAATTGGACCTGTGCTGTTACTTAAACTCTCCACTCAACTGCAAAGCTGTAATGGCCCCCCCTTAGGACAGAGACATAGCCCTCTTGGAAATGAACTGAAACCTACAACTTGTTTCACAAAGAGGCTACCAAATGGGATGGGAACGACTTTTAGTTAAATACCAACCTGCACTGTAGTTGATCAGGTGATGTGGAAACAAAAGGCCTAGCATCCCATCACTATTACCAACCCCCTGAACTCACCCAAGTGAACTTGTTAACCTGCTGTTACAAAATTCAAAGTCACCATATAATGTGCCATATGTGAACATGGGATTCTGAATGTTATGTCCTTAATTCCCTGAGACCTGGAGTGACCCAAAGGGAAAAGTTCCTACGCCGACAGAAGAGACTAGATCCTCAGTTGGTGTAAACCAGTGGAAGTCCGTCTTGCTACGTTGATTGACACCAGCTGTCAGTCTGGCCCAAGAAGTCATTAATTTCATGCATTAACATCATCTCTTTGTCTGTCTGAAACCTCTAGCTGATGAAGACAATAGGTCTAATATACCCAAATAAAGGCAAATTGGGTTCAAAGAACACACAGTTCTTGTGAGTTCTTCATTTTTTTGCTTCCTGGGCATTAAAACCCAGCCAATCAGCAGCAACGGTAGCCCAGCAAAACTGAACAATTCACAGGTGAGCAAGATTTATCCAAATAGATCTGCTTGAGTCTAAAACTTGCTTCTCCTGAAGGGGTTTGCAAAGAAAAGGTCATATGCCAGGGTGCACCTGCTCTGGCAAAACCAGCCATGGAATTCCCCCAAGGGTGGAGCAGCTGGGGAACTATATATCTGGCATTTGCCAATGCAGCCCCTCCCTTATATTTTCCATCTTTCTCTCTTGATCTGTGACAATGATCCAGTTAAAACGAAGCAGATGAAGGGCCCATTCTCACCCCAGAGGAGACGAGTGAAGATGGAGTGTTTCTTTCAGAACCAGCTGCTCAGCTCCTTCATTTAGTTTGACTCTACAAAGGGGTTTAAACCTTGTCCAGCAGTGGCTGCTCTGTTCTTCAGGTAGCATTTCTGTACTTTCTACCCGGCTTGGGACAAGTGGGGGAGCAATCTTCCTGTAGTCAAAACCACCTCACTGTCCTTCAAATTCTCCTTTGCCGTGATGCTTACAAAAAACTTGACACCATTTGGATAGCTGGTGGGCTGAGACCACTGCCTGTCATGCTAACCAATATCGTCTCATTCTTCCATTGTAAATCCCCCATCTGCTGGTATCCACCTGTTGTTGTTCATCTTCTACTTAGAAGATAGGTTCTTTGGGGTAAGGATAGTCTTTTTGTTCTGTGTTTTGTACCGCACTTAGCACTGGGCGGTCCCAGATGCCACCCTAATACAAATAATAGTAATGTCCTTCAGCACTGCAACACACTTAGCCTCTAAGCTCCAGCACTAGCCAGTTCTCTGCCTCTTGATTCTGAGACTCATTGTCCGGTTCCCTCATATGCAGAGCTCCTCTTACGGAGCTTACTTTACGGTTCATTTTCACATGAGTGAAGCTCAGACTGTGCAAACCTGAGGCATAGCCTTTGTCATCTGGTTATCTGTGGCTTTTGGTTATCTGGAATTTGGAGTATCGGGGCTGTACTCTTCTGATTTTTAGTGCTTAGAGCAAGGCACTGGGAATCAGGACTCTTGGGTTCTCTTCCCGGCCATGCCACTGAGTCACTGTGCAAACTCGGGTAAGTCACTTAACCTGTCTGTGCTGCAGGTCCCTCCCCCTGCATCTGTAAAATCAATATAATAAAACTTACTAGGCAGGATTGTGGGGGTTAATCCATTAACTCTGTTTGGCATCTGAAGAGCGACTCATGCGATGGCTACTGAGATGTTTCCAACCAGGAAGCTCCAAAAAAGCTTTTATCTGAATAAAAAAAAAAAAAAACCATAAAGAATATATGCAGAAAAGAAGCAGCCAATTCAGACCTGGCATTAGTGAATGAAACTCTGCTGGAGATGGTGGCATGGTACCCACTTACATCGAGTCAGAATTTGGCCTGGAATGACTGATGGCATCAAGTTGTGCGGTAAGAAGTGAATGATGCAAGCTCTTAAAGAACTCCAGTTCTTGTCATCAAAGATGGCATTGTGCATCCTGATATCAGTGATCTTCCATGGCAGCTCCCTGCCTAGGTGGAATGAAAGGAGACATGCATGGAGCCTCCCCTGTGGGACACATGCAGTTAGGAAACAAATGGAGGAAGGAGGAAACGTAGCAGTGTGGGCATTTGTGTGTGTGTGTGTCACCTCCTGCAGCCAATTCAAGGTCTCATTTTCACTGTGTCACCTGACCTGGTGCTCTCTCACCTCTTGTGATTCTATCAGATCCAACCTGCTAATCTGGGATGGGCTTGTTCACCAAATAGGCTTGGTATCAATGAGAATCAGGGTCCACATAGGATTTTTTTTATGATGATGTGTGTGCTGTTGCAACAGCTGCTGTGTTTCAGCCCAGAGGTGGCAGCATTTCAGTGGCAGAATGGAGAAGTTCCTCTGCATGGCCCCTTTAAGTTTGTCAATCTCTTTTTGGAATGAAAGGGGCTGTGGAAATGTAATCTGATGTTATCTGAACTGTAAGGAAGCCCCATTTCTCTGCTCCAGCTCTGGCGTTGGCGGAGGTGAGTTCATTGACAAAATAATTTCTCCCAGGCTATGCAATCAGAGGGGCTTAAATAAGAACTGGCAGAAAGGGGACAAGAGGACTTTTTTACACTGTGAGCCTGTCGTGTTGATCCATTACAAGTGCTCCAGGCTCCTGGAAAGAAACAAAAACTGCAAGCACCGAGGAAGGAAAACTGGACACAACACACTGGTGACGGGAGCAGGGACCATCTCAAATACTGTTTCTGTTGATTTCTGTATAATCACGGTCACGTGGCAAGATCTCCCCTTTGCTCAAACGCCACAGTGAAATCAAACCCAGCCTCCACGGCACAGACTTTTCTTTCTTTGCTGGACTTTTCTATGGCTCCGACATGATAAACAATCCTTTTGTGTACGACATAAACAACACCAGGTTGCCGGACAAGAACAAAGCCCTTGATTCATTCCCTGGGTCAGCTGAGCTGTCCGCATGATGAGCCCCATCCTGCCTCGACTGACGTGGATGTTTGCCACTGAAACAGGCCTGAGAGCAGCAACTCCTTTGATTAGAAGAGCAGCCTTGGATTGGATGTGGGGGCCCCTCTGTGCATACAGTGGGGCTCTTGATAAACTTATGGAGGAAAACATGTTGGTGAGCCTGAAACAGGGAAGGCCTGAGAGGGTAATGTCGATGGCAATATGGCACAAAGCTAAGAAGCAAAGCTAGTTCCCCAATCCTGCAGTGGCATCATCATGGGCAAAGTCTACAGGCCTGTGGTCCTATGCACCAAGGCAAAATTAGGGTGAAACACGTCCCGTCAAAATCAGGTGGTTTTGCACAACTTTCTGATGAGCAGGGCCAACGGCAAGGGCGGCCCCGTGGCTTCAATGGGGGCTTCATACAGAAGCAGAAACCGGCACGTGCATATATCACTGCAAGGTCAGGGTCCTAGATTGCAAAGCCCTGCTCCCCAAAGGTATTTCGGGACTGAACGCCCATTGATGTCAGTGGAAGTTAGAAGCCTAAATATCTTTGAGGATCAGGGCCTAAGTTCTTTGGGGCAAGATGTCACAGGGTGGCTGGCTCTTTGGGGGAAGTTGGGTCCTGCCTGAGGTGTGAAGGCTCAGCCACCTTGCAACTGAGGCTGATCATCCAGGGAGCTGGTGATTATAACAGCCTGCAGGTGGTTTAGTATGGGGAAGACAGTGACAAGAAGCCCTTGGGGTAGGGGGGGAGCACTATAGCAAGCAAGTAGGTGCCAGGGGGAGCCAGTTACCAAACCCCTGTAGCTGTGCTGGGATTTTTATCGCAGCTCTAGCACATGGGTGTGGTGATAAACAATGCTGGGCATAGAAATGCCTTGGGGATTTTAAGAATTAATTCTAATCAACAAAAACTAAGGCTGAGATGTTTAAAAGCATCCAGCAATGTGGGGGTACCTCAATTTGTAGGGGCACATAATGAGATCCCCCAGAAAGAAGCCTGTTAGCAGGGAGTGGCTGCTATAGGGCAGCGGAGGCTAGAAAAAGAGCATCAGATAATGTAGGTGCTGGCGGGCCAGTCATCTAGCTGCACTCTATTCCCTATGGTGGTTGCTATTAGCAAAGAGACCCCAGTGAGGAGAGGCATGGCCGTAGCTAGACTCTCGAATGACCACTGATTCTGGCTGGATGAATTTTCAATCAAATGTGGTTTTCAATACAAGAAAAAATTTTCACCCTAGTCCTGCCTCCCAGTCCTCTGCTCCTTGGGCAGTTATTTATGGCTTTATAAATGCTACCCCAGGGGAATGGTACCATTTTGCATGGAGGTAAATGACTGCCTAAGGTGCAAGGCAATGGAGAATTGGCTTCCCTGCCCTTCTGCTCTAACCACTGGATATTGGCATGCAGAATAAGGGCAGCTAGCAAAAGATCTCCTGATTGCACCCTGCTGGCATGCTGTGATGGGTCCCAGGCTATTTTGCCCTCAGTGCTTTGGTTTGTTTTTAAATTTAGCTGTGGGCCAGTCGCTCAGTGCAGGCTCATCCCTCACTCATCAGATCTTGGGGAAACCATGGGTCGATTTCATGTGCATTGCAGTGAGGTCTTCCTATGCACAAGTCTGGTAAAGGGTTCGCAGGGTACTTGCAGCCCTGAATAGCTCCCATTGCTTCAGGACAGATCCTGATCTCTGTCGCATTGGTGCAAATCCAGAGGGCCTACAGCAGAATCTTATGCAACATGGCTCTGGAACCCCTGCCTTGCTTTGTGAGGACTTATCCTCCCTGCCTTTAAAAATAAAATGAATGGCAGCTGACGCGGTGCATTTTCGGCATGCCTCGCCTGTGATTGTTGGCAGCCTACTGTCGGGGGAATGCAAAGCACTTGGTGCCCTTAGCTCATATGGTACATGCTGTCCCTTTCCTTTCAGGGCCTGCGTGCCAGGGCAGCCCACAGTGCATTCTTCCCTCAGCTCCCTCATCTTCTATGCCTCAGACTTCCTGGGGCATCCAGGCCAAAACTGTTGCCTTGAAGGAGGAAGGAGCTTTTATGATTTCATGGCAAAGGCTTAGGCATTCCCCTTCCCCCATGTTTCCCCCCGTGGTGGTTAAAAGGATTTCAGGCTGGAGACAGGACAAAGTGTGTGTGCGGGAGAGGGACACGGGGTATGAGTAAATGACCTTTGGTTGGTTCTGCTTTAGGGTCTCATCCTGCCAGGTGCTGCGTTCCTTCAAATCTTGTTGACTTTAGTGACACTGCTTGCCAGAGGAAGGGTCTCAGGATGAGGCTATTAGTCCCTATAATACAGTATCACACTTAAGTGCAACCACATCCCCCAGGCCTCCACTACCTTCCCGATAGGCTGGCCCTTAGGCCCTGCTCCTGCCCCCAATGAAATCCATGGCAAAAATCCCAGTGATTTCAAGAGGAGCATGATTGGGCCCTGATTACTTTCCCTGCTCAGTCCAGCCCCATCCCTGAGTTTTCACTGCTGCTCGTGCCAGAGCCTTCTCCTCTGCAGCACCTGCCATATGGAACATTCTCCCTACATCGCTGGATGTCAGCACCTCGGTGACCATTACACAGACATTACTCAGGCCTTGTCTACATGGTGAGTTAGCACGCACAAACCTGGTTGTGACCCTACAACATGCCACTTTGCTGTGCACTCACTCACCATGTGAACGCTGCTACTGTGCCGTGAGTCTTGGAGTGAGGGTAAGTGAGTACACAGGGAGTGAGTGCGCAGCCTCTGACTACACGATGAGCAAGTGTGCAGCCTGTACATTCGCACCATGGTTTGCTGCATGCTCACTCACCATGTGGACGAGCCCATGGCCTGTGCAATGGACATAGCTGCTGTGGGGAGGGTTGCACTGAGGGGCATGGTTTTTGTCACTTTAAACACAGAGGCACCATCAAGCAACAAACTCGAAAGAGTAGCAATTACCTGTTCTTTCCTAGAGCCCCGCAATCAACATCTGGGCCCCTCTGTGCTCCCTGCTGCACAATCACCATAACAAGAGGCAGTCCCTGCCACAAAGAGCTTACACTCTACATAGGCAAAGGCGCGGTATCAAAAACGTGCAGGACAAGATCATTCTTTGGGAATGAAATGGGAAGGCCCAGTGAACATTGGGGAGAAGGCCAGCCCAATACCACACCAGGTAGAAATCTGGTCAAAGAAATTAAACAAGCCATGGCCTTACCTCCACTGAGCCCTACAAACTGGGTATGGGTGGCCCAGAGCTCTGCAAATTGGGTAAAAGTAGGTGCCTTTTGCCTGGGGTTTCTGAATTAACTGGGTTATGCCTGGAGCCTGATGGACTGGGGAAAGTTGGGGTGCCCTAGTGTGCCCTGCACCTCACCCAAAGGAAAACACTTCACTTTGTTTTGTTCATTTCTGCTGTTTCTGCACAGGGGGAGGGTTGCACTAGTGCACGGGGAAGGGTCGCAGTACGAGGTGCAGGGAGGTGCACGGGGGAGAGTTGCACTAGTCCAGGGGGTTGCACGGGGAAGGGTCGCACTACGAGGTGCAGGGTGGTGCACGAGGGGAGGGTTGCACTAGTGCACGGGGCAGGGTCGCACCACGAGGTGCAGGGAGGTGCCCGGGGGGAGGAGTTGCACGGGGGGGCAGATCACACCAGAGCTGGCAGGAGGGTTGCACGAGAGCGCGGCGGCACCGGAGCCCAGCCCGGACGGCTGCTCTGTCGTCCTCCCAAGGGCAGGGGGCGCCGCGCGCGCATACACCACCCTGCTCGCTGGGCCCGCCCCCGGCTGAGGGGCCGCGCCGGCGCAAATGTGGGTGGCGCCGCGCTGCGATTGGCCCGCTGCTCTAGATGGGCGGTGCCCGCGTGTCCCCGGCAAAGCCGTCCGGGCGGAAACCCGGCGGGCTCGGCGTTGGAGGCGGGCGGAGCGTTCGGAGCGACGCACCGCCCCCCCCCCGGCTCGCCCCTCCCACGGCAGAGCGCGAGCGGCTCGCGGCGCGCCAGGAGCGGGAGGGTCCCGCAGCCCAGCGCGGCTCCCGCCACACACCCGCCCCCGGCCCGGGCGGGGCTCCCGAGCGCGGGGATGGAGCCGGCCGAAGGTAACTTACCCCCCCCGGTCCTCGGCCCCGCTTCTCAGTCCCCTTCCCCTCAGTCCCCCGGCCCCAGTCCCCTTCCCCTCAGTCCCCCGGCCCCTCCCCCCGCCGAGCCCCTTCCCCTCAGTCCCCCCCCC